>VXBB01019049.1:0-21435 GCA_013399915.1 Illadopsis cleaveri
ATTTTTAAAATCAGACTCTCTGACCTTTCTCCATTTATTTTAAGTGAATCAAATAGAAAATGCTGAAATTGCAAAGAGAAACAATTTGTGTATACCCCAGTGCAGCCATATCCAAAAGAACTACTAAATTTAACCTCCAAATGCATCCAAAAACATCAATAACTGCACATACACTACTTTTTTGGGGTCTTTTTGGTTAAGAGAGTGTTACCATTGCTCCCAGTGTGAACAATCTGTGACACACAGAGCAGAGCATTTTTCTATCAGTGCAGTTTTCTGAATGTGCTTGTTGTGAAACACCAAGCACGTGTCACTTTGAGCCAAAGAATATCTTTGATCAAAACCATTTGATTTTCTCTCTTCTCCAAAAGTTACTTCTTGTTTCTGTTGTACTCTGTTCCTAGTAAGCACAGAGCAAATTCTTGCAGTACATCAAGGAGGAAAATGCAGTTGGATAAACAAAATGAAAAGCAACAAAAAAAGTTCTGTTTGATTAAGTGAAGAAAAGTCAAATTCCACGTATCAAGAAGGTTTCTGAGGCATCACATGGGAAACCCCACAGACAGATTAGCCCTTGTGCACCTGACAAATTTGCCATCTCCCTGACATTCCTACCATGTCTGTGCAGCATGGTTTTTAAAGTAGATTCTTGAGGTTGCTTGAGCATATCTAAAAATGCAAATAAATGGGGTTGTTTTTCTTGCCTCTGCCAGGTCAAGTACTAGAGACGTGTTTGCTGCAGCTGAGTGACATACATCTATTCAAATCCCTTCTGAACTGGAATCAATATCAGCTAGATCCATTACCTCCTGCTTTATTGGCAGCTCAGGTCCTTGTTCAGAAAACAGTCCCTCCTAGTAATGTAATAAAGCCCCCACCTTGGAGATAATTAGATTGCCTGTGATATAGAATCCACTGATGATCATTTCCCTGCTGATTTTGGCTTGCTACTCCAGCTCAGGTTGCAGTCTCCATCACTACACGCTCTTACATTAGACCACTTGAGTCTCATCACCTAACAACTGCCATAGCAGATTTATTTGGATTTTTTTTTTAACTCTTCCATAATAACAGCAATCAGAGAAACCTCAGAGTGTCATTAACATGCTTTTAAAAATGCACCGAAATGGCTTTTTCAATTACCTCAAGATTTAATATCCTGGCCACAACACAGATATCCCTCATCTAACAAGAAATCCTTCCAGGAGAGAACACATGACACCGCCCTTCCCAGAATTTCCTTTGGGTCCTCAGTGTATCCCAGAGGCTGATGAATTCAAACTTGTGAGCAAAAGCACATTCCACAAATGCTATGAACACTCAGACACGGCCTTTCCAGCTGTTTTTCCTTACCACACCTTCTTGATGCCTTGATGGGCTCCCAATTCAAGAGACCTCACTTGCCATGAATTTCATCACTAATAAATGAGGGAACCACAACCTCATGCATCTACTTCCTCTAAAGTCCCTTCCCTTGCTCCTGTAGTGCAACCTGCCTCAGAAGGTTCCAGGCATGCAGATTTTGGTTTACTGTTGAACACTCTTGCTCTTGGCTCCAATCATTGAAGGGTGAGAGAAAACAAATCCACTTGTTAGATACGTCTGCCTGTAAATGATGCTCTCCCCATCCCAACAGGTGGAAATACATGACTTTGCACATCCCCTGGGGCCTGAGGATCATCTTTCTAATTATCTTCATGTCTTTAAACACTGGCAGTGGATGACTGGCAGCAGCTCTGTGCAATGTATAGCACAGAGTATAGTGTATGAGAAAACACTTGCTAATCCTGAGCTAAAAACCCCAGTGTAGTAGAAATATTTATTACTCATTTTTAGGCATTTAAGCTCAAACCTTCCCCAGTGGCATTAAATACTTAACTAAAACAGCAGAAGCCTGAAGAAGAAAGAACCAAGGCATAAAGGGAAAGTTGGTTTCCCTTGGTGTCACAAACACTGACAGTTTTGATGTATTTATCAAAACAAGTACAAGAACACTTGGTTTGAAGGTGTCATTTTTGTCCTCTTATACTCAAGAGCTGCAAGTTCTCCCCTGGCTGTTTCAGGCTGTAACTCTCTTGTGGGCACAGTGTCTCCACCAGAGGTTTTCTCCAGTCATGGCTTTTTGCTGCAATTTATTAACTTTCATGGGAAGGAAAGACAGTGGGTTTGCTCATTTGCCTTGCTAGAAACAAACCCTTAAATCCACAAAGGCTGCCAATATATAAATACTCCATGGATATTGGATTGGTATTTAACTTCCCACCAGTTGAACAATTCTAAAGCAGTGGTAATCAACTCTTTCAGCACTGCCCATGAGCCTTCCACCAGCACAACTCAGGTCATCAGTGAAAACAATGAACATTTCATGACACACAAAATATTGTTGCTGTGCAGAGCATTTGTTTTTCCCAATATTATTGCCTATGGGTTTGCAAAGGCTGAGGTACCCCAGCACAATGGAGATTGCCAAATCCTGGGATTCCCGGGAAACATCCCAATAGTCTTGGAGTTCTGCCTGAGCCTGGATAAACACAATGTATTACAATCAACAAAGGCCTTAATTAATGGATGCTGACATTGTACCTCCCGAGGAACAAACAAAGGGAAAGCATGGCCCTCTGCCCAAGCATCTTAGAGTCTAACTCAGGCTGGCAATACGGATCAGACACACCAGGCCTGCAGAGGGAAGGCTGACACTCAGCTTTCCCTTTGTCTCATGTCAATACAGATACAGGCAGTGGCAGCAAAAAACATCTCTCCCCGGGACCTGAGGGCTTTTACTGCCTTTTTGTCCACTAGCAAGTTCAGATTTTATCTTCCCTTCATCTCCCTGCTGCTTCCCTGCACACACATGCCTTTTTTTCTCATTAAATTCCTCCTAAATTAAATCTTTTTTTTCTTTTTTTTTTTGCAGTCTTCCACATTTGGTCCTACCAGCTCAGAACATCTCCCTCCAGAAGCAGATCATCTCACCTCCTCCCCTCTCTTGGCCTAAGACACCCACCTCCCTGGTTCAAATGCTCTCACATATTTGGCTCAAAAGCTCTTCTGTCCCACTACTCCAAGGTATTTTCCACCTTTTCCTACAACTCCTAACAGCCTGCAATCTTTGCATGGCTTATAATTTCCTCTGCCCACAGAAGATAGCATCTCTTTCCATCCTGTCTGAAGTCTTCCACTTCCATCAAGATCATGAGAAGCTGTCAGATAAGATCATACACCCTGACAATGCACTTGGACCCTGGGGATGGGATGCAGGAGGAACCACTGGCATCTGTAGATGGCAGGGAAATGAATAAAGTCCTTCATGCAGAGGATGTTAGTACACCCCTGGATCTCTTCACCGTCTACACAATGAGAAAATGAAACACATGTCGTCTACAAGCAAATCAAGTGCAAATGCAGATCACAATTCAAATCTGAGTACCTTCCCACTTCCAAAACACGCTATTTTTGGGGCATTTGTTGATTTGTTTCTCTCCCTTTGCCATAAGCCAGGAATTCATCATCAGTTTAAATCCCTCCAGGTTTTCTGTTTCCATTCCTGTTTCATTTCCATTAAAATACTCTCCACTCAGCCAAAATCTTACTTAGTTTTCACTGTTTTTTTACTGAAAAATTCAAATGTGTTGAAAAAGAACTGTAATAAGGCCCCTAAAGATTTTAAACCTGAATAAGTGACACATAGAAACTTCTCTTCCCTGCAGTTGAGAAAATTGTATTACTATGCACAGTATTGTCATAATCCTCTCTACTATTATGCCTAGACAGAAGGAAGCTGAAATATTTACTTCATGCTGGTGAAAAGTGGACAGAACTAGAGGAAAATGTAGTAGTANATAATAATAATAATAATAATAATAATAAAGGCAACAAAACCAGACCAGAAGTGAAAATATTTTTAAAGTACTTACCCAGCATCAGAGCTGTTGCCACACAGTAACACATCTTCTGTACCATTTTTTATGAAATAGTTCACTGCAACATAAAGAGAGAAATGGCTTTTTAATAAACACATTCTGGGGATGATAACATTCAAAAATATCATCCAGCAACCAGCATATTCAATTGGGATGGCAACTGAGAGATGAATGGCATGCTGTTGCTTTGTTTCACTAATTTTAACTTCTATAAATTGGAAAAAAAAAATGGTTTTTTCAAATCTCTGTAAGCTGTTTGTATTCTGAATCTGAACGGTTGAATAAGGTGACAATGGGCTGTGGGTAATGTTTTTAGGAAATTCTGTCCAGCCATGTCCCTCTGTTCAAACCAAGAACATTGTTACTAAATTCTGTAAATGAAACCAAACCATATGCTAGCCTGTAACTTTTAGTCTCTGCACTGATGAGACACATATTAATTGAAGTTTGTGGCAGAAATTACTGACTCATAGGTTAAAAATGTAACCATCTAAAACTCAGAATGTAATAATATTAACAAAGCAGCCCACTCCCTCAGTCTGGTGGATTCTTCTCAGCACAGAATACACAGTATAAAGCAAAAAGAAACTAAAAAACACCCTGTTAAAGATCAAACAAACAAGGAAGTATTCACAAAGACAAATATTTATTACTGTAGTCATCTGTAATGGCAATGGAGAGAGACAGACACTTCTCAAGGGAGCCTCAGAGGAGAAAGCTAAATTTGAGTGCTGTGGAACATTCCCAGGTTGACTATCAATAAGGCTTAAGGAAATTAGCATGTCCAGGCTAATGAGAGACTTTGCATACACACTTCTTCTTCTCTCCCCAGCCAACCAAGTCTAACATGCAGAGTAACAGAACAGGAGGCCAATTTCTTCTCAAAAGGATAAGCAAAATCAGTGTTCTGGAGGGAGCGTGAAGAAAAGATGTTCTAAGGAGCATCTCTAAAACCTGGATGGTGGCAGGGAAGAACAGATAGAAGCACTGCTCTAGAAACATAAGAAATGTTTCTAGAGAAACAAAGAACAGAGATGTGCAGTTCACTGAGGAAAGGTAAACAATCTGGTGTGCTTTGCTGCAGCAGAGAGGATGTGATCCCCTCTTGACCAAGATGTGATGGTGGCAGCCCTGCCTGGTCAGGCTTTGTGAGCAGAGGAGCCTCTGCAGATGCTGCTCACAAGAGGTTCTCCATTCCAGGTCAACCCTCTGTTGTGAAATGTTTTAAAAATCAAGAGTGACAGCTTATCCAGGCGGGCTATGCAGAGAATGCTCAATGGCTCAACCCCTGAACAGATGTGCAGTGGCTTTCCCAGTGAGCTGTGAGCAGTGGAAAAGCCCTGCTCTGCTGCATGCCAAGAGGGAATTACTGCCCAGGATCTTGTGGTTACAGGGGCACGTGATGGTGTTCACAAGTTATCAGGGCACAGATCCTGCTCAGTTTGGATGCTTTTCCACTTTGTCTGGTCCACGTGGGCTTCCTACAGAAACACCTTGTGTGACAGCAGCACTCAGGACATGGTTGAGGATTGGGGATCAATCACCACAGAACAGGGAAAGATGCCACGTCTGCATCACCTTCCACCCTCCAGTTCTGCTAGGCAAGGACTTGTGCTTTTCTCAGGACAGGTGGCATTTTATTTGGGTTACAGAGAGTCAGTGGCACAAACACACCAGGCCACTTTCTCTCTGAGCTAGATGGTCTTTAAGGTCCTATCCAACACAAACCGTTTCATGATTCTATGATTCCAGGTTTGATTGAAATTCTGGAGCACAGTGTTGGTTAAAAACCAAAACGACACCCCCTGGTCACCCAAATTAGAAGACAAGAACAGAGTCTGAGCACAGGATTAAGGAGGACAAGGATTCTCTGTGTGCAAACAAGAAATCTGAAATCCCAAGAACAGACAAAATTCTGTTGTCTGCTGTTGACTTAAGCATTTACATTTCTAAAACAAGCAGCAAGGCAGGTGCCAGAGAGCCTCATGAAATGAAGGCTGAAGAACTGGTGTGTAGGTGCTTCTGGGAGGGCACATATTCACCATGGGGTCTGTGCAAGGGACTGCCACAGCCATTGTGGCATAGGATATTCGTAATTTTATTTCATAATAATTTATTATTTCATAGTAATTAATAAACAAAGCCACTGTGACAAACCTCGGGCTGAGGAAGAGGAAGGGAAGAGACAAGCTCCCCATTCCCCACTGATAAATGAAAAGGGGATTAGAGCTTTATACCCAGGGAGACAAATTGCTGTATTATCAAAAATGTGCACAACAATCAATCTTTCCTTCAAAGCCCTTTGGTTTGGGTTTCAGTCAAGCCTGCTGGGCAATCAGAGAGCTGAAGCAAACAGGCATCACTCTTGCTTTAAAGAATGAACAACCTTGGTACCATGTTAACTCATGGCCTCAGCTTCCCATCAGTTAGCTCTAATGTGGGCAGAAAACCAGGAAATCCTTTTTCATGCAGAGAAGGATTTTCTCTCTGAAAACTGCTCAAAGTGAGCGATGCCACCTGAAAACACAAATGATTTTTCACTGCCTTGGAAGATTGCAATTAATTTTTGTTTTGTTTTTCAGTGAAAAAATTCAGCTTGTGAGTGAGAAAAAAATAGGAAAACAAATATGGAAAATAAAATTGAAACTCTCTATTTCAGATGTTTACTTTTTTTTAAAAATTTTTGAAGTAAAATTAAGCCAAAACCATGACATTTGTAGCACCTGTATATATGTACATAAACTTAATGCAATGTGCCATTCTTTCCAAAGGTAATGTTAATTTTTTTTTTTTTTTTTACCAGCTTTACTAAAATGTTGATGCCATAGTCATAGGGTACATGTTGCTTTTTAGGATTTTTTCTACAGGAATTTCCAGAGAAAGGTAACTAAATGGTCAAATTAAAAGAAGTAAAACTTGTCAGAATAACAAGGTCTCCTTCAAGTCCATGTTCTGCCTTCTACACTTCTCAAGGCAAATAACACTGGCCATAATTTTAAAGTCACAATAGTGACTTTATAGTGACAAGTGGGGAAAACCACAAAGTTTCCATGTCTATTCTTGTGATATCTTCCTCCCAAAGTCAGTTCTTCATCATTTTGTCTGTTTCATTCTACACTTTTTCTGATTTCTCAATATCTTCCAGGTTTCTGCACTGCTCCCTCCCACACCAGGTGGTTGTAACAGAGTAAACATTCACAACTTCTCCATCTCCACTTGTCAAGTTAACAGGAGAAAAAATAAAGGCAAACTTCTTCAAAAAAAAAAAAAATTCCAATTGAAAATATGCTCCAGCTTTTGCTTTCCACACCTCTATCACACAACTGAGCAGAAAGCCAGTAGGGTACATGGACTGCAGGGTAGAAACCTTCCTCATTTCTGTGTGAAGGAAAATTTTCTCATTCAGAAAGCAAAGGAAAGGTTGAAGTCAGCTTAGAAAACACAGCTTCTGCCTCCATTTTCTGCTCCTCCTTTGAAGGACCTACTGAAATGTTATTTTGACTTGCCTTACAACAAATTAATTCCAATTAAAAATAAAACCACCACAACAACCCTATATATTATCACGCTTGCATAAAGAGCAACATTCAAATATCATTAGTCACTGCCCAGAGAAGAGTCCTCTGGCTGACTTTCTAACAAAAACTTCTCAGAGGTGTTTGTTATCTCAGACTATTTATTGCAGCCACACGGGCACTCGCTGCTTGGAGACTTTCTCGCTGCGCTGGGGCTGGCACCGAGCACTGACAGCCACCCAACGCCCCCATTCCAAATTTAAAACGCAGTTTAGAGCTCCATCTCCTCACTGTTGTGATACATGGCACAGAAACAAAACAGACAACACTCCCTCTCCTCGCCCTTTCGCCCACCGCTTTGCCTCCTGGTAATACACGATAATTAAAAGGAATCCTTGCTGCACTTGCTGTGTGCACACTGTGTCACACACGGCGGAGCCTCTAATAAATGAAATTGAGATTGGAGATGAAAAACATGCCTCACAAAAGCCATGGAACAGGCTGTATTAAGGGTGTTATTAGGGGAGAAGGCTTGGGGAAAAAAAAAAAAAAAATGGCGCTGCTGGTTAGTTCTTCCTGGCTTAAAAGGGGTTGCAAATAATTATAATAATCAGTTACTCTCCTGTTGCTCAGCCCATGGCAGGGGATCTGTCTCTCCTTTGCTGTCCCCTGGCATTTGCTGCTGCTGACCCTTCTGCTGAGTTTCAGAGGCTCTTGGGTGCTCTCCTCTCCTTGCTTCCCATCCTCCCTCTTTCCCTGGGAAATCCCTTCTAGCCCTGCTCTCTGCTGCCTCCAAACCCTGTGACCATGTGGAAGGACATTTCCTGAACTCCAGTTCAAAAAGGAACAGGAAGAGTTATGGCCAAGATGGCTGGATGGGTAGAGGGAGCAGAGATCAAGGGGACAAACTTTATGTACAGCATTGGCAACTGCATGAGTTTGTGGTAAACACAGCCTGGAATTCTGGGCACAAGTTGTCCTGCAGGAGATATGGAGAAGTTTGGAGGAGGTTGTAGAAAATCATACAACCAGGTGGTGAGAGGAAAGTGGTCTCCTTCACTTTGAGTCTCTCTGGTAGACTTCTGTTAGTGCTTCCCCAGACAAGTCAGAAAAACAATTTTCCTTTCAGGCTCAGCAGTTGCCACAGCACAGAAAATGTCTACAATTCTGACAGGACAGCTTTTTTCCCCCTCCGTGAAAAAGCCACTAAAAATATCAATCAAGCCCTCCTGAGCTAGATGGCTCCCGTGCACTAGGAAGAGGCTCTGAAAGCCTCAGAGATCCAAAGTACCTGTTTGTGCTGCTCACATGGTCTGAGGGAACAAAAAGCACATCAGGAGGAGGAAAAACACATCAGGAGCTTTTGGAGATGTGCACTAGAGGAGAGCAGAGAATTTAGATACTGTCAAATTGGCTTGGGGACCTTGCCAAGCCCAGGAACATCCCCAGGAAGACAAGACAGGAGACAATGACTAGCAATAAACACACATGCTGGCTTTTAAACATCTTCAGATAATCTCCTTCTATGCCTCTGTGCCTCACCAGTCACTCAGACCCACACTCTTAGGGCTGTAGGGTACATTGCATGTAACTAAAAGCATATTTAGTACCATTTGTTTAGACATATGTTCAACATGAATAGGCAGCAAAGTGCTGAAGTGTGCTCTCTGGAAGTTTTGTAGAGGTTTTTGTGTTTTGTGGAATTTTTTCATATGTTCCACACAAAAGAATTAAAATCAAAAGCTGTTTCAAAGGTCGAATGCATTTGCGATTACAGACAGATGATGGACAAATAGAAAAAAAACCTCCAATTTCTGCACTTACTGTGATAAAGAAACAAATAAATTGGATCAAAAAATGGCTGAGAGACAGAGAACATAGGTTTAAATGAAAAGTATGCAGGATCTCAGAGGGCTGCACCTGCACTTCTTTGTTACATTGATAAGTACAAAGGAAAGAGAGGGTGAGCAGAGAGGTAACAACATCTCCTATACACAGTATTTACCAAGTGAATAAAGTCTGAGGCATGGACTGAATGAGGAACACTAGAGACACCTACTCCATTAAAATAAAGGAGAGGAGAAATACAAAGTGGAATATTAAGTAGTCAGAAAGTGAAGCAAAGCAGAGAAGGAGAAAATCTCACCTATTCATAACCTTGTCAGTCCTTAAATTCCCTGTATCAGTTCAGATAACAGAGATGGATTCTCTTTTTTTTTTTTTTTGATAGGGCTCCTTAATCAACACTTTTATGTAATATGAAGCTATGATCAGAGAAAAGTGTAATACTGATATACAGGAGGGCCAGGCTGGGGTAACATACAGGAAAGAGCTGATGGACAGTGGCTTGTTTTTATCAGTTCTGTTTAATAACTTTTCCAATGATCTGGACAAGGGGATCAAGTGCAACCTCAGTCAACTTGCAGATGGCAGCCAGCTGGGTGGGAGTGTTGATCTCCTGGAGGGCAGGAAAGGCTCCTCACTCTCTACAACTCCCTGACAGGAGGGTGCAGCCAGGTCAGGGTTGGTCTCCTCTCCCAGGGAACAAGTGGCAATAAGACTCGAAGAAATGACCTCAAGCTGCACACGAGGAGGTTTGGATTGGATACTAGGAAATATTTCCTCATGGGAAGCATTGTTGAGCATTGGAATAGGCTGTCTGGGGAGCTGGTAGTCACCATCCCCTGCAGGTGTTTAAAAGACGTGTGGATGTGACACTTGAGGACAGGGTTTATTGGTGGGCTTGGAGTGCTGGGGTAATGGTTGGACTTGATGGTCTTAAAAGTCCTTTCCAACCTACATGACTCAATGATCCACAAGACTACTTTCAATGCTTTCCACAGGGCACCTGCCAGACTGGAAAGTATTGAGAAGGGAATGCGAATGACTGGGAAAATTTAAGGAGAGCAGCAATTGAAAAAAATGGGCATCTTTTATCCTAGAAAAATGTGACTATCACAGTTGAAAAATAGCATGTATTCTGGAAAAGGAGAACAAGGAGCTTTGTGTGCTCCTAGTGACAAGAATGTGATAACAGTGTTTTTTGCCTTAAGAAAATGGAAGGGGGAAAAGAAAAGAAGAATTCTCAAAACCAAAGATAAATGAAATATTTTTCACTATATTTCTTATTTGAACTGCTGAAGTTGCTGCTGCAGGCTGCCCCTGTGGACAAAACATTCAAAGAAAGATTTGTTGCCTGTGTAGATAAGGATATCCTGAGTTACAACAGTAAATGTTAATAGAAAATTAGAAAAATATCTATACTTTGAGCTCTACTAATCGTTTTCTGGAGCAAATGTGGCTGCTTGGTGCCACAGAGAGATGCTGCTCTGGGTATGCCAAGGCCAGATTGAGCCTGGGAATTCCCATATTTTATCTCCACCACACTTGTGGGAATCCAACACTGAAGAAAATTAACTGGAGAAAATTTATCTTTACTTTTTCCTTAAAACCAGTGCAATAAAAACAAGCAGTAATGCAAGTTATTCTCTGCTCACAGTGCACCTGGGCTGAGTGCTCAGAGGTAAAAGCAGAAGATTCCTCTTGCCTTTGCAATGCATTTTATTGCATGGACAGGCCTTAATGGGCACATAGAAATCCCTTTTAAATGCACATCACTGTTCAAGTCAGGTGATGTTTTAATTCTGTAGCTTATGAACAACTTGAAGGTGCAGGAAAACTGAAAATATTTAGCCTGAGTTTTTCATGGCAGATCTTTCCTCAAGTAGACCTCTCCTTTCTATGAGCAGTGGTGAGAACAAAAGGTGTAACTGAGGTAGAAATCCTCCTGTTTCACAACATATTTTCAATATTTACAATATAAGAACTTCATCTTTCACCACAAGGCTGAAAAAAATCTTATTGGATGTTCAAGAAGAGACTGTATTGGATTCAGCATTACCAATTCCTATGTTTTTCTGATCCTTGCACTTTTGAGGCTTTCCTTTTCTATTTAGCTTAAAAAGTTAAAGTGCACAGGTACAATACCCATGTTAATAACACATCAGAGCATTAAGTTTTGAGCATTGATGAAGCTATTTATCAAAAGACCCACAGCACTTGAACAAAGCCACAATATTTACAGTTAAAGTAGAGTAATGTCAATAGATTCCATGCTGACAAGCACTGTCTGAAAGCCCAGAGAGGTTCCTTGTTTTAATCACTGGTTCATATACAATCATACATAATAAAACACCCATGCCAGTCCCAACTTGATTTATTGCTTCTCTCCTTCCTCCCACCTCCATAATTATTCATCAAACACTCACTGTCTTCTATTACCACCTCAGACAATGCCTCAAACACTTCAGCTCTCCCCAAACTGGCTACATTTATTATCTGACTGGGACAAAATTCTTTTCTCTACAGTTCCCATATGGATTTAGAGTATTGGTTCACAGAGCTCCATTTCAGTGGTTCTGGAAACAAAAATGATTTCATCAGGCAGAGATAACAATCAGGCACAGAGCTTAGGGAAGATACCCACAGCCTCATCTATATGCAGACATACATTTCTGTACATTCACAGATTTGTGCCTCAGCATCTGTTCCACACAAGCCTTTGATCCCTTCCTTCTCAAGTGCCCAAAAAGACCACAATTTGGATGGGCATCCCCAAAACTTCACATTCTCTATACATCTTTCTAAATATAGAATCTGAAGTAGCCCTAAGTCTTCCAGGTCTAACTGGAGGTGACAAAAAAAAAAATTATATTAATCTTGATCTGGATTTTTTATTTTAAAAGGTGTTTTGTTTTTTGCCCAGATCACTGTTAAACACACAATTTGACTCCAGCAGAAGAGAAAAATCACTGCCACGAAGTGAGTGCCAGAAACTGCTCTAGAAGAAGTAACAACCCTGAAATACCTCTTTTAAGCTACAAAAATAGTAGCTGATTCCTCCCACTAAAAGGTTCATAAAGCTTGAACATTCATTTATTTTACTTGTTTTGTTTTTTATAATGTCAATTGCTTGGACAGGAATATCTAACGGAAATTACAGGGTTGCTCTTTTTTATCTTAAAAGATTCTGATTTTGAGAGAAAACATATATAAAACACTTTGAAATCAAGACTCTTTCAGAGTGTCTTAAACAAGATATTTAGTCTAAAGAAAACGAAAATGCTGAGGTTTAAGACTGTCATTCCATAAGTGACTTTATAATTTAATTATAGTTTTAAGGTCCTTCTCTAAAGCATTTTTCTTATGCTTTCAGCCCTTACATTAAGCCCTGCTCAACAAAAGGACTCAGATTTCTGCTTACTGACTAGTCAATAATCCATTTTCATAATGGAATACATAAATGACGTTAAAGATTCTAAAATCATCAGCTACATGAACCAACCACACTCAGTCCATTGGCACATCTCTAAGCCAGTGACACATCTGACATCCTATAGCTTTTAATCCCTTCTAACTCGCACATTCATGAAGCTTCACTTCATCAAATAAGTCTTTAATTTAAACACCACACCCCAAGACAGGCTTTCAAGACTGTTATTTGGAACTGCTTTCCTAGAAATCTTCACAAGCATTGAAATTAGGCTTAGAGTTTTTTAGTCAGCTGGTATTTCTGAACTATTAACTTTCCTAATGATAACCAACAGCTCAATGACTTTGATATTGATATATTGATCTCATCATTTTCATAATGCTGTGGATGTAAACTATCATTATTTTCAACCTTTTTTTCCCTCTTATTTCATTTTTATATGCAATCAGTGCTGCATCTAAAACTCCAGTCTTCCAGGTTTGTTATTATTAATGTCTAAAAATAATCCTCCTTGGGCTTATTGATCGCAGTTTCCTACCAAATCTAGAACTGCAGGTAGGAAAATAATTACCTATCAGTAGTCACCATTTTCCCAGATGAATGATTGTAATTTTACCACTGGCACTTGACATGAGGAATTTTTTAGCCTGATTTTATCTGATGCTCAGCTGTCCCTCATCCCACAATCCACTCATTCAAGGAGAAGTTGTACAGAGGAAACTGGGAGACCTGATGAGCTATTTCTCCCTTAATCTTCATTTCCCCCCCTCTCTACGTTTGCAGTGGTAAGCATTACTCACTGGAGACAAAGCCAGAATGGAATGATTTTTCTGACAAGCCTTCTTCTTAGAGGTTGCTGTTTAAATTTTGAGCCATTTATATGGGTAGAAAGAATATAAAATTCTCTTGTTCATCCTGAAGAGAGCTGTCTAGCAAAAGGGAGATTTTATATCTGCATCTCCACTGTGAGTTGAGGAAAGACTAAAAATTTGTCTCATCCTGTCGTGACTGCTGTGCCCAGCAATTAAGCTGAGACACCAGAGGAACCCAGAGTAACTTAGCAAAAGTTTCTTTCACAGAATTAAGCTTTTAATCACATTGCCAAGAAACTCCCCATCTTGACAGTCTGATCAGGAATATTTGCTGATACGTTTGTTCTAGGACTTTGTATTCCAGTGTTTAGTGAACCTGAATAGCAGCAAGTTTGAATTTTCTCACAGGATCTCTATGCTTATAATTTTGCCTCTTTCTTCCAAAGCTACCTGGCACTTCCTCCAGCTGCAGAAGCCATTGACATTATGGCAAGAGCAGGCAAAATGTTGGGTGGAGAAGCAGGAATTCCTTATGGGATTTAGTGTATGATCATGTCATGGCAGATGGAGGGGAAAACCCAACAATTCTCAACATCAGCAACGTTGCAAAGCAGGATTGACAAGATTTATAGAGAAAAGGCTTTTCTTGAACACTCTGGTAGAACAGCAAAGTACCCATGGGTCTTGAGTATGAAGTTGAGGGAAGGAGTTCCAGAAATCTGGGGTTGTGGTGGTTATTTCCTCAGAGATCAACCAAAAATCAAGATGTCCCACATAACTGTGGTCAAGCCAGTGATGACACAAAGTTTACAAACTGACTTTTTTCCCCCATACATAAAACCAAAACGAGAGGATCGAGAAGACAGATGAGAAAAGAATTACCTGCCTGGAGGCAGAATACAGATAAGGAAAGATTACAGAACTTTGTCCAGATATGAAGTAAGTTTTGAATAAAAAAGCAGACCTGGAGCCATCCCAAGCCATCTCAGATGGCTGTCCCAGAGACACAACCAAAACATCCCCTGTGGAACCTGCCCCCAGCACACAGTTATCTCAAACTAAAAAGGGCTTTGAAAGACTTAAAACTGAGTTCTTATCTTTCTTCACACCTCATGACTAAATCTCTCAACTATTTCCTCTGCAGCACCGAGAAATTCTTCCCTCTATTACCCCTTCTAAGGGGTTTTACTGATTTCTGGCTTTTCATTCATGCAAAAAACAGTTTTAAGGCAAAGGAAGAGGCTAATGCCATTTCAGAGGTTCCGTGCTGCCCTTTAAAATACTAAAAATATTCTTAAAAAATCAAAAGTAAAGTTTTGCTCTTCGAGAAGAGCAGAACTGTCACATCACCCCATTTTAATTCACTATTTTGGTGTCCTGATGAATAGAATTAAGAACTTTTCCAATTTTAGATTTTAGTGGTTTTTCTTTACATCCCCCTTTTTTTCTAAAGTATTATGGATCTCTGACAGTACTTCATGTTTCTGTTTTCTGGTTTTTTATCCCTGCTCCAAACTAAATTACTCAGCCACATTGTTTTTGAAATCTCCAAAGAGCTCTTGTAATTGTCTGTGCTCCTTTCGAGTGAACTCTACTATCTCAACATGTTGGCCAATTTTCTTCTCTAGTTCTTCTTTAGAGCAAACACTGACACGATTCTGTTTCTTAATATATTCCTCTTTTTATCTAATTTGGTCTGCCTACACTTTAATCTAACTGTATGTATTGCTTAATTCCCTGCAGTACTTGAAATTTGGACTGTTATTAAATTGTGGTCAGTGCCTCTCCTTTAAACGGTCACTTCATTTCACCATAATACTTATGCAAAATGAAATACAAAGCACTATTCCATCTAGTCACAAAATGAGTCAGTCCTTCCATTTCTGAATCACTTTAGTACATCAGTAAACATTAAATGAAAATCCTACTTAATATTGTTTTCTCTTGCCTAATAGCTAAGTCTCCTTCTTCAGCATTTTGAGGAAGGCTTAATTGTTCTTATTCAGAAGTCACTACCATTTTCTTATAAATCTACTCTTCTTCTAGGTCTTCACAGGCTGCATTGCCTCAACACTTTCACTATTTAAATAATTTCTGTCTATCCAAAGTAAGTGACAACTGTTTGCCATAATACACCATGTCTTTATTTTCAGATGTTATGAAAACAGTCATTGATATTATTATTACTAACTTGTAATGCCACATGGTCAAAATTTAATTCACTTTAATCCATTATCTCACCAAATTGGTTATATTTGTAATAAGTAAATCTCCTCTAGTGATATTAAGTATATTTTCATGACCCTGTTAACCATTGCTAGATTTCCTGTACGGATTTCTGGGAGTGTCTGCCCTCCTCCCCATATCAGGACTACATAAATAAACTTGTTCATGGTATGCTGGAGCAGCTGTACAATTCCTCACATTTAAAGCAATGTTGCAGCTGGCCCTGACATTATCTGTATTTTAACAGACTATCCTGTATCACATTTACCCTATTGCCATTTCCAGAGAGCCAGACTATCTTCATGGCTCCATTTCTTCCTTTCACCTTTATGGCAGGGCTTTATGCTTCCAGCCATCACTGTTTTATCCCTCAATGCCTCTGTGAGAGAGGGAAAGCAGCACCCCACACAGCTCTCAGTTATCTGTGGGTAGAGGAGCCTTGAAGTGCTTTAATCCACCACAGGTGCACAAATCTTTATCTTCTTGATCTTTATCTATCTTGATCTTTACTAGTTCCTCACTGGAAGCAGGGGTAACATGGATGGGATAAAACTTCAGAAGGTTCCACATCATCCAGCAAAAGTCCAAGAGCTCTTTCCCCTTTCAGCTGATAAGGGGCTCTGATAAGGGACATTGAGAGGACACACAGCCTGATGGTCAGGGCCAGCTCCAAAAACAACCTTCACTCAGCCAGAGCTCTGTGATCTGTCCTTCCTTAATGCTGCATGAACCACATCGTGCCTTAAAGACACTCGTGGTGAGCTTTATTCCCTGAAGGAAACCCTCTTAACACCACTGCTTCCAGGGTTCTCAGACCACAGGGAGAGGAATTGGGCAGAAAGGCCAGAAGTCACAAGGGGGGAAAGGAGGGATTGCCCTTGGCTGAATCCCTGGGTCAACAGAGCCCTGGGTCAAGCCAGGCAACCCCCACAAGTCAGATTTGCCAAAAATACAGTGCAGGGCTGGGGATGTAGGATTGTAGGGTCCACAGAACCAGAGCAGAGACACCCCATTACACTATGACACTGCCTGTCAACCAGAACTCCAGTTAATGAGTTGATTAGGTGGTTCATTTTTCTCCTCAAAACAAATAAAATACAAAAGGTCACTGGTCAGGAGTTTGAAGAGGATGGTCCGACCCAAATAATGAATTAGGCCCGAACAGCAAAAGATTTCCTTAAAACAATTCTCTTAGGATTTTACAGATTAATAAAGACTGAATTGCTTTTCTTTACCTTTTGAATTTTTTTAAGGCCATTACCTCAAATTTTGAAGTTTTTCTAGAAAATACAAGAGCTATAAAATGTCTTCAGAGACACAATATGCAAACCAGACCCGCACACACAGAGTTGAAATTTTCATGTGGTTGCTCAATTCCAGAAAATAGAGCTTTAAAAATATATAAGACACCCTAAAACTGTGAAAATCATCAGTGAGGCAGCTAGGACTTCATAGGAAAGCACCAAAAGTATTTTCATCATGAACTGGGAAGGCACCATACAGATTGAGACAAAGCCACCTAGGTCTTTCAAAACCACACTGACATCATGACGAGCCAGTAGTCACATTTTGCTGATTCACATACAGACCTTTGTCAATATAATAATAATAAAAAAAAAAAGCCAAAAAAATGACAAATCCCCACAAAAACAAACCAAACCAAAACAAACAAAGAACCCCAAAACACCAAAAAAACCCATCCAAAAAACAAACAAAAAAATCAAAACAGAACCAGCAAACAAAAAACCCCCGACCTCAAATGACCAGAAACCAGATCACAGGGCAAAGAGGAGCTTACCTGGATCACTAAGAAATTCCTCTGAGTTGTTCCACGTCCTCCCATCCAAGTACAAGGTGCCATTGGTGAAGTTGTACATGGTGTAATCCCTGACACATTTGTGTCTCAAGTTTCCCATGAAGAGCTGGAGGCCTATGAGGGCAAAGACACTCAAGCAGAAAACGGTCAGGATCATCACATCTGCAAGTTTCTTAACAGACTGGATAAGTGCCCCTACAATGGTCTTCAGTCCTAGGGAGATAAAAGCCGAGAGTTTATAGACTGAGAGACTGAAATATGTCTGCAGATAGCTGCTTTCATGATGCAAATCTCCATGGGAAGGAGAATCTGAAGGGCTTTGAGTGTTTGTAACTGGATGTCAGAAATGAGAGACAAGTGATCACTATGAATGTGTGGTTTGGCCTGCTTTTGGACCAAAGTCCTGGAACTGCACAAACACTGATTTAAAAAATGGAGGGGAAGAACTGGATGGAAGGACAGTGAGATACAAAACTATCCATGGATAAAGAAAATATGGAATGTGTTTTTTATTTTCATGGAGCTGCAGTAAAGGCGGTAAAGCCTAAATCCCATTGAATTTTGAGAAGCTGAATTGCTTTTAAATCTCTCAGGTGATTCTGATAACTTTATCCCTCACATAAACAGATGAAGAGGTATGGAAATGCTGTTTATTCCCTGATTATTTTTACATATTTTAGTGCCAAATCCAACATGCTGTCCTCATATGAATAATTCCTCTGCCTTCAATTCATTTGCTTAAGACAACAAGAATTTGGGATTAGAAAAAAAGCCAAATACAGGCAATCAAATAAACGCAGTGGAAATTATTTGAGTAAAACAACCTAAGGCTCCAACGCTACCTGGGCAAAGTAAATCATTTTATAATATGCTGCCAAAACAGATAAATCCTCCTGTTGCATAACACCAAAAGCTTGGGTCATACAAATTAGCTTCTTTTTTATTATTTCGCCCTGTAACACTAGTTTCAGTTTATTCTTCCATAAATATTCAGATATAAATAATTCTACAGTTTTCTCAAGTGATAGTTCTTGCTTTTGAAGTGTTCCTGGAGATCAGCACTGTTTGAGCTGATTGAATATTACATGATTACTACAGAAAAACCCATTCCTTTTAAAAAAAGACCCTTCTCTTCTAAGCTGGTGTGCTGTAGCTGGACATTAATATCAGCTGCACATTGGTGGCAATTTTGTCATTTCTTTCCTATTTATATTTAATTAATCTGGTAAGTAGTAATAAGAGCTTCTGATAATCCATGTCACCAGTATGGCAGCAATAAGAGAAATTGATTTAAATTGTAAAAAAGGAAATGCAGAGAGGAAACAGGAGGAATTCTCCTGGGCAATGTTCAGAAGCACATTGATTTGCTCACTGAATATGATCATACACATTAAATCTCAGTTCCTTGGAATTCCACCCCAAGAGTTTGGCAGCCACAAAGGCTGAGCTAGTGCTGCGTAATTGGAAATAATGTGAAAATGTACTTCAGGACTCATAGGAGAGTAAAATTAGCTTTTGGCTTTGCTTAAAAATCTCTGGTTAGAGTGAGGGCAAACCAGGGTTTCTCAGATGGGGATGAGCTGCTGGAATGGCCAACAGGTGCAGCAGTCTCTGCATCCAGCAGCCTAAAATATTCCACTCCTGCACAGGATATTGCTAATCTGTGACTGATATTAACATCTGTAAAATGGCCCATTTAACCAAAAGGCACTCATCCATCAGGCGCGGGGAGCTTCCCCCACTAAATTCTTCGTTCGCCTCTCTAAAATTAGTTTGTGGCATGGTAAAGAGGGCAAGGTTAGACAGCTCCCTGCTTTGTTCAAAAATAAAGCATAAATTATTGCAGGACAAACATTAGGCAAAAGCTGAATTTTCATGCTACCTCTCCTCCTCACCAGAAAGAGATTTTACAAATTAGGTTAATTCTACTCAGGTACTTAGAAAAAGGCTGACACTGAATTCCTGAACCCATCTATAGGCTTGGATACCTAATTTTGTGCCTAAATAAAAATGCAACATCTACTGTTAATCTAGTCTTGAGTAAATTTTTTCCCTGAATGGTAAGTAGTTTTAGATGAAGGCCAATTCTGAAAGGACTTCTGGGGTGTCACCCTTGCCCAGCATTATAATACCTTTAAAACACTCAGGTCTTACACAAGTAGTGAGGTGAGGAAAAAAAATTGGAAATTAACTAGAATTTTAAATTTTCTTTAATCTGATATTCTGAAATATTTACAGTGATTCTTATCATTTGTTTTCCTTTGAATGCACAGATGTTGCTTCACTGAAGTTGGTTGAACTTGGGACATCCAAACGCAAACTGAGTCTTAAGAAAAGGAAAAAAATACCACAAATTCTTTTACTGCCACACTGCCTGTGAAATCCCTGCAGAACATTTATTTGTAATACAAATACAAACTTGGAGTCTGTATTTGTACCATCTAAGTGCACTAATTAATCTTACTCATATAGGCAAGGACAGTGGGAGTCCTAATGTGAATAGGGATAATATTAGGGAAAAAAACCCTACAAAATTCTAGTCACCAATAAAGACTATCTGTTTTCAACATCAGGCCTCAGTATTGCCAATTTCAAGGTCATTTCATGAAACATGTTTTTCCCAGATTACTTACTGGAGTTTTAAATAGAATAGCAATTCTATAGTCTTAGTTTTACAAGTTCATTCCTTGCAGGTATCAAATAATTTTTTTATGAGAGGGTTTTCTGCTTTACTTCCTTTTTAAGATTTTTTTTTGTTTTTTTTTCATAGCTTACAAGCTTCTGAACAATTTAAGAAGATGATGCTTTAGTACTACAATTTCTGTAATTAAAGACCATTTAAAAATAACTTGTACTCTGCCTCCTGGACCTTTGTTAAAACTTTCCAGGAAAACCATTCGGAGAGTGTTACTCTTACAGCTGAACTGTTTTTTCTCACCCTTTAAAAGCAAAATTCTCTCAGAAAATTAAGTAGCATCCATCAAGGTGGTTGACAAAACTGAGTGCCAAGGTTAAGGAAAATATTTAATCCATTGTTCATTTAAACTATCTGTGCCTCTAAAATGGAAGGGCTGAGGGAAATTAAGGACACCCAGGACCTCTTGCAGGTGCTCTGCATCTCTCTGATTCAATCCCATGTTTTGTAAAAGCCATGCTAGATGTATTCAAATTTAGAGCATGGTTAAATCTTCTGGATAAATAATCCTTCTTTGAAATAGTGCCAATGAGAGCACTGCAATATAGCTTAATAAAAGATGCTATTTATGGGGCATTAAAGGCATTTACTTAATTCTTGCAAGTCAAACATCAAACCAGGCAGCATGCAGGAAAAAAACCCGAAGATCTGATCCAAAGCTGAGTAACATCTACACCCGTTAATGACAATGAGTCTATAGATTACTCCCTGTGGAGTAAATCAGTAACAGGCTTTTTCTGAATCACTGACTTCTTTCCACACCTCTGGGCCAAATCCTGCTTGCATGACATGAAAAAAACCACGAGACCCAAAATCAGTGGAATGGGGGCTGTATAGGCAGCCTGACATCTGCAGAGAGCAAGAAGAATTTGGCCCAAACATTCCTGTTAAGGCAGGTAGAAATTATCACATTCAGAGGTTAATCAAATAATCATTTTTTTCAAATGCAAATCAGAAACCATAGAAAATGCAAGCAACACCAAACAATGAGAAATGGCAAGATCCCAAAACACCATCCATTCCTTATGCGAGATGTGAGGGAGTATTAGCATAACTCAGTATGACATCCATACCAGATGTTGGCAATCACCTACAGAACATTAGACATCAGTTCATCACAGTCTGGAAACAAGCAGGGAGAGGAGGAAAAATAAAAAACCACCATCACCAAAAAAAAAA
>VXBB01019049.1:21470-76915 GCA_013399915.1 Illadopsis cleaveri
AGTGTGACTTGCAGCAGGATTGTCCTCACTGTGCCCACTCCTTTCCCTGAGGATACACCTGTGTCCTGTAAATGTCTGCATGAGTCACATGAGTGTAGGGAGAGAAGGGCTCACCCTTGATGAGTGTATTTTGTCATTAGTTACTGAGACATGGGGCAGCAAAGAGTTTAACAACATGTTGGCAAACTTGAATTGGTGTCAGCACTCCTGCAGGCTGGGTTTGTGTGGAAAAGTGACTGACAGGCCAGTCTCCAAGGAAAACACAAATATGCCATATATTTCTCACCTCTGGGATAGTTATTTCTTGAGTTAAGTGATTTACCCACCAAAAGGGTGACATTTATCTCTCTGTAGCAGGAGTTCAGCGAGGCTGAAGCAGTGAACGGGGGTCAGTCTCCTCCACACAGTCTTAATTCTTGTTCTCCGAGCTCTGTTCTGGCTATCACAGAGGCACTGGATAACATTCACAGCACTATTTATAGCCTTTAGTCTCACACTGACTTAAATGGGAGCTGGATCAGGCCCCAAAGTGCCTTGGCCCAATTTTCTATGAGGTCACCTTTCCCCGGGATCCTGTCGTTTTGTGTGAATGTCTGTGGTGTACACGCCTGTTCCAGAAAGAGCAGGGGAGCTTCCCTGGATACAGCTGGATACAGGCAGCCTACAAAATCCTGGGGGTGATGATGATGGTCTGCTTTTTGTGGTCTTTTGAGGCTTTGCATTATCTCAATTAGTGCTTATCAAAAACATTGGTGATTTCCATGAGGATAAAGTATGATTCAAGACCCTCTGTTGTTCCTATAGGGCCCACTGGGATTTGGATTCTCTGGTACTGGGATGCTAATGGGAGACAAATGAATGGCTTCAGTGGGTTGTTCAGCTGCTGACCAAGGTTCCTATCTGGCTAGAAAAACAAATGAATCCAGTTGCCATGGCAATGTACAAGACGCCAATTAGTAAATCAAATCACTGAGAGTTAAAGGTTTTAAAATGCTCCCATAGAGAAAATGTTACCTATTTCTGTTACCTGCACCTGTACAAAGCTCGTTTTCCTCTCAATACCATGGAGAAACTGGAAAATAGGAAGAAATGGGTGTGTTTAGTGCAGAAAAGGGAAAATGGAGGGGTTCCATGAAGGTCTTCTGGCATGTTAAGGGAGGTAAGGCACTGACCTGATGCCCTACACAGCTCCAGGGTAAAAAACAGAGAGCTGATAAGAGAGAAGGAGGCTGGATTCAGGGACAGTACCTGCAGGTCCATGGACATTTGGAGCAGGAGATATTGGCGTTATGGCCCTCAAACAGAGCCCCAGCTCTCCAGGGAGAGGGAAGCTGGCTGGTAGATCCCAACACTTGTGTTGTTGGGTCTGGATCTGAACCATCCACCCAGGACAAATCTTCTAATGACAAAAGCAGTGGGTTGCTGGAACAGTTCCTGGACTTCTCAGGAAGACCCTGGGACCTCCACCTTTGAAGGGCTGCTTGAAGAAGTCAGGCAATAAATACCATGCCATGCTTGAGCTGTGCCAAATACAGCCTTAGACCAGGGGAATGAATTCTGAATTTAGGAGATCTGTTTCAGCCCTGTGAGCCCGTGTCCCCCCTAAAGATCCCTGTGCCTGCTTGAGCACTTAGAACCAGACATTAAAGACAGGTGAGATTTTTAAAAGCACTAATTGTCAGCTTTACTGACTCCCTCTGGAGTCAATAGAGAAACCCATTGATTCCAAGCGAAGCAGAATGCCTTTGAAAAGCAGCCTCTAAGTGCTTTGCTGGACAGAAGCCTTGCACCACTGAGGACTTGGCCCCTGGCTTTCCGTAAGCAATTTCACTGAGCAGGGTCAGCCCAACCATGTTTGTGCAAATAGAAGTACTTGATGGAAAAGTGATCAATTTTATTGAGGGAAAGCTCAGATATTTCCAAAGGAGAATACAGCTTGGGGTTTTTCACCTGAGAGGTGGAAGAGGAAGCAAAAAAAAACTAACCACCCCATGGCAATTAACCCCAAAAATCTCATGAAAGATATTAATGCTCATCATCTTTTCATTTTTAAGCCTACTGGGGGAAAATATCTCACCTCAGCATAAGTCTATGTTATCATTAAAAACTCAGATTGATCTCCAGAGAAACCACAGCATCATGTCCAATACATCGTTTAAAATATATATGCCTAACTGTAAGATGAACTGACTCCTCTGAAATGATCTGCTAATATTAAAAAAACTCACCTTGCCTGTGTTTCACTGGCAGCTATGGCAATTTGTAGCTCTCCACATTTGTAATTTAATACTCAGGGCACAGGTAATCTTGATGATAAAATCAAAGGCCAGATAGTCTATTAGCATATCTACATGCAGTTATGTCACCAAATAATTTAGGGACTTATACATAAAAATGCAGATATCAAAAAAAAAACCTAATCAAATACTCAGAATGAAAAAGGAGAATGTGAGTAATATGCATTACTTTAATAAATAGCACTCTTCTTTTTTTTTTTTCTATTAACCAACAAATTGAACAACTCAGTGTTTAATATCACTGAAGGGTTTTAGTGTATTTGAATCTGGATTTTTTGAATCTCAGTTCCCAATTTTTTCCCCACCAAGTCATATCTTATCATTTGATGTAAAACAAGTTTCAGCTCCTCCTCTGATGCAGGACAGCAGAAAATTGTAATATATATAACTGAGAAAAACTGACAGGCTCTGCTCTGAAAAGGCTCAAGCCTGAGACAAGATGTAAGGTGAAAGGTGTCCCCCGGAGATGGATGTCTCTCCAAGTTAAGTCTTCAAATTGCTATCAAAGGAATCTAGAAAACAAATTCTGGCTTCCTCTTTGAGTAGCCACCACCACCTCACAGGATCTGTAAAGCTCTGCTCAGCTCTGTTTTCCAAGGAAAATAAAAATTCTTTCTCAATGGAAATCCCGTTAGAGAAAACTTAGAAATCCTCATAAAACTCTGCTAACAGATTATTCTTTAAAACTTAAAGACAAAAATTAAGACAGGTTTCAAGGACCTAATGAATCTTAGAGTACTCTTTAAAACCTGTATTTGGACATACAGTTCCAATGAAAAGCACCTTGCCTTCCCAGTAATTTCTCTGCTTTTCATTACTGTGGTATTAAAATGAGGGACCAAACTCTAGACTCAGGTATATTTTTTTTTCTTAACACCTCCATTCCTGAATTCCTATTTCTAGCTTATACTCCATGTGGTGATGAGTTTTAATACACATTCCTGTAAGTTTACTTCACAGAATTTGTTCAGATTGGTATTACAGTGTATAATGCAGTGGGTGGAAAAGCCTTTCTAACCTTGAAGACATGTGAGTGAGAATCTGAGCAGTTTTCTGGATGTCTTGAATATTTGTATGTAATTGCCAACATCTGTTCAGGATTATCACAGATAGGATTAACCATGCATGGTTTCTGCTATCTTCTCTACCTTGTCATGCAGGCTGGAGATGTTAAACACTGAGGCTGAATGAGACCTGTCCATAGATAATGGCTCAGCAAGAAAGTTGTGTTGTATGGTTAGTCCTCAGTGGACTCATCTCTGCATAAATTACTTAATAATTTATTTCTTTTTTAATAGTAAGAGATTATATAAAGAGCTTCTTTCACTACCAGATGTGTAGTAAAACTGATTTTTCCTTTTTTTTTTTTATTTTTTGAGGCAGTGAAGAGGGGAGAAATCATATCCTTGAAAATGTGAGAAAACGTGAGTCGATGAAATGCTGAACCTACCAAAATAAATAATGAAATGTTTTCCAATCTCTTCAAGGCCCAAAATTTCAGCAGTTTCTATCCCATGCAAATGGATAAATACCATGACAAAATAGGCTATCTGTGCCTGCAGTCTTGAAACTTCAGCTCACAGCAGAGATTTAGATTCCTCTATCGATGTGCTCTTAAACATGAATATGCATTTTGAGGTCATTAACCCTCCATTTCTAAAAATCAATATCCGAAGGTTTTAGAAGATTTTCATTGCCATTTTCATAGGGTTCACAAATGAGCACTTTATGTGTGTGATTCATGAGCCACCGTTCTTACTACAGCACTTGTGAGCTCTGTAATTTTGGAGGCACTCTCACTCTTTCTGGCCACAAAAACCATACTGGAGAAACAGTAAAAAAACAAATGCATTCTATTGACAGGTCACATTCCCTACATTCCTCCATTTCCTGATCAGTATCTATGGTTTAGTCTTTGGTAATTACAGTGTTTGCTACTGGAAATGGCATGTAGGCTTTAACTGCAGCCCGAGTGTTTAACCTGATTTTCACCTGAAATGACTGAGATTGTTTTCAGCGCCCGCAGTACTCTGAACGTTCGTAAGGCTGAGACATTGCCCAGGTCCACAAATTCAGTTATGTATCTGTAACAAGGGAAAGTCACACACAGACAATGACAAAACACCAGCCAAAAAAAAACAACAGTCAAAGGGACAAAGAGAGACAGAGAGAGAATCACTTGTAGCTGAGAGCCAAAAACGTAAGGATCAGGGCGTCTTACCTGGGATTACTGAAATAGTTTTTAAAGCTCTCAATACCCTGAAAGTCCGAAGAGGTGAAACACTGCCTACATTCACAAATTCTCCTACATACCTGTAGAATTAAGTCACAGTTATTTGGAATTATACAATAGAGTATGACACTTGTCTGAATGAAGAAAGCATTCATACACAGTGGGAGTGAATGCAGCCAATGAGAGGTGCATCCACTTTTCAGGCTGTTCTTTGATGCCATTTGCCCCAGGTTTTTATTAGTGCACATCATTTCAAATGCTACTTGAACTATTAAACTTTCCTAATAGGCATCAACCCTTTAAAACTACTGAGTGAACTCTGTTATTGTGCTGTTCAGCCATAAATACTTTAAAGATTTTATCATCATGTAGTTGAACAAAAAAACCCATTCTTTACATTGCTGGAAATATTAAGAGTTATTTTGCTGCTTCAAATACTCAAGCAATTTTCACATAATAGCTTCTGAAAACTACCTATAGGACAACATAGCAAAATAGTGCAAACATTTTGACTAGGTTATTTGGTTTAAGATGCTGTATTCTGTGGTAAAGCAAATTTTGGTTTCAAGAGATGCTTTAAATTGTATTTTGTTTTGTATTTCAATTTCATGCCCTTTGGCTGTGGGAAGATGGAGTCTAAATGAATATAACTGCCATCCTACTAAAAACTCTTTATGATTAAAATATCAAGCCCAGCTGTTCCCTACCATGCCTCTTTTGGTCATCCTGGAGACCCATCACATCTGAGCTACATGTTCCCAGGAGGGAGCATTCCCATCATGGAATGACTTTCATTTCATCAGTGTTGTACAAAATTATTTCCTCCAAGTCAGTATGCAGCAAAACCATAGTCACCACTGTGTCTTCAGAACAAAAGAGATCTTGGACCCTTGAATTTCACTTCAAAAATTCTACCAAATTTCATTCAACTGCCCTACTTCTTTGGGGCCTTTGTTTTTAAATGTTACAGAAAAAAACTCACCTGGTTATTTTAAACAAGCCTGCTTAAGTGGGCTTTGTCCAAAGGCCCCTGGGGAGGACAAAGCATCCTCTCCATATCTACTAATCCAGCTTATAGCCTGGAAGAACAATATTGCTTCTCTTCATAATCTCACAGGGGAGTCTGGGCAATGATTTACCTGTTTCCTCCCCAGCTTTACCCTGTGCTTCTCTCACAAACTCTTCTTAAGCATGAAAGGTGGAGGAAAAAAATTATTTGGGGAGAAGCATTAGGATGGGAATATGGTTTTGCTGACCACAGATTTGTAAAAACACATTAAAAATATGTGAACAAGCATATGAGGCAGATAATACTGCTGCTTGTAATAAGTCAATTAGGATTTATTTCAGTCATTTTTTCGATCAAAACGCTGCTGACCAGTTCTTCTGTACCAGGGTATGAGAAGCAACTGGAATTCCTATCCTGAATTTTCCCATTAGCCAGGGAATTGCTTATTGTCTTTAAGATTTTGACAGGGCACTTCCCAACCCAGAGTTACAGCTGCCTCTCTCTCACCTGTCCTGGAAAGAGGAACTCACTAGTCTGGGAGAGAGGGATCTGAACAAGGGCAGTTTCATAATTTCCCTTGAACCCACCCCTGACCCCAGAGAGGGTCACAACCCATGGCTGTGTCCACTGGCACAGGACAGGGGAAAAGCCCTGGAGACCTGCAGCACCTCTTATTCTGCAGTGTGCTATTTAAAACTACTCTGTAGTCCAATCTGTGCTGTTTCTGCACAAAAGAGAAGACAAGAAGCTATTTGGCAACAACTCTAAAGCAAATTATGATCTTCCCACTGTAACACTCATCAGTGAAATAACTCTGTTTTCTGTTAGCTCAAAACCCTGGGTCCATCTGAATCTCATAGCCCCTTATCAGGCTCCTCCATTTTGAATTCCCAGGCCATCTTTGTTTGCAGATACAGAAATACCTCTGGCAGCACACAGGCTACAAGCAAAGACAACACCAGAGTTACCTGTGTGATCCATCTTACTTTAAATTACTTGCAAATTGGATTTGTATGAAGGCTAAATCGTATCAGAATAGATTCCATTATCCAAGTCTCTGCACTATCTGCTGCTTGCATACTTGGGAAGGAGGTTTCATTGTACACATGAAGATCATATTGCAGCCACTTTTAACTCTCTCATTGCTGCCTGTGGGCTTAAGGAAACACTTCTCCATTTCTTTTTTCATTCCAGAATTCCATTTATTTTTCCATTCTTAAACGCTTACTTCTTCTTAAGGTAAGAAACAATAGGAATGGATTCTGGTTCTGAAGAGATAGTTTGGTAATAAGAAAATAGTTTGAGGTTAAGAAGCTTGATAGCTCACAGTTGCAGGTCCCCCTGTTTTGGGATGTTCTAACTAAGATTTGAAATATCATTTGGAAAGAAAATCAAAAGGTAGTTAGGAAAGAAATCACAGACTCCCAAGCCTCCAATTAGAAAAGTTTTAAGGATTTTTCACGATCCTTGGGCTGGAGCACTGAGTGGCCATTCAAATCTAGAATTAGAAAAGAAAAAAGAGGGGTAAACCCACAACCTGTGGGCACCAAATCCTGGTTCCTATCAACATGGAGTGAATAATTCCCCTGTGAGTTACTGTCCACCTCAAGGTCTGTGAAAACCTTGTCATCCTTCCTGCTCCCTATGTCCCAAACATCCAGAGATGATGTAGAGACAATTTAAGGGATACTCAGACCGTGTCCCCCACTGACTGTCCAGACCTGAATTTCAGACTGAGATGTCCCCAAAGCTGGGGGAGATGCCTCAACCTCTGCCCAAGTTGACAAGATGAAGTGAAGCAGATTCATGGTCAAAGCTGGAAGCTGTGGCTCCTCTTATCCTTGTCTCTGCTCCTTTCTAACTTACTGTCAGAAACCTCCTTCCTTCTAGAGAAGTGAGAACCCACGCACAGAAATTCTCCATGTTGTGCTGAATTCTGAGACCTACAAGTAAATTCACATCCTACCTCACAGATGATTATATCCTGCTTTTACCACCTGCCTGATGGACAGGAGACAGGAGAGCAGGATGGTGACTCTGTGCTGTTGTCCTGCCACTAAATGTTGCAGGAGAATTGCACTTAGCAATGCTTGAGGAAAAGTTTAGCTGCGAAAAATACCTAATGTGTGCTGACCTCCAAAAGATTCTCCCCCATCTACGCTGATTTGTTTTTTTAAAGGCTTATCATAGTGGCCAGATGTCAGTTCAGCCAAATCCATAGGAATGCAGTAACAGATACCAGGACCTGGCCTAGGGCTGGCCGAGATCCAAGGCCTACTGAAATAAACGGGAACGTCCCTGAGGAAGTTCACTTAGGTTTCACACACCTTCATGCTGTTCTGCTAAATGCTGCTAAGAACCACAGAATTGTAAAATATCTTAAGCTATGGGAAGAGACCCATAAGGATTAAGAGTCCAATTCCCTGCTCCCCACAGGACTACCTAAAACTAAACTATATGACCAAGAGCATCATTCAGAGTCTCCTTGAATATTGGTCTTGATCCCTGCGCCCTAATCGAGCTGTGCTTTTGACTTCAGTGGCCCTCACTATTGTTCTAGCTAACTTTGGTTGAATATTCTTTCCTGATTTTGGTTCCATTCAAATTTCACAGCCTCAGTTCAGCTCAGATGTTGGTGCTAACACACTTGAATCTCACTTAATGCTGTGAATTATGAGGTTAAAAGATGGCAGCAAGAACTAACCTAAACACAGCATTGAATACAGGTATCAATAAACAGAAAAAAAAAAGAACAAACAGGGAGATCAGATCAAATCCTTCTGTGTTCACAAAGTGGAGCCTTTCAGGCATCTCTACCAGCTTTCACTTCAAGATGGCACTCGTTCTTTGCACAATTTTCTCTTTTGTGACTATGAAGAAATCTGGATTTCTATCTTAGCTGGAGGTACTGAGAGTGTCAGACCTCTGCCTTTGGCCAGAGCTTGGGCTGACCCTGAGTCCCCTGTGAGTGCTGGCTGACTGCTTCTCTACCCCTGTGTATTTTTAGCTGTCTGGATGTTGCAAATCCATCACCTTCTTCAAAGCACCAGAACCCCACATGTCCTCAATGAACTCTGACAATCTAGGCAGAAGCATATAGCTGAAGGGGAATATCATGGTGGGGGCCAAATTTCTATTTCCAAGATATATAACAAGTTTCAGAGGACTATAAATTAATTCTCTACAGTAAAATAGTAATTACTTTCCAGGTGAAAAGGGTTTGTGAAAAGAGGGACGTGAAAACAGCTCTGATGATATGATGGATAGATAGAGTATAAATAGGGATTTAAATACGTGAGTATTCAGTCACACTTACAACACTTTCTATTCAGGGGTCTGAAGCTTCCCAAAACTACATTAGATAGGCAGATATTATTACAGATATTTTACAAACAGCTCTCTCTGTGGAGCACAGAGAGAGTAAATAATTTCTTCAAAATTGTGTGGTGAATTCAGAGAACAGAACTGAGTATTCCTCTGACTTCTTCCTCTGAAACCACTCAGGATAAAAACACCTCCTTCCTAGTACACTTCAGCCTTTTCTCATTTTCAGTAAAATTTGAGCGAAGAAAAAAAAAAAAAGCATCCAGACAGTCTTTTAAAAAGTTCTATTGCATAAAATTCTCTTGAAAAATATAAAGGAGTGCTACTTACGCCATAACAATAACACTGAAATCCAGCCAGTTCCATGGATCCCGAAGGAAGGTGAATTCTGTCATGCAAAATCCTCTCGCCAATATTTTTATCAATGACTCAAAAGTGTAAATCCCAGTGAAAGTGTACCTGGGGAACAGAGTGGCCAAAGAAGCAAGAGAATTAGCAAGAAGTAGATGGCTGAAACTGCAGGGGCACAGCTCTGGGGTTGCTCGTGTGAGTCACAGCTGCAGGACTGGGCTGTGCATGAACAGGCTGGTGTGTGGACCAAGGGACAGGTAAGGAACAGCAAAATACACGGGACAGTCTCAGAATGAAGATAATTTTCAGCACAAGGTGTCCCTTGATGAATCCTCACTCATTAAGTCAAGCATGGACTCTACACTGCTAAGCTGAGCTGTGGGACTTCTGAATCTCCGCCATCTCCACAGGAATGAGTGGATTAGGGAATCATGGAATGGTTTGGGTGGGAAGGGACCTTAAAATCATCTCTTTCCAACCCCCTTGCTAGGAGCAGGAAACTTGAGCACTCCCAGGGATGGGAAGTCCACAACCACCCTGGCCAACATTATGCCAACACTCCTTGGTTCTCCAGTTGGGAGGAGGGTCGTTATTCCATTCATACGTCTCATCTCTTCCTGCCCAGGACATTTTGGAGATTAAAAAAATGCCACCACTTGGTTTTATCAGCTAGAAAGGGTAATTGTCCTGCAACTTCCCTTGTTTTTCACTATCCATGGCAAATCGCACCAGCCTTGAGAACTAAACAACAAAATGCCCTCCCTGAAAAAGAACTGAAAAACTCCCACCTGACTACTGGATGTAGTAATTTTGACCTGCCTGACAGTAAAGGAGACACAAGGCTGGGTTTTTTCCCCTGGTAAATTAAGTTATTACCGACAGCCTCTTGACTGTGATGATCTGGGCTAGAACATAGATCTTACCTTTCATAATAAAGATGACATGTGTAATAAAATTTAGCAAAATCTCTGTGGAGGACAGTAATGTCTCTGATTTATAGCTCTCAGATCTATACTCACCCAGGGCTCTTCCTGCCATCAGAGACAGAGTTCAAGGCACACAACAGCTCTTTTTTAATGTTGCTGCCCAAGACTCCTAGCCCAATGGACTGGGTATTCTAGGCCATATTTTAACAACAGAAATAAATGCTTAGTTTCTACCACCGGCATTCTCTACCCTTTTTCTCCAAATGAAGATGCAGATGATACCAAAGCCTATTAAAAAACCTCCAACACCTCAAATCCACTAAAACACAAATCCTCTAAGTCATGATGTGAAGGGCTATCACTGGAAACACTGGCTTGAGTTTTCTGTTCAGTGCCCAAACACCAACTGGTGCCACCACACATTAAAAAAAATTGTAACAGTTAAGATTCCTGTTTGGCAGAAAAGAGGCATGAGCAGTTAAAGGTGGCAATACAAGGAAAAAAACCATTATGCATAAAATATATTTAGTTGTATTCCACTGAACTGCAACTGGGCACACACACAGGTAAGCGGCAAATCTCATGCCCTCCTGCCATCGTGTCACACAGTTGCACTACTCACATATGTTATAAAATCTCAGTGTGCTTCATCTTAAAATAGGGATTAGCAGGACAGTTGGGTGCAGAAGTGGGCATTAAATGTGTCTCTTCTTTGACCACATACCTGAGCATTACCTTACATCCAACTTTTTCACAGCTCCTATTTAACTTTGCTCTCGTATCTTGAATATAGGTCACCCACATGACAGTCTCTTTAAGCATGTGTATTAACTAATACACACAGAAAACACATGCAAAGAACTAAAAAAAAAAACTTAACAGTGCATAAGCTCATTAAAATGATAAAGCACTTGTATTTATTCAGCATGTCAGATGGGTTTAATTGATTGTATAATCATCGTCTAATTCTAAATGGATCAGGCAAAGTCCTCCAGCTACTGAACGGCTTCTTTAACAACAAAAGTCAGAGTTCTTAAACTTTTAGTGGGGGAAAGTTGAATTGATTCCTTTTTTCTTCAAAATGGTAAGGAAAATGCTTTAAAGGAAGATCTAGGACAAATATTTGCACAAGGTTATTCTTCTATCCCCTGTGAGTCTCTGAAACAGCAGAACAAAATGGATTAAATGTATCTTCTCCAAATCCAATATTAATCAATTTGAATTATAGTTCATTGGGTTATTTTGCTCCTCCAAAGTACTTGACTTTGATTTCATTCTATGTACTTGAGGAGGAAAAGCTGAGAGGTATGAGGGGACACAGAGAGGGAGAAGAGGGAACATGGAAGGATTTACTCCATGCTGCATGAGTCCATCTGCATTTCTGCTCTACATTTCCTGCTCTGCTTGATGCACTGATAAAATCATCCCCAGTCTCCTGCTTGCAGAAGACACAATATTATAATTTTTGGTATTTCCCTCCAGAATGTTTGAATTCCCAGCTGTACACCAACTGACCAAATTTTGATGAGATCATCATGTGGATGAGACGTCCGTGATTCAGCAGAAAACATCATGGCAGTGGTTATGAAAGTTTTCATTAGGAAAAGGACAACAGCAGGGGAAAGGACAGCCACAGACATACTTGAGGGTACCACACTATACAGAAATACATGAAATATCCTGGGATTACAATGTTATTGTGATGGGATGAAATATTTGGTTCAGTGCTGCCTATAATTAGTAATTTATGGCCTAGAAGATGTGTCCTGCATGATTTTATGGAACCTAAATAAGGGCATTTTACTTCTTTTTCTTACAACCCTGGGCAGATCAAACACCAGGCTATGAAGCAGCAGATGGCTGTGTTTATCATATGTCAGTCAAAAATAAAAAGTGTGTTCTGATTGGTTCAATGAGCCAAAATAATTGTTTAATGCACTGTAGGTTGATTAGCTTGTGCATCTGATATCTGTTTCTAAAAGGAACATTTTAAAGCAACTTAAAGAAATGAAATGGGTTTTCATTTCACTGAAACCCCTTAACCTCTTCTAAAATTAATTTAAAAACTCAAACCAATAAAAAATAAGCCACTTCAAGCAGTGCCTCTGCTATTTTTCCTGAAGGCTTGTCAAGCTAAAAAGACAGGAATTCACACAGAGGTCTTCCCAGATAATTTGATGCTCATAAAGTATTCCTGCCAATGGTTACAAGGGGACACTTCCCATGCTGTGCTCAGTCCAAAAGAAACTTTTGCTTCCCTTAAGTTTCAGATCGAGGATAGAAGTAAGTCAGTTCAGGAGCTATTCTCTGAAATAATTCAGCCTAAGTTCCATCAGTCTATTCTAATGTGTCCAACCATCAAACCTCTTTTATGGGAACTGTGGAAGGCTGACCAGTTTCAAACAGGATTCTCCTCAACACGTGATTTCATCCAGACGTGGCGTAAAAGGTGCCTTTGGCAATGAGCACAAGATTCATGGACTAAAAGTGTTTAGTTTGCTTACTAAGGGAGTTTTCACAGGCTGAAACAACTACCTGGAAAAACATTGTGTGAGGACAGATACCACAGCCAGTACTACTGGAAGGAAATTAGACAGCAGCAAATGAGATGCAAATAAGAACACAAGAAAAGGAAGGATGAGATGAGGATGGGACAGCTGTAAAGCAGCAAGGATACTTACTCAACATATTTATTCCATGACGGAGTCTCTGACTGTGCCATGAACACACAATTAGTTAAAATAGTGCACATAATAAACATGCTGAACAATGTAAATAAGCAAATTAAGGAAAACAACATATTTGATACAAGACTTCATAAATTTTTGTCATTTCACATGAGATGTGACAGCTCAATCACAATTTGCAAGTTGCTTCAAGAATTATAAGCATTTGTTTGCAAGTGCATAAGGAGACAAATAATTATATAAACACAGAAAAATGAGGCAACCTTCCCTCTTTTGTTTTTTTTTTGTCTTTTCCTACATCTTTTATACCTGCTTTATACAGTAAACAGATGTACTGACTCTGCAGTCTTTTGAAAGCACAATACCCCAAATCTACAGCTGTGTTGGTCAGATGACAATGTGCATAGGTGCACAACTTTGTATGAAAAGAGGGATTAGTCTCATTTAAGTACCCACAGAAAAACCTGTGTCTGCAAATTCCCATTTCATTTTTTACCCTGAAATATTTCTCAGGCAGTAGGGGAAAGTTACTAATCTGGTCTTTCTAATCTCTTTAATGGGCTTGAGGTCTCACTTTCAGTAAAAAGTTTCACCAACAGCAAGTATGAGTTTCAGAGCACTAATTTTAAGGCTTGGTGTGCAAACCTGCTCTGTCAATAGGCAGCCTGGGTCTGCAGAGCTCTCTGCCTCAGCTGAGGGACCAGATTCCCTGTTTGGTAGCTAAAACAAACCTCCCCAGTGCATAGTTCACACACTCTGCTGCTAAGCTGAAACCATAAACATAAAAAGCACCCTAAATCAAATTCCTGAAATTGAAAACATGATTCATGGGATGGCTCTCCTAAAAGCACATGCTGCTTTCCATAAAAAAATTACAAAATATGATGGGATTCTCCTGCATCAATAACTGGTCCCATGCAACTGGGAAAATCTAACTAAAGTGAGTGGGTACAGAAGATAAGGAAAACAGCCTGCAACTCAGTCAACAGGCAGGGACCCCTCCCAGGGTATAGAAGTAACACTCAAATGTAAATTTCTTTTGCCTTTTTTGAGGAAAAAGAAAAAAAAAGTTTTGCTTGGGTTTTTTTCCACCTCTGTGGTTCATTCTGTTCGTGTTATTTTTTGTTTGAGAATAGTGATTGAAGAATTTTGTTTCAAACCTAGGTCCTGAAATGTTTGCATGAAATTTATCCCTTTGTAGAGCCACAATCTCAGCTGAATACAGAGTGGAACATTTCCCAATGGGCCACATAAGCAACTACAAGGTTAAATTGGTAGTAACCCACCTGCAGGTTCCCCAGGGCCACCACAGAAAGCAGTAATTGAACTCACAGGGACTGCTCATCTCACAAACATCTTCCACTTCTGGGCCAACAGCTCCTACTGAAGGACTGGGAAGGATGCCTGATACCCACTCACATTTGCTCACATATGCTTCAGATATATTTCTATAAGTTTTGTCATTCTTGTTAACATCATTATTAAGTTCCAGCTAGCCTAGAAAACACTGGATTACTTATTCAACTACAGTGAAATGCTATGGATGAAGCACAGAAAACCAGAGTGGTATCTTCAGACCATGTCAAACAAATAGCATATTTCAATTCCAAGCAAATAAATTCCTCTATTGGAATTTAGGGTCACTGGCTTGATTTCCATATGCCTGTTTCCTTGTGATATAAACTGAATCTAACAGCTGTCCCAGATGCTCACTTACAGGCAGGTGTCATCACCTCCTTATTCAAGCACCAAAGAGAACAAACCAGAGAACACACACTGAAAACGTAAGGGTCAGCTCTGGGACAACAAATACACTACAAATTCAATCTGGGTTTCATGACCAAGCTGAAAACTACAAAGAACATAGAAGAATGAAACGTTTCAGCTGGTTATGCACCAAAGTTAGTAGTCTGTGTTAAATAAGAAAACAGAAATCCCCACAGAATGAAAACTGACCTTCCTACCTGAAATCGAATGCAATTGTTTGCATTAGAAAAAGCCTGTGATGGTGATCTACTCAGAAAGGACAAAGCAAAGAAGATAAAACTGAGATAAGCTATATTAACAGCATTGTCCATTCCCTATCTTAGAACTGCTATTAAACCAAATTTTCCAAAGCCTACAAACTAAATATACGAAGGTACTCAACAGGATCCTTTCTGCAATAAATTAAACTTATTATTTCCAATTTGAGGTTAGAGAAAAGCCTTTGCACAAGCCGATTCTCAAAGTTATAAATTTTATCTCCTAGCACAAAGATATCGAGTCAAACGCAGCGTACTTCTATTCTAGACTTCATTATGATGGATAATTGTTAATTAGCAGACTGAATACTAGAGGCTCTTTAGGTGATCATTGCCAAATTACATATAATATGTGCAAGCAAAGGTTAGCACCAATGAATAGAAAGTATAATTGGTGCTTCACAAGGTCTCAATTTGCCTTATGTGTGCAAAACCATATGGGAGGAAAGCTGCAAACAGAAAATATGAACAAAGATTGGAAATTCTGTAAGAACATTATTTTTCCTTTTCTGACTCACCAGAATCCATAATTCTAGCACCAAGGAAGGTAACTTTTGCCAAACCAATGGTCAAGTGAGATCAGTGGTAAAATGAGACCTAGAAAGACTAGAAATTACAATTGCTACAGATTTTATACAGGCTAGCAAACTGCTTGGAGAAACTAAAGACACCACAGAACGATCCTTGGCTTGAAGGCAAGAATTAAGAGGAGTCTTTTAAACATAAGGCATCAAGGAAATATTACCAGTGATTTAATCTCATTAATAGGTGAAGATAGTTAATAAAGATGTTAATAACAGCTAATAATGATGCAGAAGACAAAAAGTGTTCATCCCATTGGGGGTACAACCCTGCACTCTCCATGTCCTCTGGGACAGGAATGGAGCAGAGCCACCTTCTGGGCAGCCATGTGGGCCTTGGACCCTTCCTGAGGCCTCACAGATTTCTGAATAAGAAGAGAAATACCTAGAAGGGGTTTAAAGATATATTATTAGTTGTAAAAAACATTACTAGGAGGGTGTGGAAGTTTTTCCCCTTGGAAGGGTGTATTTTTGAAAGACTAATGTTCTCAGACTTGGCTGGATGAGCAGTGAACACACAGCCTCTATACTGCTGGACATCTCTGAGGAAGAATTCCACATACAGCTATTTAACCGACAAATGTGACCCTCACAGCTTCTTTACAGGACAATTTTACTCTGCCCTCTCTATTTTGTTCTACTGTTGGCCCTCATGGTGCACTCAATGGCTGGAAATTGAAATATGGCATCCACTAAAGAAGCTGCTTCAGATATTTACGTGACAGGGCACCATTTGCTAATGCTCCTTTTAGGTTTTTTGCCCTGGGGAAAATAAAGATTGCTTGATTACAGTCACGCAAGACGATAGATCTGGTTCCCAGGTCCATGTCTGGGATATTATCTGCTTGAGTACCTGCGGGTTCGGGCTCCTTTCTGCCTGGGATATTGACTGCCTGCTCAGCCACTTGGCCTTTGTATTTCAGGTTGATACAAAAGGTCTTTATTGACAGAACACAAATCAGTGCCTAATGCAGGATCTTCGCTGTCTCGCTGGCACTGGAGTTGTTGTCTCCTGCCTGTGCCTGCCAAAGATTGAGCTGTTGGATCTCTGGACATTATCAGCACAAGGTGATAATTTCTGTCTTTCTGGAGCTAAACTTATGTTTGCATTGAGAAGTGCCACTCCCAAAATTTTACACTCCTTATCTGACCATATTTCTTTCCTGACAGGTATTTTAAATGCTCTCCTCTGTGGTCATTATCCTTGGAAATAATGTGATAAGGATTTCTTGCTTATTTATCTTCTGTTCAACTGCTACCAAGGGCACGTAGCTCCTGTGCTACACATTCCTGTGACCTCTTGGCTTCACCAGTCAATGTAGAAAAAAGAGAGGAGAAGACAGAATAAGCCTCCAAAGCTGGAGATAATATTCTTAATTTCTTTCTAGTTTTCAGATTCTTCCCTTGGCCATACCTGGGCAAATGCATTGACCTTGATTAACTTCAGCAAGGCTGTGCTGAGGTAACTGTGCCTAAAAAACTTGGTTGGGCTCTAGGTATGCAGCAGCATGTGCTGCATTGTGTGCACACATAATCTGATCCACCAGCTAATCTCTCTGCAGAATTCTACAGTGTATTCTTAGTAACCATAATAATATCTTGGCTGATAACACATATTCATTTTTGCATAGAATTATTACAATCAGAAGCTTCATCTGTTTTTCCTTTTGAGAGAATATCTATAGTATCACCTTCTTTTTCTCCTCACTGCATGGAGTAGGAACCTGATTTATTTCCCAATTCGTTTTCCCTGAAATTTGATAATTAAACAATGTTTCTAAGATGCTACCTACTCAGTATTTATTAATTCTCTGTGGTGGACATGAGGATTGCAGATGAGGGATTTCCATCACTAAAACATCACGGAATAATCAGAGCAACGTGTGAAGTCTGAATTATCACTGCTTGGTCTCCCACGTGCACCCTAGAGAAAGCAGCCAAGTCATTAAAAAAGGTGTGTTTTTAGTAATGTTCACACAAAGCTGAACATTTGGGTCAGTTTGGCCTTCCAAAGAGATGTGACTATGTCAGAATATAAATGTTTCTGGGGTTGTGTGAAAAAAACAAGCCAAAACCAACCACTGCAGTGTGTCTTGCACGACTTCAGAACCAGAGCCACAGGAAATCAGGCATTGCCCTTCCATGGGAAGGTCCAGCAGGACAGCCTGTGCCTTTTTTCTTTGTTGGATACCATATCCAAATAAACAAAATAGAAAAGAATCAACAAAACAGTTTTTGAAGTATTCTGTTTCAGGAGAAAAAAAAAATCAGATCTGAAGCAGTTCAAAATTAAATTATGTGTCTGCAGACAGTGTCACTGAGTTTTACCTCCGGGAGGGATTGCTGAAGTGCTTGGTAGCAAAGCCCTCCATCAGTGCAGATTTCCCCTGGTTTTGAGGTGCTACACCCACTTTCCCTTCAGTAAAAATGATCAGTCCCTTCCCATCTTTTAAACCTGAGTAAACCCACCAGACTCTCCAGTGCAGTTCACATTATCTGATGCCAGCAGTGTGATACAGTCATTTTTATAGCTCACATAACAATATAAAATGAAACAAACCAAAAATCCAAGTGCATTTCTGCTTGTGCAGGCAAATTCAGCCAAAAGATTTACAACAGCTTAATGAAATAAAATGGTTTCTGACTTCCATCCATCTGTGTTTAAAACCCATATAAAATACATGAGGAGGAAAATCAACAGAAAGGATATGAATGTACCAAAATCTTAATTGCTGCTCTTCTGATTGGATGGAAAGGACTAAGTATATACAAGGCAGGAGTGGCACTAAATCGAAAGATTGTCTTCCCTTTGTTCAGTACTATAAATGTCTGGAAAACAAAATAGAAAATGAGAATATTCAGCATTTGCATTTATGCTCAACTTTTCCAGCCCACATCCCACTGGGAAATTCCTTCCAGCATCCCATACTTTTTCCCCCATCCCAAGACCCCCCAAATCCTTCTCATTTGGTGAAAAGTTTTGTCCAAAGCCTTCCCTACAGAACTGACTGTCCTGTTGTAATATCCCAAGTATTTTTTTTTTCTTTAACCCTTAGTGGGTCCTGTGCCATGGCCTCCACCATGGGGCTGGGAAGAGAGCAAAATAACCCTTAAAAATAAAAATAACCTGGAGACTAAAATGTGGTGGAAGGAATTATGTGATGCTCTTCTTCCCAGGTGCTGGGGATCTCACTATGTTGTTCATCCAACTTCTCTATTTATTGCTCTCAATTTTGTCTCATCAAGTAAAAAGTTGTAGGAGGTACAGTTCCACACCAGGATCTCACCTTGGCACCGAAGCACTCTCATTGTGCTCAGATTAATATGGGCAGAGAAAAAAAATTCTCTAGGTTATCTTAAACCCAAAACAAAAGTGAATTGGATGCTGACCCAATTTGCAATGCTCTCAAGATGTACCACCACGCATAGAGGAGCTAATATTCATTCAGAGGCAGAATTGAGACACCCAATATATAAAATCTAAGCAATTCACACATCTTGAGTCTAAAAGCTTCAAGGCACTAAAATTGCAAATCTATATCCTGTTGCTTATGCCCGGGGATAGCAGGCAAATTAAAAGGTAAATTAATTCTGGCCCTTCCAGGTAAGTAATCTATTTGCCTTTATCCATTTAACTTTTATTCTGTAGCTCTAGCACCTGCTTCTACACTGTTTTACTAGAAGCACCATTTTGATCATATTAATTCATTGTTTACAGAAAATAGCATAGGCCAAAATCAGAAACAGCAGTACTTGAAAAAACTGGAAACTGCCTAAAAATACACAAGGCTTCCAAGCTTTATTTTGTCCTCTGTTTTGTGAAATGCTTGGAAAGGGGAACGAACTGTAGTAAACAACCAGCCCAGCTCTGCTGTCAACAGCCTTTTGACAGAAGCTGTTTGCACTGCTGTGGCTTTGGGCCAGCCCGCACGTGATCCCTCATCAGGTGATGCTCGCTTTGGGACAAAGTTCACCATTCTGCAAAGTGCCAGCACTGCACATGCTACTCACACCTCCCTTCAGCTCTGTTTTGGTCATCTTAAACAGAGTTTTGCTCTTCCTCAGCAGGAACAGAACCACTGCTCTCCAGGAATGGTTGTGAAGGTGCCTCCTGCTCTTGTGCAGAGTGCTCGCACAAGGCTCAAGTCACCCAGAAGCCCTTAACATTAAGGGGCTTAAGTGATAAACAACAGACCTGTGAAGTCACAGCTCATGCAGAAGGCAAGACAGTGCAGATAAAAACCTCTGGCTTCAATTAACTCAGCTACTGCTCTGCTCATTTCAGATACTGTAAATTCATACTCAGGGTTATCTGAAAACACACAAGTTACGCTTTTTATCCCTCTTTGCCCTCCTGCTTAGATGTTTTCCGGGAGCCTTGCTCAACATTCTGATCCTTAATCTGGGAAAGAAATATTTTTACTGGCTGTAGAAAGATAACAAAGAGAGCACTCAAAACAGGGACTACGCTTTAGCAAAGGCAGAGGAGCAGGACCAAGGGTTGGCGCTCACCTTACGATCATTGTAGAAAGGGTCGATGTCCTCCAAGGGCTCCCCAATGAGCTCTGGAGAAACAGTCCCATAGATATCAGGCAGCTTCTTGCAAGCCTGCAAGTCAAACTGAGGCTGAGGCTTCTCTTCCTCGCCCAGCTGCTCCCTGTATTCCTGCTTGGCATTCCTGGCGAGCTTCTCTGCAATTCGCTTCTCGATGGCAGCCAAGGACTCGGGCGTGAACCGGTGGAAGCTGTTAGTACCCGGTGGTAACAAGAAGTCAGCCATCTTTTCATCCTGCTCTGTCTTTACTGGTCTTTACTCCTAGTACTGGAAACAGCTGAAATAAAAATAAAGTTATCAAAAGTTAGCGCCACGTTGGAAGCAAGACGGACAAAGCCATCAGAATTTAGAAAACAAAAAGAAACAAACTCAACGGCCAAGTAACTTGTTGAGGAAACTCTTCATCAGGAAACTCTTCATCTGTTTTTATGTGGTTAATAGAACATCAAGGAAAACAAAAATTACTGAAATTGTAATTTCAATAAGGAATCCCACATGACCAAATCTAAATAGACTTTATAGATAGACTGTGGAATACTCTTCAGGTCTTCAGTCCTTTGGGATCATAAATCCAAACTAAGAAGTCACTTAGATTCACACAAGCTTAAGTTTCACTGAAAGCAACAGAGATTCAGACTCCTAACTCATTTTTGAAAATGCAGCTCTGGGAGTGGATGAACAATGTTCCTAAGATGACTGCAAGGCAGATTTAAACCAGCCGATGTCTGGCCACATGATGCAAAATCTAAAAATGCCCCAGCTGTTCTATTCCAAATTTAAAGAGTGAAGGGTCAAGTTTAGATTTTTAAATCCCATAAAAAATTCTTCATAATCTCTGTCTTAGGCTTCTGTAACATAATTTTAATTTTCCTTTGGGACAGGAAATACCATCTGCAAGACATCTCTCAGGACTTTTGAGCATTTTCTTTTCCTCCACACTCTGAAATCTGAAGGATGATGGAAGCTCAAATGTGTCTGGAAAAGCTCCGGGACCTTCATGAGAGCACACCAAGCTTCCAAGATGCTGAATAGCCACTGCTGCCAATTTCTCATGTCTGAAAACCAGGCTCCTTTTATCCAAGACCAATTTGAACATCCAGGAGTTGGACTCGATGATCCCTGTGCTTTCCAGCTTACAATATTATTTTATTCTTTGATTCTAACCCAGACCTGTGAAGTTTGATCATCTTGTCCTGATGGTACTTCAATGTTAACACTTCCAGTCTCTGCCTGAATGAAAACAAGTAAGAATTGCCACATCTCTTCAACTTACATGAATAAAGCCAAGCATGAAAAGCACAGCAGAACAAAAAGCCTTCTTGTATCTGCACTAAACAACATGGATAGCTGTGAAAATTAATGTAAAACTACTGTTTGAAAAAGGATGAAGCTTATCCCTGTTCTAGTAGCCTGCACAAATCCATCCAAGTTCACTGAAGCCGTATTTTGCAATTTAAAGTGAGTTTAGAGGCATGTTTTTCCAGTGAGAGAAGCCCTCACTCTGCAACAATTAAAACTCATTTCACCGAAGAAACACAGACCTTGTATTTTTGCCACCACCAGGCCATTCATACTCAATCAGTACACACTCTGGTGACAAACAAAATAGTAGATTTTGAGGTGGGCTCCCCTCTTTCATTCAGCAACGTGTGCAGGATCCCATTCTTTGTTCAGCCACAATCGTTGTTTTCTGCTTTCAGATGGAATTTGTCTATTTACAATGGATAGTTCCAGATAGTTTGCGTCTATTAGGCTCTGTGATGACAACATTTTTGTTAGCAAACAAGACTCTAACTGGACTCTGCATGACAAATAGCATATTTATTGACTCAATTTCTCTGAGTAAAGGACGCTTTCAAATAACTACTGTCTCTCCTATTCTGACTTCATTTTAAAATGAATTCATTAAATTGTCATTGATCACAGTCTATCACAGGAATGATTTACTGAAGCTTGTACATTATGCTCTGAATTACTGTTGGTTTGAACAAGCAGGGCTAAAATGAATTATGCTTCCTGGAGCTTGGGATATTCTGACATTCTTCTTTTAGGTTTATTCTCCTTTATCCTTTCCCCTCTCCCCTCCATGTCATTTGTTTTATCCTCTTCCCCCTGAAAAACAGGAAATTAGAAGCTTTCCCACAAATTGAGTTTCTTATGCCCAACACTTGTGACTCAGCACCAGCGCGAGCAAATAGAATTTCACTTTCTATAAATGACATCAGTACAGGTGGCCAGAGAATTCTTCGAGGTTTTTTTGTCCTTTCCATTTTTGTTTCTCCAGAATGAAACCTGTCTCAGTGCTGAAAGGGACAACAAAAGGCAGTGGCTGGTCAGGACTGCTGGAAGGGCACAGACGAGGTCTCTAAGCTGGAGATGAGAATGCTGAGGGCTGTTAGTTGAGGTCCAGATGATCAGGAGCTCTGTGAAGGCAGTGAAAGGGGAAGGACTGTTTGCTTTTTTTAGTAATATGAGAATGGAGAAACTTCAAATGAAATCACAGAGCAGTGGCAAAAGGTCCATAAATGATTTTAAAATACAAGTTGCTTCCTCTGACCCAGGAACCTGGGTGCAAGCAAGAAAGGCTGCTTATGCTTGTCCTATTTTAACACTCTTCCCAGTCTAAGGAAGCCCATCCTCTGCTGTTGTGTGCTTTGCCCATACAGCCTCAGACTTCCTTAAAGACTTCCAAGAGAAGCCACTCTGGCAACAGAACTACTCTTTTTTTTTTTTAAAGAGAAACAAAAGAAGGATAGGGGATGGTGAGGGAGATAAAGTAGCCAAAAAAACCTAATTAGTATCAGAAGTTTTAATTATTTTTTCCAAAGGGAATTATTTTTGCTAAAATCTCTCTCTCATTAGAAAATTTAATCAAATTCAAACTGCTCAAAACCAGATCTTTTCAATTTTATCTACAAATTCCAGAAAGGTAGCTGCCTAGAAAGAACTGGAAAATCCTACACAAACTTCATTAGAGCTTTTGCTAGTCATCTATTTAATTTTTCTTTTTTAAAAACCCTACATTTCAGCACCCTTATAATTGAAAATTCGTGACATGTTTTGTCTTCATTTTGTATATAAGCTAAAGTTCCACATTTTAATATATATATATTTAGCACAATTCTTTTTCAATTGCATATGCTTTCAGGAAATGGACAAGATAATTTCATGGATCCTTTCTATGTCTAATTTCTTTTAATCTGTGAATTGCAAACATTTCTACAAATAGCCAGGGTTAGCCCAGATGTTTCTTAAAAGGGTAAGAAAGCACTACAAGTTAAAAAGGGAAATCATCAATGACTGAATCAAAGAGCTGGAATGTCATTTCTTAAGAGATAATAGCTGTTGTGACTCACGTGTTTACAATATGAGCCTGGATTTTTCCATTCCTCACAGGCATATTTTTGAAGTAGAAGGCTTCAAACACATTGTTTCTGTGATATCACCATGCCCAGAATGAAAATTTCCCTCTTGCTTTGTCAGTTAGCATTGGTTGTTGCTGATAAAACCTACTGGTTATGTAAACAAAACGTGCCTATGAAAATAAAGCACCAAGATGAATTCTTTCTTCGGTGCTGCAAGAAGTGAGAGCAGTACCAACAAATTAGGTATTGCTAGCACCTGTATCTATTCAGAAAAATTAATGCTGTTTTCCATTGCAGTTTTAACCTTACTGTCATGGGCTTCAGCCACTCCAGTTCAAAATACCTTTTAGGTTCTCAGAACATCACCTGCATGCCCGGCAAGTCCCTCTGTTGTATCAAGGACCTATGAGCTTATATTTCAGACACTTGGCAATGGTAATAAAGGACCCAAACTGGAAGATCAAGGCTGTGAAAGTGTCTTTTACAGGCTAAAGGCATCAGACATGCTCATCTTGAGCAGGACTGTCCTCATTTGCTGATTTCCATGATGCCACTCAGGAAGTTACTGCACACCAGAGGGAGAGGGATGTTTGCACTGCAGTTCTGCTAGTCCAAACTCTTACAAAATACTAATCCTAGAGCCCTAAATTTTCCTTTTGTTTAAGAAATGTTTGTGATTAAAGAAGGGTTTTGCGTTCCTGACTGCTGTGGTAACAAGGACAGTCATGTGGATGGGTTTCTTTTCAATGCTTGAGACTACATGGAGCACAGTCATCTTTCTCCCCCACACGCTCCTTTTCCATATAATCTCTTTGGCATTTTCCTTTGACCTGCAGAGCACAGCAAAACATGAGAGTAATAGGCTAGGGAAATAAATAACAGAGCAATGACACATCTAATTTAGGGTCACTGATCTAGATTAATATATTCATATGCATAAATTTACACATAAACACAAATACTTAATCAGATTTAAAAAGACTACAAGTTGATAATGGGATTGCATGGAAGTTTTATTCCAGCCATGAAGTAATGGTCTCATGGAGAACTGTTTTTCATTCACATAAAATAAAGACTTTTTGTTAAAAGACCTAGAAGCTAAAGGAGTCTAAGTGACTGAGGCATACTTCATAATTTTACTGACAACAAATAAACAAACAAACAAACAACTTTTTGAGACTTAATCCACTTATATTAATACCACAGTTCACACTCCACAGCGAGAAGGTGTCATGGGAAATTCTCTTTTAACTGAAAAATTTCAGTTGCTGTTAGCACACACTTTGAGGCTCTTTGCTCTCATCAAGACAGTCCTCGAAATTTTACACAGCACGCTCGTTACTTCTGCTTTAGCTGACGTTTGGTGTGTTTCTTTTTCTCCAACAGGCACAATCTTTTCAAGACCACAAACAATGGTTGTTTTTGTAGCACATGTTCTTAACACATATAATCAGCCACATCTCCAGCTGCCATAAATCAGCACAGCTCAGCCCAGGGAAGTCACACCTGGGGAATTGATCTCTTAGGACCTGGAACATTTGTCTAGAAATGTTTCCTTTAAAAAGAGCACCTTCACACCAGAGCATGAACACCAGACAGTGTGTAATTGAGGTATTAAACTGATGGCCTAGAAGGTAACCAAGCTTGCAGGGAGTTGGAAAACCCTGAGCTTTTTGCACCCTGTGAAGGCAGTCTGCAGATGCTCGTTTGTCCAGAAACACCTGGTTGGGTGAGCTCCAGGGTGAAGGTGCAAAAAGGGCTGCTGGAGAATCCAGTGTCTGGTGGGGACCAGGCAGGTTCCCATGGCAGGTCTGCAGGGGAAAACTTTTGTATTCCACAAAAAATCTGATGGAAATGGCTGAAATGTTTAGGTCTTGGAGTTCTCCTAGGCAAAGCATAGTGTTGAAACCTGTGCAAGCTGACGCAGGAGGAGATGTGAGCCAGAGTTCCTCTTGCTGCCCGTGTCACAAGGCAAACCTACAGGTTGATAAGACATTGCATAACACATTTCCCAAAACAAACCCTCTTGCTCACCATGGATGCTGACCAGGGGCAGAAATAAATATGCAAGAGAACTCACTGCATTCAAATCGTTGGGGAAAAACCAAACCAGAACAGCACAAAACGTCCAAAACAAAACTTCAGAGTCACAGACCCACAGGCCTTTTGTCACGACCAGCTCTGCCTACACAGTATCTTCTTTTAAATCCAGTTTAATGGGTTTTGCTGGCTCCTCACTCATCAGAATCACGGCATTCTGACATTGCCAATGACTTACTGAAAAAATAAAGTCTTCAGAAAGCCAACATGTGCTAAAAGGAAATGAATTCAGAATATTTCATCCCGATATTGAAAGGGTATTTGGGGATGACAAATGTTATGCCAAGAATTAAATGCTGGCACTGAGTCTTCTCTTATGATAAAATATATATTTTTAGTGAGCTAAAAATATTCTGCTTTCTTTGCAGGTGTTTTTATTTCAAATTACTCTGCAACCAAATGACATAAATAAACAAGAGAGAAATAGTACATCATAGTTACCAATGCAGATCTCCATATTTTGCTGAGAATTATAATTCTTTGCACCCAACAGGTTTTCATGTCTATTTTAATTAACTAGAAATTGGCCTCAGAGTTATTTTACTGTAAACTACACAGACTTCAGATCCAGGGAAAGATTTCTCCTTTGCTACTCTGAACCAACAGAGCTTGGAAAGAGCTACCAAGAAAAAGGGATGTTTTCAGCTCAGGATGCAGTCACTAGCTTTTGAATAAGAAATAAGAAATCTACAGGAAAACCCCATATTGTGCCAAATATAATACACAGTGCTCACAGCACTAGGTGCTTTGAATGCTAACATGAATAAAGTAGATCAAATCTGGTCCATTTTATTCACAGAGAGTTCGTAAAGACATAAAGACAGATAAAGGAAGCTGTAAAACAGCTATTAAAATATATTCTGCTGCCATTATGGAATAGTTATGCCACAGGAAGAAGGCAGCTTTAGGCTAGACAGCAAAATACTGGCTGCAAGCTTCTAGGGAAGAAGGAGCTACATCTGGAAAGCTGTCTGATGTATTACCACAGTTATAGGTAAGGCTCTCCTGATCCCCTCCCATCTAAGTTATGGAGACACATTTCATCAGCAGAAAACAAACAGACCCATAAAAGCCAATCATCAGAACTGACATGTTTACATTAAGAGAGATGGATGAAACTCTGTAAGCAAAGCCAGGGCCTCCTTCACAATGCTAGTACTGAATTAAGAGACAAACATGACATAACAACTAAACTTCATTTTTAATAGTGAATAGAGTGATTTAGGTTTTCCTTTTTTCAAGTGGCAGCAACAAAAAGAGGCTGAGGTGAAGGGTCAAGAAAAAATTGGATGTGAAACACTGGGGGAGACAGACCCAAACCATACAACTTAAGCCGTGGGGGGTGGCAGGTCCCCCTCCTGCATCTGGCTGATATGAGGTGAAACAGCAGGTCCTGCCAGTCTGCAACACTTTGCTCCACAACCACTTCCTTCACTAAACTCCACCCTATCCATACACCTCCAACATACCCAGCTTCCCATCCTTCTCTACCTCTGTCCTTTTCCTGTGCCTTAGCCAAGAAAATTCTCTCATCCTCCCACCTACTTTATTCCAGGCAAACATAACCTTTCCACAAACCTGTTCTTGCCCACAGCAATAACTCTCAAGTGACATTCACACCAGTTCTGTGAGATTTTGTCACTACTACTTTATTCTCCTCTTTGTTCCATGCAAAGCATCTCTGTCTATGATGGTGGGTGACCCCGGACAAGGAATGAGAGTCTCTGTCTGTGGTTTTTGGATAAAGTTTGGGTGTTAATGGAGCCCCAGCTACTTTGGCAACAAAATACAAAAGAGAAAAAAAAACAAAAAGGCACAGATTTAGAAGGGCACTGGCAAAATTATCTTTCCTACTAACAGCAATAAAGACTCAGGAAGGATAACAGGGAATCTATCAGAGACTTGATGCTTGCTGGAATACATTGAAGATTTGATTCATTATTCAGTGCACTGTGAGTTTGACAATGCTATTTGGATAAAGCTGGTGGCTCTTCTACTCTGATGGAAGAGATTTCACCCCCTTTCCCCCTCCCCCCGAGAGACAGTGAGAGATTATTGCTGTCCAGAGAGGAGGGATATTCTGCCTCTTTGCGATTGAAAACCGCCTGGGTTTGTTTGCCAAGTTTAGGAATCAGTCAGGAGCTTACACGGGTTCTGGGGGTGCAATCCTCAGCTCATGTCAGTCAAGGGGAATATTCTGTGTGACTGCAATAGGCAGTGGGTCAGACCCCTGGCATCAGAGAGACTGAGTTATTTGATTTCTGCCATTCCTTTCAAAGAAGTTTACTTCAGCCACTCAGCGTAGCTCCATGGAAAAGATGCAATGGATGCTGGTGCTGACTGACAGTGATTTGATTTGAATTACATAATGGTCTGAACCATTATGTAAATGAGTCTGACAGAAACATGGAGGCAGAACAGCCAGGGATTTTTCATTTTTATTTTTTTAAAAAAAACTAGTAGCCTTTTAATGTTATCACCAAGATTGCTGCCTTCCAGCTACTACATTTTGCTGGTAGGTTAGCTGAATTAAACTTTATTTCTCCTGACACTAACTGAAACCCAAAGTACATCTGAGCAAACGATGAGGAGCATTTAAAGAGTGGTGAACATGGATGATTTTAGAGGTATATGAGTGAGTCACATTACCAAGAGTGGTTTTGGCTATGTCCCACTGATGTCACTGAGACTCACTCTTCTGAGAACTCCGTGGCAATCCCAAGCATCCCTCCCATTCTCCTCTGCATAATTTCCTCATCTTTTTACATGGGAGGATTTTTCAGAGTACATAACTCATTGCACAAACAATTCTATTCCAAAAGTCATGACATTTTCTGTTAATTAGCAATAATACAATCATCCAAACAAAACTGCTGGGGACATTGCATTTACTAACAGGCTATATCCAAACATGCATTTATGTGTCACCAGTGCATGCTCGAGTGGTTGGCAATTCTCAGTTGGGCCTGAGGCACAATGCACTGGAAGGATATAATAGAGGCCCAGTATTGCAAACCCTGCTGTGGCTCCTTGCCTAATTTAGCTTATGGGACCAAACAGTCAATGAGCAAACCAGTATATAATACATCAAGTGGCCTGTGAAAGGGAAATATCTGATGATGGTATCAATGTACAGTGTTTTCTAAATGGAAAATGCACTAGCTCCATATTTTAGGAAGTTACTTGCACTTCCTTACTTGCACTTTAGAATTAAAAAACCCCAAACCCCAAACCCACTATTCCTAAAAGTAACTTTTTCATTACTTGGTTGGCCCAGAAAGTCAACCATGTCCTGGGTTGCATCATGAGAAGCATGGCCAGCAAGTGGAAGAAGGTGCTCAGCTCTGGTGAGATCCCACCTGGAGTGCTGCATCCACATCTGGGACCCCCAACACAGGAGAAACTTGGACCTGTTGGAGCACGTCCAAAGGAGGGCCACAAAGATGGTCAGAGAACTGAAGCACATCTCTTATGAAGACAGGCTGAAAGAGCTGGTGAAGAGAAGAGAAGAGAAGGCTCCAGGGAGAACTGACAGAATTTCTCAGTGCCTAAAGTGGCTCCAAGAGAGCTGGAGAGTGGCTTTAGATAAGCACATGTACAGGTAGAACAAGGGGGATTGGAGTTAAACTGAAAATGAGTAGGTTTAGATTTGATATTAGGAAGAAATTCTTCCCTGTGAGGGTGGGGAGGCACAGGTTGCCCAGAGAAGCTGTGGACACCCCATCCCTGGAAGTGTTCAAGGCCAGGTTGGACAGGATTTGAACAACGTGGGATAGTGGAAGATGTCCCTGACCATGGCAGGGGGGTTGGAAAAAAATCATCCTTAAGGTCTCTTCCAAATCAAGCCATTCTGTGATATGACTGTGTGATTACTAATAGCAGTGATAAACAGCAATTCCACTGAGAGATCATCCAATATTTTGACCTAACCTGTTCCTACATATGTGTGAATACTAGGGTGAAAAGTCCCCAGATGACATTATGTCTATGAGTTATAAAAACACCTACCCTGACAGGGTCCTAAAATGATGCAGAATGTACTGCTTGAACACTCAGATTTTGTTTTTGCTTTTAAAAGACAATTTCAAGTAAAAATAGAAATTTGACAAGGCAATGGAAGATTTTGATTAGATCTGTTAATTTTCAGTCTGCCATGAGTCTAATAATTCAAGTACTGCCTGCTCCTCTCTACATCCACCTGCATCTTTATCTATCCTGAAGTGTAGTTCCTAAGCTTAGACAACGCAAATAATGTATTCTAGATATTTTTGACTAAAAAAAATATGTGTTGGACATGCAACTCTTGTGAAATAGCCTCATATTCTCAGAATAGAATGAATCAACTAAAATTTAGCTTCTCTGATGGATTGGAATAGATTAGCCAAACCAAAGAAGCGCAGGATGTTACACATTCAGGGAGAAATGGGCACTGCTAGGGCATGAGTCATCTCTCCTGTTTTCAATGTCTATTTCAGAGAGATAAACTATTCTTTAGACCTTAGCAAAGCTTCTGATGATTCAATTTGTTTATTGTGACGCCAAAATTCTGGTGTTGATATGTGCCTGTAGGTACCTGTGAACCACATGTCTACATTTGCATGTCTGCTTTTCCCTGACAGAGCAGGGGCATCTGGACTGAGAGATGTCCTCCCACCAAAATTCACACCATTGTGGGATATGATACAAGGTGTGTGAGGTGTGTTAGTTTTTCTTCCACCTTGACTCTTTTCAAAAATAGAGACCAGCCACCTCCAACCACATGATGGTAAAGGAGTGGACCAAGGGGATGTTCCATTCCAGTGGGTGGCAAACCCCAACACTTCTACAACAGCTTTCCAGTGCATGCAATTACTTTAGGACATAATATAGATCTTCAATTTTAACAAATGGGATACATTTAATTAGTCAATGACAACCACGTTGTTCCCAGAAATGGGGTCTTGCAGGTTATCCTGATACTCTCAGACTCACCACATACCCAGAATCTAGAAAATATTTCAGGCCTTACATTTTGTTTCTACAAATTAAAGGGATCTTTGAGGTCTGGATTGTGCAGTTACGTGGGCAGAAGTGGTTTTGAGGAAATATTTTTAAAAGTAGAGTGAAATGTGGGCTAGTGGCACCTGCGACTCCTAGGGGATCACGATGAAACAATCCAAAACAGAGCTGGAAGCGCACATCTGTCCTAGCTCACAGCCACTTTCCTATTCCAGTCTTGGGCTTGTTTTGCAGACCATAACAAAGTATATCATGATTTTAAAAGCAGAACAAGTGGGATGGCACTGTTCCTCTCTTCCCACATAAATGTTTAGCCTGGCTCCAAAATATTCTTCCCTGGCTCTACTATCTTTCCAAAATGATTCCCAAAACTTCTAATTCCAGAAGAGCTGCTTTAGACCCCAGCTCTCTCCAGCCTATTTCTACTGTCAGAGAAATAAGAGAGAAATGAAGTGGAGGGGAAAAAAAAAAAAAGCTAATTTGGATGGCATTTCATAGATTTCCCTTATCCCTGTCTCCAGGATATATTTCACACCATCCAAGGGCCTATTAACCATCTTTTGTACATTAGATTGCTTAATAGCCATCTATGGTGGGTTAATCCAGCCGGAGAAAGTTGGAGTTAGAGAGCAGCTTGGTGGGCACCTGGCAGCCAGACAAGGTTAATCCACACCATTCTTTATAGAAATTGTGCCTCTCCCTTCTTCTACAAGTCACTTAGCTGCAAAGAAGTTGAAGTATGTCCTCGAAGACACGGTCACAGCAAAGCAGACTGGAGCTTTGCACTGCAGCCTTGGGCTTCAGCATGACTTAGAATCACAGAATCATTTAGGCTGGAAAAGACCTCGAAGGTCATCGAGTCTGACTCCTGCCTCACCTTTCTGTCTCCTGAAAGGATGTTGCTGGCTAAGGGAGATGTGTAAAATGCCATCACAAAACTCACAGGAGAGCCTGCAAGCCAGCCCTGAGGCCCAAGCAAGAACATCAAGCCTGAAAGATCAGACCATTGAAAGCATTACTGATCCTCTCAATTCTTACAATTTATGATTCTCCCAGATTAATTGAAATTAAATTGAACAAAGTAATGGGAAATCCCAGTCCACAGGCTTCACATTTAGCCTTGCAGTGGCTAAAAAATAGAGTTCTGCTGCTTTATCTTAACTCCTTTCTCTTCACATACCCAAAGCACATCTCAGTGCCTGGCCTACTTGTATCTGTTATTTGGATTGTGCCTGGATAGCACAGACATTACTGCCTCTGTTTGACCCAATGCTCACAGAATGATCCCAGGATCTGATGGTTTCAGTGTGCTCTGCCTCTGGTGGCTCAGACAGAGAGCAGAGACACAGGCCCTGCTCTTCCAGTCTTTCTGATGTGACTGCTGATGCCATCAGCACCAACCAGCTCAAATCTCACTCATCGCTTTCTCATCCCTGCCCTGGCAAACACAATCTGGGTCCATCCTCCCAAAACTCCCTTCAAACCCTGGGCCAAGGCTGTGCACCACACTGACCCTGCCTGTTCTCACACCCCCATCTTCATTTGGAGGTGCTGACTTAAACTGGCTTTGCTACAAACAAAACAGAAAAGTTCTACTGCGCATGTCTAAAAATAGAATTGCAATCATCTCTGCTTCCGTTACTTTAAAACTAAATTTATCAAGAGATTATTCCTCCGTGAGGTTTAGCACATAAGATGTCTTATGTTTTAAAGTTCAGTCATTTCACAGTTATTTATGAGCAGAAAATCTTATGGATTAATTTTATAAAGAAGCACAACGAGTTTGGGGATCAGAATTCCTTTTGGTGTAAATGGTACAAATAACTCTGCAGTCCATCAAGACAGTTTTCAGCTATTTTTGTAATGTTGTTTGTTGTGGTCACAGATAATGTCCAGCTGAGCACCAATAAGGTGAAATATAAAAGGTTGTAGTTTAGTGTCAGAAAAATCTTCCAAGTAAAAGTTAAGAGCCTGATGACTGAATAAGGATAGGGGGAAAAAAACCCATATAAACCCCTGGGGTTTTTTATTTGTTTAGTTTCTACATTAGACAGTTCTTTGAGTGCAATTGATTTTGTAGTTTCCTCTGTAGTTTCCAATTAATCATCCCCTCTCTTTGTGAGGATGCTTTACACAAAAACAGGAGACAGGAAAACATTTAAAAACAGGGAAATGTGCTTATAAAACCACAGCATTGGTTTGGATATGCAGAAGTGCAGGTTCTGTATGAAACCACCCTTTGGAGGGGAAGGGGGAGCAGCATTGCCTATCATGTGGAACAGCTGACTGCAAATTTCCTATTGAAACTCTCTTTCTATGGAAAAATGCTTTTCCAATAGAGAAGCATTTAAGTAAAGAGCATCTACTTTGAGTCACAAATTTCTTCCTCTGACAAAGAAGCCTCCAAACTGAAAAGGGAACAGATTTACCAGAGCAAATCACCATTTTTCATAGGGGAAAAAATATTTTCTCTCCAAGAATGATGAGAAGCAGGCCAGAAATCACCCTAATCACATCCCATTGCTGGTTCTCCCACTGGCTTGACATTCCTGTGTCTGTGTTTTTAAAATATATGAAAAAAATTGGTTCTTTTACATAGTCATCTCAATCCAAATATAAAAATTCATTTTAAAATTACTTGCATTTGACCAAACACATTATATCTCTTTAAATCACGAAGCAAAAAAAGTGAAAATACCTATTCAAAGCCAGGAAAACGTGCTTTTCTTCTAGAAGTCATCATTACAGCCTCATCCAAACGTAAAACTTTTGATTGAGAACAAGGATCTTCTGGAGCTCCGAATGAGTAACAACGGGATTATTACAAAAATAAATAAAAGATGAGCAAGCTGCCACTTAAGCTATGGATTTCCCACTGCAACAGCTTCAAAACTTTCTTGAAACACAACAAATTAATAAAAAAAAAGAGGGGAGGCAGACGATATGGCTCTGTCTAACTGACAGCATGAAAACATCAAGCACTTTGATTCAGATGAATAAATAATGACGGCGTGTTATCCAGGAAACAGAGCAATGCTAAGTCTGTTTGATCTCAGACCAACTGTTGGGTAAAAGTATTCTGAAATGCTCTCCTGGGCACATGGGCCAGTTACAGCTCGGCTCTGGGACTTGGGTTATTTAAATGGGGCTCTTATTAAAAGAAGGAATTTTGTCCTAGAAGAAATTTCATGCCGTGTCACCTTCCTGAGGGGAAACTCCAGAGTTACTCTGCTTATTCAGGAGGCTGGGGCTGTAAGAATAGGGGAGTTCCAAGCATCCTCTGTTATTGCTCTCCTACATCCTAAATTGAGATGGAAGCAATGGGAAAAGAAGAAGTGAGGGAGACTTGTGAATCTTGTCTCTTGCATTTCAGGGCTGCCCCAGAAAAGCCCAGAAATCATCCTCCCTACAGCTTCCAAAGCCCACATCAAGAGCTGTGGAGCCCCAAGAGCATCTCCTCTCCCTCATCACTGCACAGCAAGGAGCACTGCCCTCATTTCATGGCTGGGAGCACATGCCAGCCTGACTTATGTGAACAGGGATCAGTGCCAAGGCATAGGGAGTGGACAACAGGACTGGAGAGGGACATTGTTCCTTTAGCACTTCTGGAGCCTTCTCCTAAAGTGTTCATGTGGCTGTGACAGCATGTGGTACAAGGAAATTTTGTGGATGAACCAGCTAGAAATTCTCCCCTGACTCCAGCTGTCCCATAATCTCTGTTTCATGCTGTGCTTCCAAGCCTCAGTGCAACCCCTAAATGACAGATAACTTAACTGCAGTCCACTTTAGACAGCAGAAAGTGCTGCCTCCTCCCAGGTCAGTCTGACACAACTCACCTTCTCTCTAAGGCAGAGTCCCTCATCTCTGAGATTAGCCCCAAAATTCCATACCCAGCTCTTTTACAGGAAAAGTTATCTCCCTGTCCTTCTCAACACGTCTAAAAACCCTCTAAGTTTACGAACATGCTTTGCCCAGGACTTGTTCATCTTTTTTTCAGTATAGTTAGCCATCCCATGATAACTCCACTGGACACATGGTTCCTTCCTTCATAAACAGGGCTTTGGGACCCTGAGAGCTCAGCTGAGGAAAAAAAACCCCAAGCACTAAAGCAGGAAGCGTAAAGACATCTGAAAAACGCTCCAAAGCATCAGCTTCCAATAAACATATGAACTATAGCAACTGCCAAGAATTATGACTGCATGACATTACATCCAGCTCCTTGCTCTTATTAAAAAGTAAGCCTGGGCATCCGATGGGCAGCACCACACAATCTGCTCTGATCCACCATCTGAGCTTCAATGGATGCTCAAAGGTTGCCACAAAGCGAAAAGTTTTCATCTTCAGGCAACACGTGAGCTCTACAAACAGGTGGATGTTAGGATTTGCTGGAGTGTGTAGACTGAAGTGAGGAATTTTGGAATTGCAGACGGTTTTTTGTATGGTCTGGAATGTGATGTCTTTCAGTCTTCCTGCTATAGGGAATATAATGGGCCCTGATTGCTAGTTTTAAATAGAGGGAGGTAATTTGCACATTTTTTGTGAGTGAAAGTTAATAGCCTTGGAAAATGTTAAACTGTTGAACTTCTTTTTTTCCTGACGAGCACGAGAAGTGACAAAGTGAGATCTTTGGAAGCATAGCAGTATCACCAGGATACTCTATGCAAATCTTGAGAGACCACCTCTAGCAAGATGAGGATTATTTTACATTCATAGTCCCTGATTTTACAAAATACCAACTTTCTCAGTTGGGATTGGGTGCAGGATTATTGAGATCTTTGTGTGACCACACCAATAGCCCTTGCTCTCAGTGCTCATAGATAATAACAAAGAGATGATGTTTTGGAGACTGTGAACATTAAGCTGATTTTAGTGAATCAAAAACTCTTTGCCCCATTAGCTGCAGCCCTGAGCCATATGAAGAATATCCTGTGCCTTTTCAACACTATTTCTGAGTTATAAATCCTCAAGTTTTCAAAGCTATATCTGATATAAGGTGGGATAGCTGGGCAGGAGGATGCAGACAGGAAAGAAAAGAAACACCACGAGATTTGCTGTCCTGTGGGGTCCAAAATAAAGATGCAGCATCAGCATCCAATCTGCATTTCCCAAATTTCCCTTCTGGAAATGCACTTGAACCATGTTGGCTCTTACCCTGTGTAGCGCTGCTATGATTCTTTGTTGGGACTGCTCAGATTTTCCCCTGGTTTTTTTGGATGTTGCTCCTTGCTGAGGTTCTTAGCAGAAAGAGAGAAGCATAATTTATTAGGAGGGATGGTATTTTGATCTGTGACCATCACTAAGTCTGTGGCGTTCAGATCAAACACCATTATCAAGATGTCCATTGAACTGGAAACAGCATTAGAGGGGAGACAGCTAACTCAGCATTAATCAAGATTTTTTTGTTCTTGCAGTATCTGAATATTCCTGATAGTGCCAAACCTCTGGCAATTCCAGGCAAACCCACACTGATTTATTAAGGGGAGCACATGGGCAAGTGAGTTGTGACACTGCCCTACCAGCATTACAGACAGCACTACCAGACTGATAGCAGAATCATTTCTAGGGTCCAATATTTGCATGTCAAGATCCAGAAAACTGTGCAAATATCATCTAGTCGCAAAAGTGTCTTGCACGACCAGCATCAGAATTTAGGCAAGGTACAATACACATTTAGAGACCAGCCCAGTGTGCTGAACAAACCCAGTAGCGGTCTAGTAAAAATTTCCAGTATAACCAGCATGCTTGCTTCTCTGCCTAACCACAAGCTGGTTAACCCCAGTTAAATCTTCATTTTTACCAGCATCTACAGCCTTCTAAACCTGGAGCTCAGATTGCAATTGTGCTGGTCAGCTGTAAGAGCAGAATCCTCATCACTGTTCTGCACAAAGAAATTACAGGTCTGGCTCTTTCCGCTTTCTTAATATTTATGCATCTGGTCTGGCAGCATCCATCGTCAGGGTAGCCTTAGCTGGTGCCCCAGAGGGATGAAATAATGGCAATTTCAAAATGAGCCACAAGATGAATGGGAATGAGGAGGACAGGAGGGAGCTGCTATCAGGAGTCTGTCGGAGTTAGGTTATATCAGGCAGTACCTCTTGCGGCACAGGAAGAAAAATAAACCACCACAAATTAGCAGCAAAGGAAAACAACGAGTGTGAGCTTGTTCCAGCAGGAGGTTGGGGTGGGAGAAGCACTTGGCAGAACCTTGAACAGGACAAACACTGCCAAGGGATGAGGGCCCGGTTAGAGGATAAAGTGCTTTGTAAGAGACCTTGCAATATTCAGGCATGGGGAGTGAGCCACTCCTGGAGCACAGAGCATGCACCCACATCTCCCATATGCCAGCCCAGCACAGGCAGGGGCAGAAAGTCTCTCTTCTCAGCCTCTGGAGAGCAAGTCACCAAAAGGCAGCAGCTCTGCAGTCCCCAGGAGCAGAGGGAATGCCAGACTTCAGCTGGGAAGCTGCTTTTCGGCATGGAGCTGTTTTCAGAGCTTTTCCTGGCTGCAGTGGGACAGGGGGTTTCCCCCCAGCTGCACACCTGATGGAGCAGGGTGAGCAGGGCAGCCTGGTCCCTCCAGGACAGCAGGGTCCCAGGCAGTGGCTCTTTTTAACAAAGAGCTTTGTTTCACACACCACTTTAATTCCCTCCTCCCAGACTCCTCCAAGGAGGAACTTGGCTGAAGTTCTGCTGCATCGTCAGGGGCTTTAGATTAACACAGACAACAAAGTAAATTACTAATCCCGAGGGCGAGGCAGGGTATCACGCATTCCTTCACCATGTTAAGTGCCCAGCTGAGGGGGAAGGGCAAGGAACGATTTCCAACTCTGCACAAACATTTTGAGCCTCTAAATTGAAGCCCAGCCCCAAAAATTCCTGTTGCTATTTTTTGTTCTTTGAGAGCAGCACCAGATGAAATTATTTTGTGCTGGACAAACACGCTGTGGGCTGACAAAAGGCAGAAAGGTGTGAGGTTATTTACCTCTTCCACCAGCAAGATGAAGGCATCCCATCTTTCCACAGCTTTTTCCCTGCAGCCCATTATTCTCTGCCTCCCCATACAGAAAGTGCAGCTGCACCCTGAGCTGGGGTGGGACATGCTCAGAAGGTCTGCAAACCCAAAGAGCTCCAGGTGAAACCTTTTCCTTGGCAGGTGTGAACTTAATCTGGTGTCCATCACCTCAAACAACCCCTTTACCCACCACCTCATCCAGATTCCTCCAAACAGAGTTCAAAGCACTGATTCTGAGCCATCAAACCTCTTGTCCTTGAGAACCCCAGCCCTACTGGTACAAGGGGACAAGATAGTCTCTCCAGGCTGTCAGCTGGAGGTCATTCCCCATCCTGCTCTTCAAAGCCACCTCGTGGGCCCCAGCAATGCTTTGAAGGACATCCTGGGACAACAGGGATGTCACAGGAGCAGGCAGGGAGGGAGGAACACTACAGCCCAGCTGCCTCACTGCACTTGTGTGTGGGGGTGGCAGGTTCACTGACAGCTATTCCTTTTATTTCTGGATTTCTGTGTCTGCTTGAAAAGCTGTACCAGCTCTGCTATATGGACAGGAACACAGAAAATTGGGCTAGAAATGCCAAGATAACCAGAACCCCAAATCCTAACTTCATGCTTTTCCTTCACATTTCAAGATCCATCTCCAGGAACATATCTATCTTTAGCTTGATAAATTAAATTCCAGATCATAATACCTGCACAGGCTTTAACTATTTTTCTTCTTGCAACTGAGGCTAACAATTTTCCCAGCCCTCCTCTCTCAGATGAAAGGCTCCATCAAATCCAACCCTTTCCCATGATTCCTCTGGGATCATGGGAGCACAATCAATCGCATTTGCTCTGAGATGTGCACAAGGATCAAAGGGTCATCAGCTTTGCTGTGCATGCAAAGTGGTATCCTCTTCCCTAGAGCCCAAGCACAGCACTGTTGGAGTCCAGGGCATCCCTTTGGATGACCTGGAACCTGAGAAAGGGAGTTCGGACCCTGGACAGGGGCGTGTGGAGCCAGTCCAGGGGGNCCGGGGACTCTTTAACAACCTTGAATCTTGGCAAGGAATCGAAACCGAGACAGCACCTCATGGGCTTCCCCACTTCCCAAGGTCTGCAAGCACTGGCAGATTCTAGACTGCAAAATGTTATCCATTGTGAAAGGTGCCAGTCAAGGGTGTATTTGAGGCTGAGATAGGCACAGCCAATTTTACCTACTCAACTAAAATATTTCCACGTTCACACCTTGACTGAGAAGAAGCAGCAGTGTCTTCACCACCTGCTCAAGGATAAAAAATTACTTGGCTTGTCTTACAGCCCCTCAACAAACAGGGACAAATCCATGGGAATTGTCTCCTGGAAGCTTAATCCTGTTTTGGGCAGGGGGAGTTCAGATGTGGGTGACTCTGAGCCACTTCTCACACACACCAGATTTCACCTGCTGAGACAGGGGACTTGGTGGGAGGATTCACATCAGTGGACTGATGACATTCAATATTGCAGGTGTAATGTAAATAAACAGTCAGAGGAAAGGAGAGCACCATTTCTGTTCATGCTGCACCAATCCTTTGCAAATACTCAGAGCTTTTAGTATTAACTACCCCAGACAGTGAAAAAAGCCAGGATGCAGAGAGGACATCACAGGAGTCCTTGCACGAGGTTTTTGGGGGTTTTTTTTCCCCCTTTTTAGCCTAGTTTCCTGAGGAAAAAAGGCTTATCTGGTCATGCTGTCTGTCTTTTAATCCCCTCTAATAACTTTTGAATCCATTGGCCAATTTCAACCACACTTGAGACAGACGTAGATATTTCAGACATACTAAACTCAAGGTACAGAAATGGAGAGCTAAGTTATATAATTCAGTGAGAGTTTGTGCCTCCTCTCTGGTGCAGCTCCAACCCCTCATCCATTCTGAGAGCTGCAAGTCAGCATGTCCATCAGTTTAGGGATGCAAAAGAACCTTCAAAAGCCATTGCACACACTGCCATTTAGCCCCACAAGTGGTCAGGAAGAAACCATGAGCTTGGAAGGGTGAGTTAAAGGTAAATGAACTAGACTCACAGGAAATCGTGGAATTAGTTTTGCCACTCTCAAAGCAAAGGGAGCTTCATTTTTCCTGTTTTAGGATAATAACCTCAGAAAAGCAGAATCAGTGTGTCTGTGCATGGATTAATATTGTGGCTTCCTCTCTCACTCTTTTCTGCCTTGAAAGAGTAAAGCCTAAAACGTAACTCCTGAAGAAAGAGGAGGAAACCAACACTGATAACATGAATCAATCCCTTAAAGCAGGACCACACAGAATAACAAGACCATGAAAGGCACTCAGCTCTGCTTTTGGTTCAGGGGTAGTAACTTCACGTAAAGCCTCTGTCCAGGGCAGCAAAGCAGCAGTGAAACACTCCCACAGGAGTTTGATGATGGGGCTGAAATCCTGCTCTCCAGAGAGCAGCATACGGTGCATGAGAGCTGCAGAAGCAGCCTCTGCATTTACACACACTTTTAGTCTCATTTCCCTGCCTACATGCACCACACTGAGAACCTGCACCTAGAAACAGGACCTTGGTGCCTTAACAGGAGGTTTTGTGCATGCAGGCACAATATGATGAGAGCAAGTTTTAAGCCAGGAGCTCTATGTTCCCAAACTCTTGTGCCCTTGCCACAATTGGATGCAGGCAAGCACGGGACTAACATAACTTTTTCCCACATGGCAAGCTCAACGTGTTTCAAAGCTTACACACACACACAAACAAAAGAAAAAAAAAAATCTAGCTCAGCTGCTCTATATGATGAGAAATGGCTGATGTGCCCAGCACTCTGGCAGACTGCCTGGCTACCAGCTGTGGTGTGACTCCTAACCCTGCTAAAAACAGAGGTCTGCCAGTGGACACAGTGCCACAGAAGCTGCAGAAAACAATGCCTGCCTTTGGATGAGCCTGAGAAAGCACGATCAGGGCCAAGGAGACAAACACAGAGCTGGGGGCAAGACTTCAGGCAGCTGGGCTCTCTTCATCGTGTATAGCAATGACCTGGCATCCTGGAAATCAGCAGGAAAACTCATCCCTGGGTTCTGCCTGGAGGGCAAGAAGTTCAAAGGACTCTAAACTGGCCGGTGGCCAGACTGAGAGGAGTGTTTAAATGCAAAATGCATTTCAAACATTCCCCTAAAAATGCCATTTCCATGTAAGTCCTACCCAGGCAGGCTTGCTGCACTCCTCTCCCAGTTAAGGAATGCAGCAATTATGCCCACAGTGGGAGATCATCTCCCTGCTCAACAGCCAAGCCACTTTCCCATCCGTGGAGCTCTGATTCTGGAGGCAGCTCTCACCTCACAATCACCACCTGACAGGCAAACTCAAGCTGCTGGCTTTGAACATTGCAAGAACAAGGCTTCAGGTGTCAGGAAGGCCAAATCACATTTGGAATTGCTTTTTCTGGGTTGGTCAGTGCAGATCTGAAAGGTCAGTCTCCATGATCTCCAGGAGCCTTGTGCTCTATTTCTCTCTCCTGCCCTCATGAGCACTTCCCATGCAGCCTGTATACACAACAAGCAGCAACAAACTCCATAATTATTAACCAGCTTGTGATTTTCAAGGCCACATATGTTCAGCCATCTCTAGGATTCAGGATTGATTGTCTGCATTTCCTGCACGTCTTGTCTTGAAGGCAGCCTCAGGGCTGCTGTCAGGAGGCAAGTTAGTACAAACTTTTTCCCCACAGGAGAGTTCATCTGTTTGCTCTTTCCTCATTATTGTCACTTCTGTGTTCCTTCATCCTGTGAACAGATCTGTTCAGGCTGAGATGCTGAGAAAAATCTGTATTGCAAAGTCAAATATGATTGGTTATGTAGCCCCACCATGAAAGCCAATGACTCCACTTTGCAATCATTTTCCAGAAGGTGGAGCTTGCTTTTCTCTCCTGGAACTGACAGGAACCTTGACAAAAATCAGATGATTTTACCTCCAATAAGATAAAACAGACTGAAGTCCAGCAGAGAGCTACCTCCATGTGATTTCAACAAAAGTTATGTGCGCTTTTCTCTTTGTCATCTTGTCCAGCATGTGGGTTAGTTGTGAGCTGGAGGATTATTTCTGCCTGTAGAGGAGTTTCTTTCTTTCCTTTCAGGTATACAGAAGATATGAAATGGAGATCACACCAAGTTCATTCAGGTCTCTGGCACTGCAAGGCTGCATTATTGCAACACACTCAACTGAAGTCTAACTTTCAAGACTTTTGTCAAGAATATAGTGAGGTAATCTGCCTTCTGAACAAATCATACCACTTGAGCACATTACACAACAAATACTCACACACCTCACTGCTAATTCACTCCTGTGCATCATTCAGCAGGAAAGTCCTTAGCAACAAACTCCAAGAAAGATTTTAGCCTCAATTACTGGTGCAGCTCTCTGTGATGGAGTTCAGCTCTGTTCACAGGACAGACCTTACCTCTGGAATTCACACATACTGTGAAAAGTATCTCCCCTCAATCTTGGCTGAATTCAGAGCAGGGTAATTAATGTCTTTCTATTCATTTACAGCTGAATGCAGATTATTCCTTAGCTCAACTTTTGAGCTGCCATTTGGGATCTGGAGACAGCTGCTCCTGTGTCCTCCCCTGCTGAAGAATAAAAACTGGTCCTCTCTCAGCCACAGCAAAACAAACCTCAGCTGTAGGGTGGTAGGTGTCTTTTGAGTCCTCCTCACAAAATAGCAGATAATACTTGAGGCTTGACTTTGCACTTGGGCTTGATCAACACCCAGTTCGGAGGAGGTGGGAAACACAGTGTGAGCTCGATGGCGTTTCACATCTTCACCTTTCCCTCTCCTGTCTAAGCAGCAGCAGCATCTGCACAGGCAGGAGCTGGTGCCCAGCCTATGTGCCAAGAGGAGCTGCAGCTCCCTGTGCTCACTGGTTTATTGCTACGGCAACAAATAGCCTTGGGTGTGCAGCACTGGTTGTGACAAGCTGGAAGAGTTCCGTGCATCAGATGATGAAGTTGTTCTTGCTACCAGCAGGTACAATTGTCTTTCCTGCTGAACTAGCAGCACACTTTCTTCCCCATTTGTTCTCCACTTTTCCCCCTTTGACTACTTTTTAAATATTTCACAGATGTACTCTTGTGGCTAAGCTCTCCAGCACACTTTCAGCAGTTTTGCTGAGCGTGCATTTTCAGGGCCCATATGGAGGTAGCATCACAGTTAGAACCACTCATGCCAACATGCTTTGAATGCTCTCCTGTTCCTGCAGCACAGGCTTGACACACACAGCAAACTCCATGCAGAGAAAATCCTGGGCAGACCCCAGAAGAAGAATGTTCTGAGGACCAGAGATCAGCACAGACCTCGGCTGAGAAACTCAGCAGCCCTGCAGACAAAAGCTTTTCTGTGTTTCATCACCTAAGCAGCACATTTTAGCCATCCTGCATCAGCAAAGAGCACAGATGCTCCAAGTTCCTACAGCACCGATGCAGAGGCAGAGGCACCTCCCGGCAACGTCTGGGGTCACACAAGGCCACACACGCTGGGCTCTTTCTCTACACCTGATTAACCATGTAAGGAATGCTCACACTGCTCCTGTCCGTGAAAACACTGAATCCAGTGCTGTCTCTTGGGGTGGGAGGTGCTTCTGCTTGGAAGAAAGCAAAAACAAGGCAATGGGGAATGTTCACCTAAGCAGAATTCAAGGCAGGAGTGGGAAATCGGGAAAAATAAAGGAATGGTGGTTAAGAGAGAAGTTCTGGAAAGATATGGGTGGAAGGATCCTCCACAGGGTCTCTGGGACTGGAAGGGGATTTCTGGAGCTCTTTGTGGAGGTCTGAAGAAATGGACAAAAAAGTTGTTTACTCATGTGTGGTGGAATGCCAACCCTCTGGCTGTGTCATTCCTACAACACTATGGGCATGCAATTTACCCTCAGTTTTACCTCTGTAAAGTAAGAAAAAGTGTGCACCTTGTGGTGAAAGGATGCTTAAATTATTTCTGTCCAGTTAAATACCTTTTGGTGAGAGGTGTTTGTTTTGTTTGCTTTGCTTGGTTGGTTTGGGTTTTCTCCTTCCAGCTATCTCATTTTCTCTTCATTGAAATCCAGTGCCTCGATTTTCCAGCCCAGTTTGGCAGTGCCATCGAATGCCCAGACAACTCAAGAGTACTCAAGGCAAACACAACTCTCAGGGTGATCTCCCATCCTCAGGAATACACAGGGTCTCCTCTCTGGATTGCTATTCCTCTCCTCCAAAATTATTACACCCTTTGAGTCAGCTGCTGCAGCCCTTCCTTTGGAGGTTATCTCAGGCCAGCCCGAGTTTCCTCAATGCTGGAGGAACTGCAGAGCTTCCCAGGCCAAGTGGATCAGTCTCCAAGGAGCTCTGCCTGACCCTCACTCCAGCTCTCCCATCACCCTGCTGTGACTTCACCCATTCTTTTCTCCTGGAGAAACAAGTGAAGTCTCACAGACAATAAAACCCAGGAACACTGTCTGGACAATCAACGCCCTGCCCCTAAAAAATAACTCTTAAAAGGTGTGAACCTCTCCTTTAGCTTCCATCCAAACACATGTGCTGTTGGTCACAGCACCCAACAGCAAAATCACATTGTCATCATTTCACCTCTGTGACACAAATTTTTTGCCAATTCCAATATAAAATTGCTACTTTGGTAACAAAGGAGAGGCATTCAGATTTTCAAAATATAGACTAGGTCTCTATGAGTTATTCAGAAGTTACAGAAGTCACTGCTCATCAAAGCAAGGTTTTCTCAGACTGTATTTAAGCATTTCAGAAAGAGACTGGCCTTGCAGCCAAATGTTATTGCCTGGATCAGCATTATATACATGGAGGGAAAAAAATTGAAAACTCTAACAAATGTAAAATGCTGATAGCTGTCAAGAAACCTTGTAAAGCACAACAAACAGCACACAATCACTTCAGCAATTTGAGGCTGTAGAGTGGAAAGGAAGGCTAAAACAAGAAGCACCAAACACACACAAAACATAACTGATGTTGCTAAATATACCACTGAGGTAAATGCTTATAGGCCTAAAGGGATAATATTAAGACTCATTATTTTGACTGCAAGACTCCCAGGCTCAGCAGTGCAGGGAAAGCTGAATCCCAAAAGCCATTTGTCCATTTCTAACTTGGAATCTGTTGGGTTTCTCATTAGGTGCAGTGGGGATGACTCACAGCTCACCACATCCCCTGCACACCAGTGCTTGGACTAAAGTGCTCTGTGTGGACAGGGCAAGTCCACAATAGAGCATAAAGAAACCCATGGCCTGTGTGGTGATGGGGACAATAGGGGTGTCCCTGCCTCCATCACCCAGTACTCCACAGGATCCAAACTCCAGCACAAGGCAGAGCATGCTGCTGGCCCAATTTCCCAATCCTCCCAGTCCACAGTGTGATAAACCAGCTCCCCCAGTGCAGAGGATGGTGTCATGCTGAGCACACCTAGGTCATGCAGTGCAGAGCCCCATTAGAGATCCCTGGACCAGCTCCAGATGAGTAAAAGCATCCACAGCAGCACATAACGATAGTAGGTCAGGTCCTAGAAGCAATAAAACCACATTAACAGCATGTAAAACTATGCTAAGTGGCCTCTCTGGTTTTGCCCTGAAAAAAAAAACCCAGCCTCCTCCAGTAGCTCTTTACTGCAACAATTTACAGGAGCACATGGGGGTTTTTTTTAGGTGCACAGCAAAAACTGTCAGGGTTTGGGCTGCCCCTTGGGCACGGTGGGATGGGAGGGATGATATGGACCCTCAACAGCTCAAGAAATCAGCCACAGAGAGATAGTGCTGCTCTTCAGGGGAGTTTCCTCATGCTCAGGTTGTGACTGCCTGCAAGGTGCGTGGGGCAAGAGGATTTGGGCTGCTGGAAGAAGTCATTGATGCCTCCTTGGGGTTAAGGACACTCCTGTGTCTGAGAGCCCAGGAACCCGACCGCTGCTGAACTGAAGAAGCAGACACTTGAATGCAACAAAAAGATTTAGAAAATCTCCAAACTATGAATACTCAACTTTCCCAAAAAAACCAGAAAGTCAGGGAAGCACAACTTCCCCACCAAGCCACGTTTATCACTATTATTAATATTTATTACAGCTGTGATAAATAACATAAATAAGCACATAAGAAAGGTAGATGGTCTCTGCAACAAGATTGTTACAAAGAGCCTAAATTATTTTGCACACAATTCATATTTCTTCCAAGGGACACAACCCTACAGCTGATACTGGGATGCAAGGGAACCCAGCAGAGATTGCACTTTTATTACATATTTCTCCATCAAGCAACTGATTAAAGTTTGCATTCCAAGTACAGCTATGCTCTAGGCTTAAGAAAAATCTTCTCATTTGAAAGTCATTTCCCTCCCCTGCATCAGGGACAATCAGCAGCATGAAATGGAAAATATTAATAAATAAATATGCATCAGCCCAGAGTTCATGTTCAGTCAAAGCCAAGACCTGTGTGTCTTGCTGATGGACCCCAGCATCAGGAGGTTTGAAAGGCTGAACTCTGATACTTCCAGCAAATGAAAGAAAACCTCACTGCTTTACAGGGCTTCAGCTGTGATTTGGGAAATTATCCTTCCTCCTCACAAACCTTGGTGTTCAGTTCATTGATCCAGGGCTGTAGCTCACCTCCCAGCCTGGGTTTTCCCACAGAGCAGAGAACTTCTCCCAAAGTCCTGAATGTTTCAGCCCAGCAAGAGCGTGCTGAGGACAGTGTTCCAGTGGTGCTGTTTTGTTGCAGTCTCCAGCTAAGGATGAAGTCAAAGAGGAGCACGTCATCACTCAGCTGCACAAGGACAGTGGCTGTAGGATGATGATTCTGGGTTTGACCCTGCTGTTGTTTTTCTAAGCCCCAGTTATGTGTGGGCTGCCGGCAGAAACACAAAAGAAGGTGGCATGATCATAACTGTATTTCATGGGGGGAAAAGAGGGTGTCTGTAGTTGCCATCATATGACATGATGTGGAAACATGTACCAGACTGTCATGTATCAATTTCTGGGGGCTTACAACCCCTTAGTCTGTCCCTTAATAAAAGGGATGCTTCGAGCTTTGGGGAAGTGAAGCAGATCTGTTTTGCTGAGGCTTTCTGCAGAGAATTTCACACTTAATGAGATGCAGGGGAATTTTCCCTTTCCTATTTCCCCAGTTCTTTCCAAATTTCATCCTTCCAGTCCTGTGTTGGCCATGTTGTGCAGAGCCTGTGCAGTCACTCTCCCTGGACACTGAAAGAGCTCAAAAAAAGTTTTTACCTTCTACCTTATGACAACCAAAATGCTGCACACACTCCAGAGTGCAAAATGCTTTCTTAAAAAAAAAAAAGAAGAAAAAAAAAAGAGAAAGGAAGTCAAGAATAACATGAGAACACATAACACAAGTGCTTGTGTTAGAATAGAAAGAATCAGTGACAAAACTGCAGCTAGAGAAATTGCTGGCCTTTAAGGAATTTTCAAACACATAAGGAACAAAATGTATTCTTTAAGGACCGTCAGACACAACAGCACAGAAAGGGTAGAAATGTTCAATACCTATTTCTGTTCTGTACTTGGGAAAAATCCATGCAATGGAGCAATAATATGCTGAGAATGACATTTCACATTTAAGAGCAATAAAGATGTACAAAAGGAGTATAAAATAACCTGGTTTCTTTACCTAGACTTTCCAAATCAACAAGTTATGATAATTGAACCCAAGAATTCCTACAAATCTGGCCAACATGTACTCTGAATGTCAGTGTTGCTTTCCAAAGTACTGGGACATTGTGGTGAAGCACCAGAAGAAAACCACAGTTGTGGCAGTGTTTTACGTGGATAAACAGAAAGATTTGGTGGCTGAAAACCTTTCTGCTTTCTGGGGGAAAGAACAGAAGAGCTGATGCAGGGCTTGGTTAATCAGGGCTCCAGGGACAGTGATAGAAACTGATGGGAACATTATCCCGTTTCAGTTCTGATGTCCAAAACACCAGGGTTGTGCTGATATATTAGAAAGGTTTAAAGAAGTATCATTAAAGACAATTATCAGCTGGAAATCAGGTTCATGGTAAATGCTGCAAAGAGCTCGACTGCACCAAAGGAAATGGAAAGGGATTAATTAATCCCAGTACCAGCACCCTTGGACAAACACAGCTAAAACATTACTACTCCTCTCCCTATTACAGAGTACTCTGTCAGAATTATATAGAAGAATTCCAGTGGTCAAGAACTGGAACAAAAGAAATATTAATTAGGCGTAATGTGCACACTTTAAAGAAAATCATTTAACCATGCTTTACCAAAGACTAATAACCTACCAAAGACTGAAGGATGAAAAATCCATCCTGCTCAATTCCTCTTTTCTTGACAGTACATGCTGTAGCTGAAACAATACTAATTATGAGGAGCCCTCTGCTCTTCTGGAGACAGAGTAGATGATCATAGTTTTATTTAATGGCTTTATAATCTCTAAATTATGGAGTTGAGCCTAAGTTTTCCAGCCTTTGCTTTCCTCTTCCACTACAAAAGGAGCAGAAAGGCATAAGCCAAAATCAAGTACTTAGGCTTCAAAACACCGCACAACACGGTGTGCATGCAGCTCTGTTATAAAATATGATGAGGGGGAGGAGGAAGCTATCCTGATAAAAGTAAGCAGATGCAACAGTACAGAATGAACATTACTGCACAAATCTAGACAGGCTCAGGGTCCCTTGGTGCAGAAAGATGTCTCAAATCTCTGCTCCCCTTCTGCATGAGTCAGGCGAGTGTCGCCCCGCCACACCATCTAATTGGCACCCGGCCTTCCAGGGAGTGGGAGATAGTCAGCCTATAAATAGGCTGTCCTCTGTTTTGGCTCTCCCCTCCCTCCAACCCCCCCTCAAAGGCACAAGGCTGGCAGTCCAGGGAATAACATCCAGAAAAGCAGCAGCCTTAGCAGAGAGCCGTGAGGTGCTTCTGGAGAGGGAGGATCAGGATAGGGAACCATCAGGTGATGCCAAGCACAGCACTGGGGGGCTGGTCCCTACCTGCCCTCCTGCTTCTGGGAAAGTGGGATTTCCAGCACCTCCAGCACTGGAGATGCAACCCCAGCCCCATTGGAGGTGTGGGGACAGATCGACACAGGCTGTCTCTGCCCTCCAGGATGGTGTCCCCAGCTGATTCACTGCTGAAGCAAAGCAGCTGAGCTTGGCTCTTGCGGGGAGATCCCACAGCAGCTCCTTCATTGTTTCCTGCTCAGAAACTCTCTTCAGCAACCCCTTTACCCTGTGAAGGCCTTTTCTTCAACAATCCATGCAACTTTTGTTTCAAGGAACCAGCATTTGCAGGCAGCAAAGCCTCACAGGACAGTTTTTAATAGGAATTTCATTGACATTGGAGATCCTCATAGGACTTTGATGAACACTTGAACTTTAGTCTGACATTTACGTGCCTAAAACTCTGTATGAAGCCCAAATTAAGAGATCTTACACTCTGCTATTGATGCTTTCTCTCATATGCAGCTTTACAAAGCTCCAGAACATCAGTAACATTTCAGAAAGCATTGGTTCTGCTTTTAACTGGATATGACAAGTCAAAATCAATTAGAGATTGATCTCAATACTGGTTTGGTTTTTTTAAAATTTATTTTTAGCCTGCCATTTAGTAACCAAAGTGAAGAAATGCAATCAATGAAGTGAACTTGCTTTGCAGCAAAGCTTTTTCCTGGATTATAAGACGTTTTGGGAAGTTTCTCAATCTCCTAAAGACAACAGTGTAAATAACATTGCTTATTGAATTCTGCAGAGTGCTCTAACAGCAAGACTGATGGGTAGCCTAATACACTGTGTAGTTGCTATAAGCAATGATCTCCCATGCTAATCACAACTTTCACATTCATTAAAGTTGTAGGAGCCTCCTGGAAGAAATCATGTACCAGGGAACGACTCAAACACTTGCAATGCTAGCTGTGACTATTAAAACTAGCTTTCAAACTGGCATTGGGAAGAAAATACTCAACATATTTGATATCCCACAGACCCAAATGTGCGAGTCCTGCCCTGGGCCACATGGTCCTACAAACCAGCATGCATGTTCAGCTGTCACAATTTAAGATGAGCATGAAGTGATCCTGCTCTGCATTCAGGGTGAGACTCTGGACCACTGAAGTGAGAGGAGAAAATTCCCTTGCAAGGCCATTCCTCCAGGCTGTTGCTCATGTTGTTTCCTGCCTGAGCAGGACTTTGGGTTATTGTTGGGAAGGGGCAACACAACAGGCACACAGAAGTTAAGGCAGGGTTGATCCCTGGCCACCCCCAGGGACCATCACACCATAAAAACAGTGCAGCTGGCACTAGCCCCACCTTGGGAAACAAACCTCTTCACTCCAGGGCTGGTTGGCAGCTGTGTGGCTGTGAAGTGCTGGTCAGCAGCACTCTCTGCCTTACAAAGCTGCTATGGGCCCAGGGATGAGAAGCTGAAAATCAAGGTGTCCAAAGGGAGTGCATGGGATGAGGGACCCTGAAAGGGCTCAGCCATGCAGCAGGAAATAGCCTCTGCATTTTGGGGCACGAGGGCTGCTGGAACTGATGGGGACAACACTGATAATCCCTCCAAAATATGGTTTATACCACCTTCCTCCTGATCTTGGCAAATAAACAGCCCTCAAAAACAATCTCTCGAACAAAAATGAAGCTTCTTACTTAGACTACCCACTGCAAACCAAATCAAGGCACCAGCTTGCCACTCAAATACACCGTTTTCAATGCTGTGACACCAATTTCTGTGCTTTCCCTGTCTCCTTGTGACCTTTTAAACTCTAAAATAATGCTGCACACAGTTCCCTCCTGCTCCTCTCCTCCTAGAAGCAGCTGGGCCAACAAGGACACTGTGGAGAACTGGGCACAGCTCATAACGTGCCTCTGCACCTAATGGGTCTGCCTGTGACATCCTCATGGAGGTACCCAGCTTTGCACCACCATAATTTATCCTTTGGGGTCACCCTGTTTCTGCTCACAGAACACCCTGTTTCTGGTCACAGAACACCCTGTTTCTGCTCATCAAGGAAAAAGGCTGCCAGCACACATCCATGTCACTCCCCGAGCAAGAACCTGAAGACTTTATCCAATTGTCAGCTCTGAAACCACACCTTGAACACAAACACCCATGCAAGGCCCAGGGAAAGGAAACAAAAACATCCCATGCAAGGGACAGGGAAAGGAAACAAAAACACCCCATGCAAGACCCAAAGAAAGGAAACAACGACACCCCATGCAAGACCTTGGACACAAACTCCCCAGGCAAGGCACAGGGAAAAGAGCATTTTGACCCGCCCCCGGCGGCAGAGGGTGGGTTTGATTTATCAGGGAAGGCAAAAGCTGCTGCAGAGCGAGGCGAGGAGGAGGGGCCCGAAGGTGGCTCTCAGCCACCTCCGTGCTCCTTTGATCCCGGGGCCATGCTGGCCTCAGGCCAGTCCCTGCTGTGGGCTGTGTTAATCTGTGCTGGCCACCGGTGCCTCTCGGGAGGCTCGGTGGCAGCTGGAGATTACCGGGGTCAGGGACACCCTCCATTTTCCCTTCCTCACACTGATGGGCAGGGAAAGGGCTGGGGGAGAAACAGCCACAGCCTCATTGCATGGACACAAGGCAGGGTGTCCTCAGTGTGACCCTTGCTGCCTCTCATCCTGGTTTGCACCAGCTTCTTGCAATAACTGTGATGCCTTAAGTTTTAGTTTTCGTGTTTTTCAGATTCTGTGCTGCCTAGAGGTGTAGTTCTGAACCTTATATTAAGTGCTGGTAAGCTCTCTTCACAGAGTAGGGAGACAAAACAAATCCTTTTCCTGCTGAAGACCAAGGACAATTTTTAGGCCCAAAAGCACAACAGTGGACTGAAGGGAGGAACAAGAAGGCTGAGACCTCACAACCTGAAGCTGCAATTGGACAATTAAACCCCAACACGCAAATGGACCCAAACTTATAAAAATGTAAGATCTCATGACCAGCTAGCCATTTTGTGACCATTCTTAGTCCACCTTGGGCGCAGCCCTGGTCAGGCCCTGTCCTGCCCAAGGTGTATGCTAGAGGCCTTTCAATAAATACCTACTTTATTCTCTAGCTCTGTCCAGTCTCTGTTTCAGGTCAGCCTTCGTAAGGCATCAGCTGGGCACACGTGTCCCATCTGACGCCACAACAGACAGGCCAGTTCCCAGCAAAATGGGGGGCACACCAGTGATGGAGCTGGGAATTGCATTTTAAATATCCTTGCTTCATTCTGATTAGGTTGCTTTTTGGGGTTGTTTGGGGTTTTTTTGTTTGTTTGTGGGTTTTTTGTATAAATATGCAGATACAAATAAAACTTGTCATTTATATATAGTTACTAATCCCTATCTGATGCCCATAAGTGGGCAGCAGTGCCAATACAGTACAGACTCAGCTGCAAAGTCATGGGGCAGGATTAAAGAAGGAAGGGACATCATCTTTGTCCCTCCGTCACCTCCTCCAGTCTTTCAACAGGGCCAGGCTCTCTCACAGCTCGAAGCACCCTTGGTACCTGACCCCTGACACCCACTCCTTGGACAGAGAGACCTATCCACAACCTCCTGAAGCCAGCAATGGTCTTCAGCAGGCTTGGATCCAGCCTTGAATGCACACGATGGAGCCTTTTTGGATTTCAAAATGCACTGAGACCCCAGGGCTTTGTTTGCAAGACTCCCTTTAAAACTATGCAATCACAACCTACACCAGATCTCATGGACCTGGGTGGTGGAGGTGAAGCAGTCACTGGCCTAACAATGGGACACTAAATATAAAATAGAATATAATATGGAGTAAAAATTCTGTAAACTCACATTACTGAACTTGTGCAGTCCCTGTGGAACTCTGCTGGATTCATTGATGTGTAGTATGTGGCTGGGCCACCACACAGTCCCTTTCTTACATATGATACTCCTTTGAGCCTCTCTACTCTCAACCCAGGAACATCCTTTAACAGCACTTGCAAAAGCCAAATATCCCTTAGTCCTGAACCTCTGAATCTGATTGTCTAGTGGGTTCAAAAGCTACAGAATAAGACACATACACACTGGTAAGCCAATGGATAAGCCAAGCAACAAAAGATGAGTTTCAATGGCTTGTGCAACTAATGAGTACATAGAAAAATCAGAATTTCCTGTGCAACAAAAGCATTATGCTATTGTTTCTTATAGTTAACAAATCCCAGTACTAAAGGGATACAAAAGACATTACATCTGGCATAAGAGTTAATTAAAAACCACCTAGGAGACAGCTTTAGAAAATTCCAGAGAGGGAATGATGTTTCGAAATGTAGTGTTGGATCTGAAGAAGTCAAAAAGAGCTTTATCTTTGGCTTCATCAGGCTCTGGATCAGGCCCTTAAAATAGTTCTGGAAATGCTCCAGAAGACTTATTTCAGCTACATTTAAGCTCTGCGCTTTGCAGCTATTCAGTAATTTTCTCTGTTAGTGTTAAACTGTCCAGGGAACTTTTCTGCTCGTAAACAAATCCTCCATCTCCCTTCTGTCGCTTTTACATCGACACTGCATCACTGACTTCAATAAACAGTCTCCTGATTCACCCTGTTATGAGACATTGAGCAGAACTAGGCACCAGAGATGTGTCTAAAAGCCTTGGTTTCAGGTTCTGAACATCACTTAGACTAATTAATAAAAGAAAACCACAGCCCAGAATATTTCAATGTTTTTGGATCACAGCCTCATACGCAGCCACTTGACTTGTTCCCAGGAGTCTACAACCACCATTTTGGGGCATTTTTTTAGTATTGTTATTATTATTTTGAGGGTCTTTCATGCCATTCTTGATACCTGTGTAAAAAGAAGGTGGTGTGTGACCCAGTGCAGTGTTCCCAGGTTCTTTCTGGCCTGTCCTAAGAAGCAGCTAAAAAGCTTTACTGGGTCCTGACTACTGAGCACACAACACAGAGCAAGACTCGCCAGCCCAGCACTGCTCAGGTTTCACCAGACAGAGAAAACCTCAAGAAACTTTTAACCAAAAGAACAATTTTTCCCAGATGTAACACCACTTGAGGAGCAGAACTGTGTTTCACAACTGCTAGAAGAAGCAAGTTGTTCAAGCCAGGACACCTGTCACCTGTACACCTCGCAGGTGGTTGCTCAGACACTCTGTGGACACAACAAAACTTCTGGTGGTTGTCAAGTTGAGCAAACTCAGTATAACTCAAGCAAAATTTCCACTGAGCTCAAGGGAATCCAAGAACCCAGGGATTTTCCTAGGAAAGTTTCTACCCAAATTTCATCCTCCCGTGAAGCATCCAGAGCCTCAACTCAAAACTGCCTGAATCCAGCAGGAACAGGAGCATGATGGACCTAAAGGAAATTTGTTCTAGAAGCACTCACGTACTTCTTTAGCCAAAGTACTACTACAGAAGTGTCATAAAATGATGGGGAAAGGGAAAAAAAGCACAGAAAGAATTTATTTTGTCTTTATCTTCCCTTATTCATATGATAATTCCTTTTTTTTAATTATTCCTTGTAGCGATGACGTATGGTTTCATAACAACTATTTACTTTTCTCGCTTTATCTAACAGCTGTCTGCTGAGAAAGACAGAAAAATAAACCAAACATGTTAAAACCAAGAGAAACTATTCATATGCCATGTATAATTGCAGGCTATATTTAAGTCTTTGTACATTATCTTTCAAATTATATTTAGTTTCAACAGGAGGGGAAAAAAATCCCCCTTACTTTCTAAAATTAGCAACAGAATTTGTGTATTGTTTTCAAATCCAACTGCTCTTCCTCAGAAACTTTTGCCAGGGAATAATTAATATCTGGAGACAGGGAATCTGCCTGGATCAGATGCATTTTGACATTGGCCCACTAACGGTCACCTAGAGCGAAAAACGGGGGAAGTCCTCGGGGAGAGGGCTGCGCAAATCTGGATTAGCTCTGCCGAAGTCGAACAAATCGATCTGGATTTACGCCGGCAGAGCCGAGGAGAGGACTCATCCCTCCGCCTGATGGACGCGGGGAAGGGAAGAGCTGCGAGGACCTCGGGAAACCCGGGGAACTTTGCCGAAGGGGTGATTTCCTAAGGGACCCCGAGCTCAGCACGGAGCGGCTGAATGGGAACTACACGCGCGCACCGAGCCAGATTAGACCTCTCGACGTCAGACACCGTTGAAAAGAGATAAAGACGGGGAAAATAAATAAAAAACCCCAAACAATTGTTAAGATACTTGCAGTGCTTTGCAGACCCTCCTGCTGCAGACACGGCTGGCAGCGCCTTTGCCCCTCCGGCAGCACGGGAGCCGCGGGGCTCAGCGCGGTGTCGGAGGCTGGGGACCCGGCTGGGGACGCACCGGAGGCGGTGTGCCGTGTCGGAGGCTGGGGACCAGGCTGGGGACCCGGCTGGGGACCGGGTTGGGGGCGATGTGCGGTGTCGGAGGCTGGGGACCGGGCTGGGGACGCGGCGGAGGCGATGTGCTCGGCCCCGGGGAGGGAGAGAGGGCGGCCGCGTCACGTCGCGCTGGCTGGACTAATATGGGGAGCAGCGACAGCCAGAAATCCGTCCGGAAGGAAAGGACAACCCCTGTAACACGAGAGCGAAACGGGGAGCAGGCACACACCCGAGGGGTTTGGAAGGTTTAGGGCTTCCGAGGGGATGGCACCGCCGGCTGCATGCGGGATGGCAGGGGCAGGAGCGAGTTTGGTGCAGGGGGGTTCCTTCCCCACAGCACTGAGCTCTATTAAACGCGGCATAATTACCCTGTTATAATCAGGCAGGTATTTTAAAGAGGCTTTAGCGTGATTTTATAATTGTGCATTATGTAACGTGCTACCAGCGTGTCAGGCCTCAGACAACACTAAGTGCCTGTCTACAGGTCAGGCTGTAACACTTTAATGATGCTCCTTTCTCCTCTCCCCAAAAGGCTCCCGCTAACATTGCTCTCCCTAAACCTCTGCCTACTTCTGGCGGCTGCATCACAGGTTAAAAGAAAAACTTCATGACAGAGCTGCGCCTCTTTATGAGCTTTCCAGCATGGGGAGGGGG
>VXBB01019049.1:84979-125863 GCA_013399915.1 Illadopsis cleaveri
CTTTCTTTTGCAGTCCATAAGAGAATTCTTCCGTAAATTCTTAACTCTAGTGTTTTTTTTACAGAGGGACGAAACAAACCTTCTGTTAAAACCTTGTTGAAGCACCAGGATGACCCATCTGTTTCATGTGTCTTTACAAATACAGAAATTATTCATAATACTATAAAATCCTCAATCCTGTGATAATGAAATCAGCTCAGTCTGAACTCGGCTTATAGAAAAAACAGCAATATTTACAAAGGAAATAAATCAGATTAATAGAAGGTAGAAAGAAGTACAAGAGAAGGAAAGCTGCCTTGAAAATTTCTTCCATGCCAGGAGTAGGACTGATATGGTTCTCCCATTTTCTACACCCGCCCCCCCCCAAAAAAAAAATCCTTTCCCCCACTTTTCAAGCATTTATATGCTATTTGGGTTCTTCTTTTTGATTTGCTTTCCTTCAGAGGACACAGAAATGCAACCTAGGAGCACACAATGAAAGCAGCATCTCCAAACCCCACGGCAAGTGGGGAACACCCTTGGCACACGAGACTTCCTAATGCAGACACTAATCATGAAGTAACCATGCTAATTGGAACTCTATAGACAGGCTGATCAGAGAGAGAAAAATTGATTAAAGCCATGCTGCCTTGCCAAAATCTTCCTATCTGCAAGAAGCAGTCAGGTAATGCTGGCTTACTGAATGTCTGAAAAAGTTTGGGCAAGTCAGCTGAAACCTAATAAATGTGCATGTCAGGTGGGAGTAAGTACCAGTAGCAAAAAAAAAAAAAAAAATATACTATGGGAGATCAGTTGGTATCATCTTTCTCTTCACTTCTCTCCAGAAAAATACCTTTTTCCCCACAAAGTGAGCACTGCATTCTTAAAGGAGTTATAGACAGCAGTGCTGGTTGCAAAGATGAGTTTTTTCTCCCAAAGATGCTCATAAATCCTGTCTTTTAGTTCATATCCCTACACATTTGTCACTCCTTTTTAAAGGCTTTGAAAAACATGCAGTTCCTGAAAGCCTGAGTTTGGGAAAAAGTTTTAGTTTAAAACAAATTCTGTATTTTTTTTTTCTTAAAACAAATAAGCAAGAGGTTTAAGAGTGCTTTTTTTTTTCTTGCAAAACTCAATTTGGCAGAAAAGCAGAAAGTATTTTCCTTCACAATTTGAAAGGTTTCTCCATGCCCTCCCACCTTGCTAGCACTCAGTGGAGTGCTTTTGCTTTCCACAGACCTCGACTTTTTATAAGCCCTTTTACTACCTGCGAAAAGTGCTGTGAGAAACTCCTTTAGCACGAGGTGCCATGAGGCTGTTGCACGCAAAATTCAGTTTAGCCAACACTTCCCTCTACTGGGAAAGAAAGATACTGTCATTTGTTTTAATTCCCTTTGAAATAAAGGGAGAGTCCAGGGTACCAAGGGGTTTTCCTGCCCAAAGATGGGAGATTTGGGGGCACGTGGGATCAAGAAAGGGCAATCACCAATACATTGCTCTTTTATTAACCAGGCAGAAGAGGTTTGGACACCCCATATTGATTCCCCTTCAGGAAGGACACCCACAAATTCCCTTTGCTGATGGTTTCCCAGCCCCACTGAGAGGGAATAAACAAACCAGCAGGGCTGGGACCCCCCCACAACCCCATCACACCAAGCTAAGGAATAAACAAGGCCAGCCCACGATGCCAAACGCCCCGTGTGGATCCCACACTGAATCACATCAGGGATGATGTTAGAATTTCACCGCGTTACACAGCCTGGGATCTGGGCTTATTCCTCCCTCTGTAATGACAGTCCTGATTGCTCCTCATCCCCCCTCCACTTCACTTCCAATAAGGAAAGAGACCCTGACACAAACCCAGCTGCTGTGTCAGGATACATCTGTATCAGTCTTCAGCTTCTGTCTTTTAATTAAGTGTATCATCCTCATGGAGCAGCTCTCATCAAGCATCCACGGGGAAATCCTGTAACGCTTGGATAAATTGCTACATTTGTTCAATCAGACTCAAAGATATAACCCTAAAGTGAGCTAATCTAATTTAATGGGGGGAAAAAAATATTACAGGCAGGCAGTGCCTCTGTCAACGACTGTGTCCAAGTGTAAAGAAGGCATTCAGTGCTCTGATAGACATAACAGCTCACATCATTAAAGTAAAATTAATTTTCCTCTCCCTGAAATGGCTCACCTCTCAATCCCTCCAAAATTAGGCCACTTTATGTCTAACCAGAAGACAGCTGCATTTTAATTTATGAGGGGAAGAAGGTTATGCTGGGCTGGGCTGAATTATGACCCATTACCACGCGTTTGCCACCTGTGGCCAGCACTAATATTTGGTGATTAGGCAGTTCAGAGAGCAGAGGAACACAGCTTCACAAAGAGGGGAAAAGCATTTTCATGGCGTTAAGTGATTAGCAGAGTCAGAAGGGCAGAGCTTGAGTTTCCAGAAAAGCTTTCTCTGCTTTTTGGAGGAAGCAAAGATATCCAAGCACCCCATTTCCCTACATCAGGTAAAGCCTCCTAAAAGGGGATGGTGACATGCTGAGCCTTTGGCAAGTGTAAAGTCAAAATTTATTCCCTCCTTTTTGTGCCAAAAGTATGAATTCAAGACACAAAAATCTTTTTACACTTGCCATGTCTCTAACAGAACATCAGAACTAAAAACATCTCCGAGAGAATCAGAGTTAAGCTGGTTTGTTGATTGGTTTCAAACACTACCTGCAACCTGTCATTAGAAACAAGCCTTGAGAAGCATCTTTGAGGCACAGCTAACAAGAAAATGCCCACAAGGGCTGCAGGGACATTCCAAGTGATAATTTTCTGCATTTAGTACCCTGAACCCTCTTTTTTCACTCCATCATGCCCTCCCTGCTCCATTTTAGCACTAATTAAAGGCAAACTTCCTTCCACTACATTTGCTTAATATTTTACATGAGTCATGAACCATTTCCTTTTTATTCTTTAATTTGAATCTCCTTATTAATTGCAATGCCTATTAGTTTGTATTCAAACTCTACCATTTCAGCTTCTGGGAAGTGCTTGGGGTAAAGACCTAAGCAATAATGACAATGTTTTTCAGCACAGAAACAGTCCTGGGGACTTCCTTGGGACTGCTCTAGACCTGGTGATTCTCGTATAGGTCAGATCTTGGGCAAACTGTGGTCACAAGTGGTTAAGTGACTCAGAATTTCTGATAAAAGCTTGACCAATCTGTGGCAAATTAAACTGAGCTCTTCTCTTGTTCCTTTTCTTGTAGAGTTTCCTGTAAAGGCACTGAAGGACAAAGATGATGTAGGAACCTTTCTTTGGTGCTTCTCATTGATCCTTTCATCTTTAAATTAATTTTAAAATCCAGGGTTTGTAGTCTACTGAGCTCTGACTGTCCATGTTATTTTATTTGCAGAAGTGCCCATGGACCATGAAGATGTGACAATATTTTCTTCTGAAAAGAGGACAGCCAGGGAGGTGATCAGGCAGGGTTAATAGTTGGACTCCATGATCTTAGAGGGCTTTTCCAACATCAATAGTTCTGTGATGCTATGACTGAATTTGGGATTATCATTATAATTTTTTCAGCATCTTCAAGCTGATCAGCCTAAGGAGCCCCAGGTGGATGTGACACCTGCCCTCAAACTCTTTTAGCTCTGAAATTCTTAGTCTGACACTACAAAGAATCGTTTAGGTAGGAAAAGACCTCCAAGATCATCAAGCCCAGCCATTAACCTAATACTGCCAGGACCACCACTAAGCCCTGTCCCTGCATGCCATATCCACATATCTTTCAAACCCTTTGACGATGGCGATTTCACCACTTCTTTGGGCAATCTGTTCCAACATCTGAACACCCCTTTTATGAAGGAATTCCTCCTAATATCCAATCTAAACCTACCCTGGTGCAAATTGAGGCCATTTCCTCTTATCCTACTGCTTGTTATCACAGAGAGGAGACCAGCCCCCACCTGTCTACAACCCCCTTTAAGGCAGAGCGCTGGTGGCTGCCTTACCCTCCCTTGAGTAGGGGATTCTGCCCCTCAACCTAGCCCCAGTGAGGCACATCTGGAGTGCTGTGTCCAGTTCTGGGTTCCTCAGGACAGGAGCGACATGGAGCTCCTGGAGTAGGCCCAGTGGAGGCTACAAAGTTGATTAAGGGGCTGAAGCATCTCTCTCACAAGGCTGTGGGACCTGGGCCTGTTCAGCCCAGAGAAGAGGTGGTTGAGAGGGGATCTCACACATGTGTATCAGTATCTGAAAGGGAGGTGTCGAGGATGGAACAAGCTCTTCTTGGTAGTGCCAAGAGACCCAGTCCTGAGCAGAGCTCCACCCTCTACCTTTGATGCTACACAATAGAAAATTATTACCTAATATATTCTGTTGAATTTCTGCATGGGGCCAGCATATTTTTAGCCCCACGAGGGTTCAACGCACTCTGAGGGTGTCCAGCAACCTCCCAGAAATGGCTTAAAAATAATTAGCTAGACAGCATGACTGGGTGTGTTTTGAAAAAGCAAAAAGGTTTTAATTAAAGAGAAAATAAAAAACTATACAAAACTGAAGAACAAAAGCCATACAGAGTGCAGGGAGGTTCCTTGCATCTGCTAAGACACCCCAAAAATGCCCCAAGAACCTCTGTGCTCTCTCAAGTATCCAACGATCTAGGAGGGATTTTTTGGCTTACTGCCCAAGAGCAAATAACTACATTCTTTGAAGAGCAGCTAAAGGGACCAACAGGTGCTTTTGTCCTGGCACTGGGCCAATTACAGTGGGAAGGGCATAGAAGTTTCTGGTTCATTTTCCTTATAAATTCAGGGGTGAAACTGAAACTCTATTCCTAATATGGGAACACCTACTCGGGTGTGGAGGTGCACTGAAACAATATGCATGTCATGGTTTAATTCCAGACAGTAATTCAGCATCACACAGCCACTTGCTCACTCCCCTACCAGTGGCAGCAAGAGAGAATTGGAAAAACAAAAGTGAGAAAGCTCATGGGTTGATATAAAGACATTAGTAGAAAAAGCAAGAGGCACACACAAGCAAAGCAAAACAAGGAATTAATTCGACACTCCCGGTGGGCAGGCAGGTGTTCTGTCATCCCCAGGAAAGCAGGGCGCCATCACACATAATGGTCACTTGGGAAGACAGAAACCATCCTGCTCACTATTCCCCCCATTATTCTTTATCCCTGCCCCCCCCACACACACACACTTTATACACTGAGCATGATGTCTCATGGTCTGGAATCCCTTGGTCAGTTAGGGTCAACTGTCCTGGCTGTGTCACCTCCCAGTTTTCCATGCACTCCCACTGCCCTCACCAGCAAGGCACTGAGAGAAGCAGAAAAGGCCTTGGCTCTGTGCAAGCCCTGCTCAGCAATAACAAAAACACCTCCACATTACAAAACCCGTGTCCAGCACAGATCCAAATAGTCCTATGCTAGTTACTATGAAGAAAATTTATGCCAGGTAAACACAGCACACTCCACCCCTTGTTCCACATTATTTGCATCATGGTCAGGTGATAAAATACCCAACATTAACCATGACCTCCCTTCCCATCCTTCAAAACGATAAACAGATGAGGTATCTGAGTGACCAGAGCCCAAGACAAGAGGCCATGAACTTCCAGTCCTTCATACAAAGGGCATTAAACCTGGTCTGAATGCATGTGAGAGGGAGCCAAGCAGAGCCCCCATCATCTCACTGGAGCCCTCTGTAGACAGGTTTGTGGTGATTGGGAATGGGGCTGCAGCAGAGCCTCATCCCTAATGGGCTACAGCTTTAGGACAGGTGAACAGTATTGAAAGCAATGAAACATGGAGAGCTGAGGTGTATTGACCAATCCCAAAAGGACAGAGAGGGCACACAGATGTAATGCATGTAAATGAATAGTATAAAAGGTTGTACTGAGGAACAATAAGGTGCTGATGCTTGAAGCCTTCTTTGGTGTCAGGTGTACCTCCTCTGACAGCCCTCTGCTGTGAAGAGGCTTCAGTCCCAGCAGTGAAAGCCTCTGGTGGTGGGAATGTGGCCAGAGAGTTTCATCAGTGGTCAGAGTGGTTTTCTTTACAAGGTCTGCACCACAAGGTTCTTTGTGTTCATTTAGTCCATGACTTTGGGCTCCATCAATCACAATGGCCACTCAGGACAGGAGGAATGGTGTGTTGCATTGGGTTACTGGGTACCAAACCCATCTCAGGCTAGGTCACTCTGCTCTTTCACTGCTTCTTTTAATGCTTTTAAAGCACTGGTCCATGTGGCTCCTGGTACAGTGATTCCTGTAACGTGCAACTCAAGGCTTACAGCATTTAAAGGTGCATACATAAAAATCTCCTGGTCCTCATCCCCAGCCTGGCTGCCACAAGGGGTTCCTGCTATTGTCCACATCCTGGTCCTCCATGGCTGCAGGGAACTGCTCCCCACCATCATCTTCACCACAGGCTGCAGGGGGATCTCTGCTTCCCCTCCTCCAGAATGGTGTTCCACCAATGGGAAACAGTCCCCCACAAATGTCTCTGACACAGATCCTTCCCACGGGCTGCAGTCCTTCACAAATGTGACAATCCTGACAGGATCACAGCCTCCTTCAGGCATTAACCTGCTCCAGCATGAGCTCCTCCAAGGGTGTGAACTCCTTTGACTGGAGTTGACACTTGGAGTCCCAGCCTGCCCACTCCTCCACCAGCAGGATCAGGGAGAGAATCAGAAGAGAAAAAGTGAGAAAACTCATAGGTGGAGATAATGACAGTTTAAAAGGTAAAGCAAAAGCCACACACAAAAACAAAGCAAAACAAGGAATTCATTCAACACTTCCACAAGCAGGGAGGTGTTCAGCCATCTTCAGAATAGCAGGGCCCCATCACACAGTGGTGACTTGGGAAGACAAATGCCATCACCCCAAACACTCCCCCATTTTATTTAATGAGCATAGTATCATGTTGTGTAGAATATCTCTTTGGTCAGTTGGGGTCAGATGTCCCAGCTGTGTCTCCTCCCAACTTCTCATGCATCCCCAGACCCTTTGTGCAAGTGCTGTGCACATGCTGCTCAGCAATATCCAAAACATTTCTGGATTACCAACTCTGTGTTCAGCACAAATCCAAAACTCAGTCCCACACTAGTTACTGTGAAGAAAATTAACTCTCCCCAGGCAAAAATCAGCACAACACACCAGCTACATCATCTGTCTGAGAGGTGAAGAGTCAAGAATTAACCATCACATCTTTGGGGCTTTCTGCTTCTCTCTTTGGCCTGTTTGCCAGCAGACTGCAAACTTCTCACCCTTTCCTGCTTACTCCCATTTTTATATTTTCCACCTTTTATATTTCACATCCCACCACCTATTTCCCCCTCATCTCTATTTATGCAGAAAGTAGTTTTAGACTAGGCTAGATCTGGCAGCTAATGGAGCAGGCCCAATTACCTCCCGAGAAAAGTTACATTGAAATCACCAGGTTGTCCAAGCATCCAGAAATTCAAGCTGCTAAAAACAGAGGAGTCTTCCAAATATTTGTTTTATGTCTTTGGAAAAGATTTTATGCAAGCCAATAACTACTCAAGGCCATCATCTTTTCATATTTCATTTTTGGTGCAATATCCTTCCTCTGACAGAGCCCTTAAGAACCAGATGCTCTTGACTGGAAATGTCCCATTAAAGCCCATGCCGAACCACCACATCTTGCTTTTTCAAGCTAATCCCTCTGAGTGCAGGGTCAGACCCTGACTGGGTATTGAATATGCTCCTCAGCATCAAGCAAAGCCCAATTTTTTTTTTTTTCTCCTCTGCAATATTCGAGTGTTCCCTCAGAGAGACTTTATTTTATTTACTCTTTCAAATACTTTCAAGCATTGATTTGGGAGTGGCCGCAAACAGGATAGGACTGGGGCTTCTGCCAGATTTTTGGGAGGAATTGCTCTACTCAACACAAACATAGCCATTCACAGAAAACAACATAAAATCCTAACACTTAACTTTGGCCTCCAAAAGGGTTGGGAGACTGCAACAGCCCCCTATTTTCAGGGCATTGTGAACCCCAACAGCAAGGATGGAAGCCAGAAAAGAACTTTCCACCACCTATTAATTCTCACATACTGCATTTTCTAACTGATTTTCACTCCTTCATCCTTTCTGTTCTCATGCTCATATAGAAAAAATGAAAAGGACAACCAAAAGCTGATTTCCACATTGTTTAAAGTGAAAGAAAAGTTGAAGAGCAAACATAGGCAGGAACCTCTGAATGCAGTGACAACAGGCCCCATTTTCTTTTACACATGGAGTAACCATTTAACTATTTTCCTAGTAAAAACAGAAACATCATACTTGTCAGTCCCACTCCAAAAACATACCACAACTCCAAACGTAGTCTCCTTCCCCACCTCAAACAGAACACAAAAGACAAAAGTACAACAAAACCCAACAAAACAGACAGGCAAACAAATGCAGTCATTTCTTTAGGACAAAAAAAAAAAAAAAAATCAAAGATAAACTCTCTAAGTCCACATACATAGAAAGTCTGGCTGGAACAACAATTACAGTAAAAACTTCTCTAAAAAATAGAAAAATATACCTATATCTGCATTACTATCTTGTTAGACATGAAGGCCACTACTGGTTTAGAGCACAGGCACCAACAAACCCTAATCCTTACTCCAACAACAACAACCAAACAAAACACACCAAACCTTCCTCCACCAAAAAAAGTCAAAAACAAACAACAAGAAAAAAATGCCCAAAAGCAAAACATAAAAAAACCCCACACCCCAGAAAATCCCACCAACCCCCCAAAAACAAACAAAAAACCCCAAACCTCCTCCCACAAAAAAAATCCAAAAAATCAAACAAAAAATAAACAAACAAATAAAACAAACAACCATCTACTCAAATGCTCCCTAAGGTACCTACTCTTCTCCTGCCACCTAAATAGTTTGTTTCCTGATTGTTTATCCCTTTCAGCTGTTGCCTGATTGCTAAACATGTTAACCCTTTCCTCATCACATCCAATTAAGCTGATTCTCCTTGATGTCCTCAGGTCAAGAGCTGTAACCCCAGCAGAACAAATGGCTTTAGTCAAATAAAGCCAAACCCACGTTTAAGATATTTGTCAGCACTGATCTGCCTCTCCGGGTCCTTTCAGTGAAAACATGGAAAATACCTTTCAACTTTCTGGTGTTACTGTCTCAAAACATATAAATACGTGAAGTCTCAGTTAGGGACCATCTCAATCAACTTGAGGGGATAAGCAAACACATATTGGAGTGTTAGGTCCTGTTTTTGTGGGGAAACTTGTGCTGTACAACCAATAAGATACAAAGGAAAGATTTTCCATGTGAATCTTCCAGATTTCCTGTGTGCAAGAGGGCTGGTACATAGACATGGGATCATGGCAAGCTTCTACAGGGAAAACTCACCACAGGGAAACTGCAAACTGCACCCTGTTATAGACTTTGGAGGGAGGGTGGTTGATGCAGGCTGTTCAAAATAAACCTTGCTCAGTACTCTGGTTTAACCCTCATTTACATTTATTCCCCTCTCAGGAACAGTCACATTTCTCGACTTTCGTTTTGCAGGATTGAAGAAACCAGGATTCCAATTTTCTTTCTACAGGCTTTCTAATTCTCTATCCATTGTACAAACCCTTTAAATCTTGTTTGGTTCATGTGAATCTTCCTTGAGCATCTTGTACCAAGGTGTGCAGAGGAGCAGCCTCCAGTGCCTCCTCTTTGCCTCAGCACCCCCTGCCCCCCATGGGCTGTGTCTGAGCTGACAGATCTTCACTTCCATTCCTCTGTTTCAGGATTGCACCACGTTAGACACCCCAACCCTTCTGTTTCAGCAGCTGATCCACAGGGATCTGCTCTTTCCATCCCCTAAAAGCACATGTCCCCATTTGGCCCCCAGCAGAGCACTCCATGCTCTGCCCTATCTGTTACATTTTCTCAGGATACCAGGGGATAAGATTTGCCACATTCTTATTTCTTAGTAAATATATTTCAAACTTTTTAAATTCAATTTTCTACTTTCCTTCAAATCTTTGATTATCTCCCCTCCAAAATTGTGTCCCACAGCCCTGCAATATACTTAATTCAGATCAGCAAGTCTCTGCTTGAGCTGCTTGTTGCCTTCTTTTCTAATGCAAGTATTACATTGAGGTTGGATTTTGTGGATGTGGATTTTTTCCCTCCTGCAACCTTTCCTGATTTGACAGGCTCTCACAAAATCTTAGAGAGAGATCTGCAGGTGTATGTGTCAGTTCTCAAAAGAATTTTTGCAAAGGGGTTTTTCTGGACCCCAGCTCCATTGTTTTAATTGCCTTCTGTGTCCACCCATGGATTTACTGACATTTCCATTCAAACACTTCTTGTTTGCCAAGGAAAATAAGTTCCCTTATTGACAGTAGTTTTCACCAAAAATTAAGGAGATTATTTAGCTGGTATTTTTAATATATATATAGATAGATAGATAGATGGATTTAAAGTTATCCAAACCCTCATCCCTGCCCCATTTAAACCAAACTCACATCTTCTTTACTTTTTCTTCCTCTTTTTCTTCCTTATATAGCAAATGATTGACTTACTACTGTTTCAGCTTCCTATTCATGGTCTAATTCTCTTTTACACTGGAAATTCTCACTCATTTTGTTTTCTGACCTTTAAACTCCCACATTCTTTTAGCACAACCCTCCTTCCCCTTCCTCTAAGCTCTCTGCTTCCTGCTAATACTTTTTCAGTATTTAACAGTTTTTTAAACAATTTTTTAACATTTTTAACAGTTATATATCTGTTCAGGTTTCACTCTGTGTACTTGAGATAGAGGCTCCGCTTTTTTTTTTTTCTTTTTTTCTTTTCACGTTGAAAATGTCATTTTGATCGAAAACCACTAGGAGGAAGCATTCAACAAGTTTCCCTGTCCAGATGTAGATCCCAGTTTTAACTTTATTAAATTCAAATAGTTTTGAGCAGGAACTAAGGGGCCTGCTGGGTCACAGATCCCCTCGAAAGTGCTGTGGCACATAACCCCTTGAAAACACGTGTAACTATTTACCTTCCAGTCAAACTGGCTTCTCTGCTCCTGCCAAAAGCAGTTTTGTGACTTCATTGTCTGAAGAACAGAAGCCACCTCTAATTTGCAAGTTAATTTTCCCCTGAATATTCTATTTGTCTTTTAAACATTTTTCTCAGTTCCTCATATTTTCCAGCCTGCTTTATTTACTGAGAATTGGATGCTTCCCCTGAAAAGAAAAGGAAGCTGTTATTTCGGCTGTTATTTCCAGGCTGAAAACACTAAACTTGAATCTCTTCTCATATCACACATTATTACTTATCCTAACATTGCTTCCCAGCACATGATCCAGTTTTAATTCACATCTGTTGAATTGCAAAGATCTCTGGTGAACGGGAGGAAAAAATGTTGCCTTTCTTTTGAGCACAAGGGGAGTTTCATGCAGCTCCTCCAGTCTGCCCAAGAGCTGAGAAACACTGAACTAAATTATTCACGTGGTTCAATTAATGATAGTCTCAATGGTAAAGTCAGTTTAGCTTACGCTAAGGTCCTGAAGAAAATATTGCTGAAGAAAATAGCTTTTTATTCATTAGTTTCTTTTATTTTGTTTCCATCACCTTTAACACTTTTGACTGGTTTGCAATTATTCAAGGATTTTCCATTACTTTGATTTTCTATGAAAAATGTGTGTGCTTTAGGTAATAAAATTAAGCCCCCTGCAGAGAGGTACAGATGTTCTGGAATTCTCATGTCATTCATTCTTATATTTATTTTTCCACATCACTATCAAAGGAACAAACTGATACATCATGTTGTTGAGCTCATGTTTCTCGTGGGCTCTCAAAGGGAAAAGCTCTCAGGCCTCAATTTTTTCTTTTTTTTTGTCTGTGTTAATACTCTCTTTAAAAATGCAATAATTTAGGGTAAAATTTTAAGTGATATATAATTTATGGAAGATGTAACTGTTGATGAGACCAGGCTGTTAATGCAGCCTGGATTAAATAATGACTAAAATCACATGAAATATTGCTCTGAATGACCAAAAAGGAAAACAATCCGTCTGGAAATAAGGCTGTATGTCACACAGCCGCCACAGGAAAGCATGATGTTTGTAAGGATCCAAAATTAGGAGGCTCAGAGGAGAACCGGAAGGATTTTAAAGATTGTTTATTTATAAGGGCACATTTTCTTACTGCTGTGCTTATGTTCAGAATTTTCTCTCTCAAATGGTTGGGACCTCGTTGTGGCCCAGAAGATTTTCTTGTGGCCTTTCATTACATGAAGAGAGTTTATAAGAAAGATGGAGGAAGACTTTTTAGCAGGGTTTTAGACTGAAAGAGGGTAGGTTCATCTTTGACATAAGATATCTTTGCTATAAGGATGGTGATGCACAGGGTGCTCAGAGAAGCTGTGGCTGCCCCATCCCTGGAAGTGTCCAAAGCCAGGTTGGATGGAGCTTGGAGCAACCTGGGATAGTGGGAGGTGTCCCAGCACCTGGTCTTTAAGGTCCCTTCCAACCCAACCCCTTCTTTGATTCTGTGATCAAAGAACATGGCAAGGGAACTGTCTTCCCTAAAATAGTATCACCTTTACTCAGAGTTCCTGCAAAAGGTAAAATTCACCCTAGAGGGTATCTATCATTTCTTACACCAATCAACAATTCACTTAGGGTACCAAATGAACTTTGGCATCTGACTTCCTACATTGGTGGAGCTCTGGCTCTGTTTCAGGGTGGCCTTTCCAGAGAGAAGGACATCAGTGATGTTTGTATATATCTGACCAACTGCTCTTACAATAAAAAAAAATACTTCTTCCTGGCACACGAGCTGGCAAAGATGAGTCACACCACATTTAGGTATGGATGTGTTTAATACAATCCCCTGGGAGGATGAGATAGCAGGGCAGTTCAGTGCATCCCCAAATCCTTGAGAATGATGCATGTGGCTCATTACTGCTCCTCAATGCATCCTGCACATCTTGGGAAGCTGACATTGAACAAGCTGGAGCTGGGAAACACCATCCCACCAGTGCCATGAAGTCATCTCCTCCGCTGTGGTTGTTCATATGCTGTGAAAGTGGTTAAAACTAATTTTAGCCAAATAAACCCATTTAATTTCATTAATTTGTATTAGAGTTGTCAGATTTACTTTTTATTTGAAGGAATAGAGCCCCTGGGTTCTTAAAGAACAGAGCTGTTGACGTTTCTGGTATAACACAGATTCACTGTGTACCTACCTTAAAATCTGAAGGAGTATTAGTCAAAACTAATTAAAGGTGCTACCATTTCAGGATTGGCTAAGGAGAAGCTAAGGGAATACCACAGACGAAACTAAAAGGTACTATAAATATTATTTATTTGCATCAGTCTTCAGACAATATTAACTGAAAACAGAGTCTCATTATTAGGTCTGATTTACCATCCATAATAAAAGAGAATTTCTGTCTGAAAAGCTCACAATCTGAAGAGGTGGAAAAGACAGGAGAAGAAAGCAACACAAGACATAAAAATATAACTGCTACCAGAGAGAAGGGGCATTTAGGAGGGAAGAAAACTTGCTGCAGGTTGCAAACAAGTGCACAGCAGGTCCCACTCAATCACTGGGTTCTTTTCTGGCTGAAATCAGTGTGGAGGGAAAAGCTCACCTGAGCCTTGCCAGAACCTGCCAAACTCAACACAGCTGTCAAACACAACACAGTGATCACACAGCTGCAACCTTAGAAAAAGAAAAAGCATCTTAAACCTTAAAGACAGTAGCATATGTAAGAAATTAAAATGTCTGGAGTAATTTGTGACTACATCTAGTACATGACTAGGGGAAACACAACAGTCCTTAGTCAGCAAAGTGCATCAGTGGATATATCTCCAAAGTAAATATATGAAGGACAAAAGATTAAGTAATGTTTGGGCATGTGTTTTTCTGAGAAGCCTGAGCTATGAGGACGTGAAGATAGAGGACTTCATAAGGAAAATGTGGTGAGATGAGAAACCATGAGAGCTCATCTGCACACGTAGTTCCATGAGAAGCAGAATTTGTGATTATGTTAACCCCAGACCCAAGTACTTCAACCCAGATTTCCTAATTGCCTACATTACTCATAATTTGGTTTCTTCTAATGTTTGCAGGAGAGAGAAGGCTGGTTCTCCCCTCAGAGAAACAAAGGCAGGAGGAAAGGCTCCTACCTCCAAAGGGACACATCCATGGCCGTGGATGATGTTCATCACCATGACCAAGGACATCTCTGATGGGTCCCGTGTGGAACTCCCCAGCCTTGGTTTCTGGTGTCTAAGGTTGTGGCTGAAGTGATATTACCAATTTCCAGCCAGTGTTATTTGTGTTTCTCTTCTCTACCACATTGTCAAGAATGAACTTGAACACAAAACACAACCATTAGGAGAAGTTTGAGCAAAGTATGCAACAAACACAAATTTTTTGTGGGGTGACTGATGGTACAGCTGCCTTCACCTCACCACCAGAGGAAACCATGTTAAAAAAAATAATCATCACAGGCAAAACATAAAGCAAGGTTTTGCTCTGTTCAGTATGACTTCTGTAATACTAAGAGTTGTATTTATTATTTCATTAAACTTCAGTAACACAACTATGATAACATACATGCCAGGGTTTATTCTGTAAATCGATCATATGGGAAGAAGTCCACTACACTGTGGAATATCTGTGGATCATGCAGCGTCTATGTTTGTGGCACATCTGTCCCTGTAGATAAAAAAAAAGATTTAAAAAATCATCACCGATTCACTAAACAGGTTTATAATGATAGTATCAATTAGGAAAGGAATAAAGTTTAGCTCCTTTCCATCCCTCAATTTATAGTCATAGTGACATTCATTTTCTGTTCTCCAGTAGATCCGTTGGTACTTGGACTTTTCTCTGCTTCCTGTACAGGGGAAATACCAGCTGAGGTTGCCTATCACTGCTGTGAACATGTCATAGCACCCAGGTACCGTGGGACCTGCTTTGCAGTGAGATGCCATTGATCAAACAGATCCAAAACCTTTCTCTGAATAGGTAAATATCAAAGAAAACTGAACACAGCAGAGCCAAAGGCCATGATTCTCAGCTGCCATAATTAACTGATCACCATCCACAGACCTGGTTTTATAGGGAGTGTGCCTCCTCTGACACATATTTACAATATCATCTTCTGTGAAAATTTAAAAATATTGTTAACAGCTTTGTCATCAATAAACTACTTAATGTCTGGAGATTTTTGACTGCCCATTACTTCTCCATTCTCAACCATGAGATTGCCACTGCTCTCTCTTGTGACACTGTCATACGATGGAGGGATGGACACTGAGGACAAAGTTTCAGACCTGTTAGGACTCCTGCCATAATTTGCATGCAGCATAGAGGCAATGAGTCCTTCGTTTTCTGGAGCATTCTCTCCCAGAGTGTCAGAGCTGCAAGTTCTGTGCTGGTACAGGTAGGAGGCCTGTCTGAGGGAGCGCTGGAGCAGGTGGCTCCTGTAGGCACGCTGGATCACCGTGGCCGACGCTTCCTTCTGCCTATGGCTCAGCGTGGTTGATATTGGCTCATAGGATTGTTTTGACGGGTTGGCAGCCATGAATTTCTCCTCCATTTGTACTTTCAGAGCATCCAGGTCCCCAGAGTCTCCCAACACCCTCTTGGTGAAAGCAAACAAGATATCCAAGCAGTGTATCTTGTCCCCACTGACCACAGGCAGGTCCATTGCTGTGAGTTCGACTCTGTTTGGTTTTGGTACACGCAAAGGCTTAGGCAGAGCATCTGCGAAGTCTGAAAGTGCAGAGAAAGTTATAAACTGAGTTGCCTCAGGATCAAACTTCTCCCAGATTTCATAAAAGATATCAAAGTCATCTTCCCCTAAAGGCTCTGTACTTTCCTCAGTGGCAGCATTGAAGTTCTCCAGAATTACGGCTATATACATGTTTACAACAATGAGAAATGATATAATGATGTAACTTACAAAATAAATAATACCTATGGCAGGTTTACCACATTCACCTATGGTACCACGTATGTTTGGATCACAGAATGGTGGCCCAGTGTTTAAAATAGGACTGAGAAGACCATCCCAGCCTGCTGATGTGGTGATTTGGAAGAGACAGAGCATGCTGTTAGCAAAGGTTTGGAAGTTGAACATGTCATCAATGCCATCTTCCATCTTCACATAGGCAAAGTTAGCCATGCCAAAAATGGCATAAATGAACATGACCAGAAACAGCAAGAGGCCAATGTTGAACAGAGCAGGTAGGGACATCATTAAGGCAAAGAGCAGAGTTCGAATTCCTTTGGCTCCCCGGATGAGTCTCAGGATCCGCCCAATCCGGGCCAAGCGAATGACCCTGAAGAGTGTGGGTGGTAAGAAATGTTCAAAGGCGTTGCCAATGCTGGAAAGCAGTAAGGCTGAAAAGGAGGATAACAACTTGTTAGAATATCATATTTTTCCTTAACTAGTAAAGAGTCTGGAATGATAATGTATTTACAGCTCAAAAATATCTGATGTGTAGTTGCCAAGCCCTACCGGAATAACTTTGAGGAGAAGCTGAATTGAAATAATAGTTGTTGAAATCAACAATTATTATTATTCTTCAGCCATCACAGGACAGTCCCTGTTGCACTAAAAATGACAAGGAACTTGCTTTGCACAACTTCAAATATCTGTATCAGTTGACACTTGATGACTGATGGTTTTCTTTGACTCTGGTTGCATGAATATTTCAGCAGATTCAAGCTGCCTTTTACATTTGTCTTTAAATACTGACACTAAGCTAAACTAAGAAAACAAGATATAATGCAATGTCATGGTTATCATTTAGATGATACAGGCATAAAATGTAGAACCAAACAGAGTAATGAGCATTGAAGTTGTGCATGCCACTCTGCAATGGCTTTTGCTTCACTCAGGGACAGACCTATACATAGATGTTATTTTTTCTTTGTTTGAATGAAATAAATGTCATCTAGCAGCACTAGAAGAGGCTTGTCTTTTCTAATTGTAGCTGGTTTGGATATGTTTTTTTGTATTTACAATCCAGAAACTTAATTTCTCATCGAAGAGCCATAGTCGTACTGGAATCTTACCCAAGACACAAGTCATAGTAAAGAAATTAAATATCCTTCTTCCCCTAAATGCCTATTGCTAGGGCAGTACTAGCCCTGGGAATACTTAAATTGGCAGGAAGCTCAAATTTGCAACAGAGCTCTTTACCCCATTCTTCAATTGCAATCCCTTCAAACAAAAACTAATATATTTTTGGTGATCTTTTCTATCATGTTTCAAAGTGTGAGCCCTTATTTTCAGTCAGCAATGCCTGAATTTACACAAACTGAATTCTACGGGTTATAATCTGATTCCAGTCTTCCTATTCTATACCTATACCAGTATTCCTACTTTTCTATATATTTCAGTCATCTGTCAAAAGCACAGATAACAAAACCCAGTAATTAATCTGATTGAATATTTCTTAGTTGGTACTAAATCTGTGACAATGGAAATCATCATGTAATGTGATACTGCAGTGATGGGTTATTCACTCTGTATTTTAGTTGAGGAAAAAAAAAAAACAACAAACTAAAGAACCACTATAAATATATACACACTTTCACTAAAGGGATTGTTTTAAATCTCATTTAATATAATCTTGAGGAGGATTGCTTAAGTTTTCCTTAAGACTTTACAGTACTACAGCTTACATTTCAATGACTATTTGCAGTTAATAAATTTTAACTACTTCTTTTTCTTTCTAAAAAAATAATAATTGATATAGTAAAGAATTTTCAAGACAATTTTACTTACCAACAAGTGACATAATAACAACAACTAAATCAAATATGTTCCAGGCATTTGAGAAATAGTACTGCCTCAGAGCCAGCAATTTCAGCACACATTCTGCAGTAAAGATGGTAACAAATATTATATTGATTTTGCTGAGGATGTTTGTCTTGGTTTCACTTTGCTCATAGGTTTCCACCATCATCGTGATCATGTTGAGGCAGATGAGACCCATGATGACCACATCAAACACTTGGGATGTTGAAATGTCAAAAAGAAAACCTTGGTACCTGTTCTAGAGGGGAAAAAAAAAATACGTCTGACATCAGTTATGAAAACAAGGAGTACCCATCCATGCATGTTTCCAGCATTTCCAATTTTTATGTCGCAAAGTCACTCAGCTACAATGAAGTTGGAGAAATTGGAGAAAGGCAGAGTACAAAAATGACATTAAAAATCCCTTCCCATCCTAAAGTTTTATCAGTTCCAAGGTGAATATAAAACCCAGTAATATTTATGCAGAGAACTTAATCAACATTTAACCTGTTAAATAATTCAGTCAACTTTTTGGTGTGGAACTGACTTTAGAGCACGATGTAAGTATCAATGTAAAGACAATATGAATAATTTATATGAAATATATAAATATATGCACTTTCAGTGAATTAAATTGCGTTTTTGCAATGCATTTTCCCAGTGAATAATTCAGTTTACCAAGGGTCTTGGAATGGGTTTTTGAGGTTTCTTGGATCCCAACTTTTTCATTGCATTGTAATATTTTTTCTGTTCTTCTGTCATAAAGATATCTTCCCCACCTAAGTATACAAAGAAATGTCACTGTTATTTGGTGAGATGCAAAACTATTGTACTTAAAATATCTAAAATTCTGGAAACTGGCATTCCTTCCTTTTTTACACCTTGCTGTTACTGGCTCTTTTCATATCATGTAACTGTGTCCAAAAAATCAGTGGCACAAACCAGCCATTCGTGGAGTAGATGTCTTGGTGTGAAACTCAGCTCACTCAAAAGGCATGTAAACAAAAATCATGGACAGGATCAAATCTTTCCCTGGCTTCCCATGTGCTGGGTTTGCTGAATATCCAAATCACTCATCACAGCATCTGTAGCAGATGACTTTCTAAATAAACAGTCTCCTGTCATGTTGAGTTCCCCAAATGGAGTGAAATTTTAAGTGGATTTGAAATGTCCAGGGAAGATCTAGGTGTTCAGGTTACAGAGGAAGAGAAAGAGAAAGTTATTTCTTGTAACTTAATTATTAATGCTGTGGTAAATGCCAGTAGAACTTTTAGATTCCATGTATAGGACCTTGTTCTCTAAAGCACAATCAATACACTTATCTTTTTCTTTTGCTGGTTGAAGTTGTCAATGATTACACCAACAAAGAGGTTCAGGGTGAAAAAAGATCCAAAGATGATGAAGAACACAAAGTAGAGATACATGGACAGACTGTTCTCCATCTTTGGCTGTTGATCTTTCTGCAAGAATAAGAGGCAACTTGAGAAATGACACACAACAACATGGGCCCAATTCAGAATAATCTTCATATTGAAGCTCCTCTCAAAAATTGATTCCAGGAGGAACTAAGATTTACAGCCTTACTGCTAGTTGTGACAGTAGTAGTATAGTTTAAAACTACCAATAATGTATTACACATAGTTTTGTTTGAATATTCTTGATGTGATTTTCACAGGCATTGCAGAAGCACCAGTTTAGTTCTTTCCAATAAGAACAGGAGCTGTAAATTTTTCAGTACATGAAAAATCAACCAAATTATGTAGAAGTTGAATTCCAAGCTCTTGCCACTAAAATTCTTAACCTAGATATGTTGTTGTTGTTTTTTCTCTTAGGAAAAACTTCTGTGATGACAATTATGAATAAAAAAAAATTGGAAAAAGAAAAAGAACTTTTCAAATTGAAGAACAAAGAAGAAAAACATTAAAACACACACAAAAACATATCAATATATGAAAATACTATTCTTAGTATTTTCATATTTTATGTATTATCATTTATATTTTCATATATAATATTAGCAATATTATAATATTAAAATACTTTTAAAATTATTTTATTCTTTTGAACTACTGATGAAATGGAGAGATTCTCTATATTTCGGTTTCTTTCCTTACTAAGTCATACACTTTGTTCTTGTAAGTGGGTGGATCTAAAGCAGAAACCCTTTCCCCATTGCAACAGAGGAGCTTTAGGATACTATGAGTCATTTGCAGATTAAATGTTTACATCATCTGACAAAAAATAATTACTGGTAGTATTTAGCACAGACAAACAGCAGATGTAGAAGTGCAAAACAAATACTGCATTTGCAGAAAGCAGTAGCATTCACAAAAAATATAGTTTGATTACAATGACTGACCCCTTGTGAATCTACTGCTGCATACATGATGTCCATCCAACCCTTGAATGTTGCCTGGAATGAGAGAATATGGAAAATGTGTTGAACTTTGATCTTAAAAGTCTTCACATAATTTGCAATATCTGAATAACACTGACAGAGGCAAGAGCCTTTGCTATGTTCACACGCACAAAGCACCGAGCTCTGGTTGCTGCTGTGTGGCATTCTCAGCCTCGTTAGGATATGAAAGCTCCCAAGGGGGAGACAGAACACTTGATCCTAGGATTCTGACAAAGCAAACCTTCATCAGCGCGGCACTAATGGCCATGCAACCCTCATGGCTGAACAAATCCACATTTTAACAGAAAAGTTCACTATTTGCCCCAGAATTCCTTCTGAGATGGACTCCAGGTCTCAGGATCATGAAACTGGTGGAGGCTGCAACAGCACTTGCCCACCAAAGGTTCCTTTATCACCTGGAAAATCACAGGCAGGATCTCATCTGTCCCCCTTTTCCTATTTCTGTGCATGAACAGCCAGCTACAAGGGGAGAGCAATCTGCAGGATATTTCATTCCTTGCATCACCCTCAGAGACGAGTTAGGAACTGACAAAAGGTCAAGCCCATCTGACAAGGTGCTGAGGCTACTGAGGACAAGCAGCACTTACCACCTGAAGAAGAGCCAGGTAGCCAGAGCCAACATTATCAAAATTGACTTTAACGTTGACCCAGAATATTTTCCCTGTACTGTTATACATCACACAGTCTGTTTTGTTCTCGATGTCGCTACTTATTTCGGAATTTTCATCTGTCATATTGACACATTTCCCAAACTTCCCAGCAAAGAGGTTCACTCCCATGATGCTGAAGATGAGCCAGAAGATGAGGCAGACGAGCAGAACGTTCATGATGGAAGGGATGGCTCCCAGGAGGGCATTGACCACAACCTTGGATGAAAAAGGGAGAGGAAAAATAACGCTTCAGAAAAAGGATGAGCCCAGGTATCTGTAAGCAGTCACTTGGTCATCTCTGCAAACAAAAACCTGATATTTTCCATGTAAATACTAGTCACAGCTGACAGGGCGACCTTGAACAATATATTTAGTATAGGCTTTCAAAGCAACAGTTGATGCTTCTTGGTCTGCTGTGAGACCCTACTACCACTAAAATGTAAGTCTACACTTTTTTTTTTTTTTTACTTTCCCTTGTGTTTGAAATAGAACATAGTCCATTTGTTTCTTTGTTTTTGACTTTTTTAACATAAAATTTCTGAAGTATTCATCCATGAGCACTAGTACAGAGGACTATTTCTAAGACTGCCAAAAGTAGTTCCTAAAAGGACCAGTAATAATTCTCCACTAGTAATTTGCTTCATTTATTTTTAGTGGATTATGATTGTGTTTGGGGTTTGTAACCATAAGCCAGGTACATTTTCTGCGCTAGGTGCTGTACCACCACAGAAAAGTATCTTTGTGGATTTTAAATGTATGTTAAGACATAACAGATTGCTTCAGAAAACTGGGTAAGGGAATGGTGGGAACGTTTCTTTGAGTTTCACAGTGAAGGCAGTGAACTCATCTGTGAGGTAGCAAAGAAAAATTTGATGGACCAGCAGAAAAATTCAAAGGCTTTGTGAAGGTTTTTTGGAGACTACCCTGCACACATTCTTCATAGCAAGACAGAAAGTATGACATCACCTGTTTCAATATCAAAATTTACTCCAGACATGGAAAGATTGATACATTTGGCTAATTAATTTAATGACATTTCTCTCTGTCTTTACAGTGTCAAGATTGTAACCACAGAATCTTCACTCTCACTTCCAGAATAAAAAATAATAAATAAATGTGCTCTTTTGATGGGAAAAGAAAATCTAATGTTCTACAGACAAACACTTCTGTGTTTTGAAAGAACTCTATTTGAAACAATAATTTGAGCAAAGTGCTTTTTAGTAGGCTACAGTTTTTGTGAATCAATCCAGTAAAAAACTTTCAAAATTGAAGTGACTCTCCTCTGAGTTAGTTTGCTGTCAGATTTCAAAAATTACAATTGTGCTCACAGTTCTTATTCTCTACTTTATTTTTGCCTATTTCAGTAACACAGGAACACAAGAATGTCTGAACAGCAATGGAACAAATTTCCACCTAGGCCAGTTTCAGTTTCAACAGCACTTGAAGCAATCACACTCCTGGAAAGTCTATAAGGAATACCCAAGGACAGAAGAGCTCAACCAAGGGTCCCTTTAAAAATTCATTTTATAGTTTCTAAACTGAACTCAGGGTGAACATGTTTTCATGTACAATGTGTCATAAAGACACAGTGATGAGTCACAAACTTGTCATGTTCTTATCAGTTCTGACAAGCTTTAGTTTGCCATCAGTCTTACCCTCATTCCCTCAAACCGTGACAGTGCTCTCAAGGGTCTCAGAGCTCGCAGAGTCCTAAGGGACTTCATGGGCCCAAAGTTACTCCCAAAGAGGTTTATCAAAGAGACCTGAGTGGGAAGACAAAGGAAAAGCATTAGCAATGTCCTGTCATCTGTTTCCTTTGTTTCTGATTAAAAAAACCCCAACCAACAAACAAAACCATGCTTTCAGTGTTGTCTTGGGTTGCAATATGTAACCAAAAATATGTATTCTATTTGCCATCTGTTGAAACTGGTTGGGGAGGTGTTTTTCTTTGTCTCTTGTATCACCCATTCCTCATAACTCCAGGGGGGAGGGGGCAGGTGTCTTCTGTTAATAGGCCAGCTGTTAAAACCACGTGGGGCAGTGTTCTTTTTCTCTTCCAGGACCCATCCTCCCTCCAGGGGATATCTGCTGTTCATGGGCCATCGAGGCTCACTGCATGGCTGATACAATTCCATCATCCCATTGGGAGATGCTCCACCCAGGGGGAGGAGCCCAGCATTCCTACCTGGATCAAACCTGAGATTCAGAACACCAGCACAGCCTGTTTGCACTGGATTTCCAGAGGAAGGTTGGACCTATCTCAGCACCACTGGACCTTCAGGGGAAAACTACACCCTTCTACAGGATCATCTCTGCTCCAACAGAACCACATCTGTCACTCCAGGAGGACATAATTAGACTGCTCCCAACACCCTGACCAACAGGGTGTCAGGTTGTATTCTGTCTCTGTCAGTGTTTCTAGGATTCTTTTGTTTGCTTGGTTTTTTGTACTACTACATTTGTATTTTTTAATATTCCTAGTAAAGAACTGTTATTCCTATTCTCATATTTTTGCCTGAAAGCTCCCTTAATTGCAAAACTATAATAACTTGGAGGGAGGGGGTTTACATTCTCCATTCCAAGGGAGGCTCCAGCTTTCCCTGGCAGACACCTGTCTTTCTAAACCAAGACAGGTGCCTGGAGTACAATATCCTGACACCACTGCTACAGGGTAAAGGGCACTGTCTGAAATTTACATCCAGAAAATAATCAGCGATTCCACTGCTAATGCTGTGTAGGAACAGCAAAGGCAGAACTCACATCTACAATCAGGAAGTCCAGCCAGCACCAGGCATTGGTGAAATACTTCTTGAAGCCATAGGCCACCCACTTTAGGAGCATCTCCAGAACAAAGATGAAAGTGAACATTTTATCAAGAAATGCCAGTATGGCTTGAATTCTTTCTCTCTTATGTATATGGATGTCTTCAAATGCCTGAAATCATAATAGATACCGATAAACGGCAAAAATCAGAAATTAACCTTGTACAATTAAAGTCAAGCAATGCTCAGACCCTTTTATCATTTGATTTGATTTAATACAGATCTGAACACCATTTGTTACTCAAATCTATGCCAGTTGATAAAAGTATAATTCTCCCTGTGCCTTCTCTTTCTTTTTCTCTATATAATACAGCCCTGTGGACGCATCCTTCCTGCACAATGAAGTCCTAGGAGGACAGTATGTGTTTTTAGAAATTTATATCATAAAGTTTATATATTGAAGAGAACTATGTATTTTTTTTCCAAGTATTAAGAGTCACTTGTTTGTTTTAATGATATAAAATCTCCTTAATGTTTCACAATTATGACATAACTTCCTGAGAAAAATCCAGTATACAGCCAGAAGAGTAACAGCTTCTGAGATTCATATATTCTTAGCTTAGCTCATGTTCTTTTATAATTTTTAATAATATCAATAATAGATTTGTAACAATTAAAATGGTGAATAGAAGACTGCTATTTGAAGACACTTCTTTTTCCTCATTATGAGTTCAAAGATATTAATTTTCTTTGTTGCTAAGAACAACTTCTCGGGTGCAATTTAAAGCCCAAAATCCTTCATGAATACGTGAAACTGTGCTACACCAACCAGGGCTCCACTGCTCAGAAGAATCATGAACACGATAAAGGATTCAAACCAAGAATGTTCAACAATCTGGTAGCAGGTTTTCCTCAGATTCCACCAGATTTCTCCTCCAAACTTTGCAGCACTACCAAGGCAACAATGAAAGTACCGAGCACATCCTGAAAGTGAGAGACAGCAGTGAGTGCAGGGAAGGAGTGCACATGGATGTGAAGGCATGGCCAGGAAACTTCTGGGATTAGGACAAAGTCAATGGTCACAGTTACTGCATCATTGTTGCTGGTTTTCTGTGTTTTACCAAGAAAAAGAAATTGGGATACATCTAGTTTAATTCACCTTGTAGCTCCTATTTATATACACAGTAGATGTATATAAATAGGTGAGGTGCCCCCTTGGACAACTTTCCATTATTTCAGGATATTTCTGAGACTCTGGACAGGCTCTCACTGACCTGCTGTTGGGGCACAAAAACTTCAAGGCCATGGGAAGAAGAGTCTTGATGTTACAAAAGCCATTCTCAGTTTCTGCCCACTCTTTGGAAAGCAGAGATGGGATTCTGTTACCCCAGCATAGAAAACCACCAAATTTGTCAGGACTGATATTATGAAAGCCAGCCATATTAGGGGGGGGAGAAATCATAAAAGTATTGAATACATCCTAGAACAACTTGCAAAACTAGATATCGTCTGATGATTTGAAAAGAGGCCTCAGATTATGGGATGATATTTAAGGTCCTTTCCAACCTAAGTCATTCTGCAATTCTCTAATCATTACTCTATAGAAATTCAAATTATCTTAGCAGCTTCTTTTGCTTATTTCACTCCTTTCTTTGAGACTGTTCAAGAAATGTTATTCATGGAATACTTTTACTGCTGCAAAGTATTGATAAATCTGATGTGCCAAGTGACCATTGCCACGTGAGACCTGATCCCACACATTTCTCTTAAGTGAAACCCCCAGAGTGACTTGGTTGCTGTTGAACTGAGTGAAATTTATCTCACCTCACAATCCTATTTTTCAGAATGGGGTCTATGCCATTGCCCATGTCCCACTGGGAAGCAATTGGCTTTTAGGGGAAAGGGTTTTATTTTTCAGGTGTCTCAGTCTCTGTGTTGGCTAGATAGGGACAACTGTTTAGCTTTTTTCAGATAACTAAGTATAACTGAAAATAATCTGACCCTACTGACCCAGCATCACTAAAGAAACAAGTTGAGTTTTCATTCTTCTCACTTCCCAGTAGTGAAACCATGAGAGTCTTACCTTCTGGAAAACATTGTTCTGGAGTCTTGAAGTCTTCAGAAAAATCTGGAATCTGTTTTAAAACATCTTCGGGATTTGCCAGATCCACTGTGCTGACTGCAGAAGAGCTGAAACTGTCCAACTACCCAATAATATCAGTTATTGATTCTTTCTAATTCAGGTCCAAATGAATAAATTACTCCATGAACAAATAAAACTCAAAATTAAAGCTTTGTTATGTACTAATATTACAAGTATTGTTGGTAATGGAATACACTTTTTGATTTTAAAAGATATAAGCTTAGAAGTACCAGTATGTGCATTCAAATAGAGGCCAAAGCTCTACAATTCCAATATCTATGTGAACCAGATGTAACTGGGAAAATCAGCTGGGAAATTGAAGAGCTTTTAAATTGCATATTAGTGAATGTAGTTCTCAAAACAGGAGAAATTACTTGGGTTAAAACCATGAAATCATGGAAAGATGCATTCACACAGGATACACAGATAAATATATCCGTTATCATGCCAGGAACTGAGCACCCACGACAGTATTTAGGAAGCAGAAATTGGAATCATACCCTATATTCTTCAGATATAAAGCTTTTGGCCATCCCATTAAACCAAAGACAATGTGTTATGAGTCAGCAGTTTGTTAGCAATTACTTACTCTGTGCTTTTGTTCTTTCATGTTTCCATAATGCTGTTTTTTACCTCTTTGAATGTATTCTACATTCAAAATTATTTTAAAAGTGCCGTAAACTGATAACAATGATCTTTAATGACATAGAGAGAAATTCATTTCAAGCATTGTGTTTCTTGAATCCAAGATACTTAGGACAAAGGCAGACTTGATGGAATTTCCCACATGGAAGCCTTTCTCTCTTTAATTCTTTATTTCTTAATACTCCTGTTTTGTGGAGTCAGAATTAAATAAATGGAAGGTATCAGAGAGTATTTTATAAATTATTCATAATTACTACCAAAATTACATCGTAGTTTTCCTATTTCTACATGCTCTCTTTCCTATACTTATATTTTTCTTTAAAATAAATACCTAGAAACCCTTTGATTTTTCTCACAGAATTCCAGCTCCAGTGTTGCCTCTTGTCCTGCCAGACTAGGTACTGCAAGTTCAGAGCTGCTTCTGGCACAAAACTTCTCTCTGGTAAACCCCTGAACAGGAATATGCCTGTGTTTGGCCAGTATTGGAAAGTCAACATCACTGAAAAAAAAATAAATTGTTACCTCTTTTTCTTCTGGTGATGAGAGTTCACCCTTCCTGTCCTTTCCTAGATAAAGCACACTTAATTCTTCAGAGGAAAATCCTGATCCTTTACTCCAGCTGCCTGAATTTTTTGCTCTGTCTCCCCTTTGCCTCAGTTGATTTTCATCCTGAAATTAATCTGTGGATTAGAGGAGCTTTCTTTTGCCTTTTTAGGGGGCGTACAAATCAGAGGGGAAGAACCAATAAGTTATAAATTTCATTTAAAGTGGGACTCTCCAGACAAGAGTTAGAAGAAAGAGTTAGAAGATCATTTTGAGTCTCTGATTTTACCCAAGGATAGAATTTTTCCCCAACAGACATGCAACAAATGAAAGCATTTTACTCATCTATTCAAAACTTAAATGAGAATTTTTAGGTAGGAATTAAGAGGGAAATTTAGGATGGGAAATTGTGATACCAGAATGACAATTGTTATTGAAACTGAACTGAAAAACTCATAGAACACAAAGAAATAGGGTAAATACATGATGTGATATCAAAAATATGTCCTTAGTAGAGCCACTCCATACTTAGTCCCATCCACTTCTAATAATTCCTACATACTACACACACTAAGGTAAAATACAAAGTAAAGATCAGAGCTATCAATTCATATTCTGAATCCACGATAATGTTCTGTATGCAGAACATGTATTTTTTCTCTTTTGTGCAAATAATACCAAAGCAGTTGACATTATTCATAAATATTTACATTAAAAAAAATCCAAGTTCACCAAGGACTGCCACATTTACCTGTGTGCACCACAGCATGTCAGCCAGAATTCCTGCAAAAATTTTATTTTAAAACCATGAATGAAAGAATCTTGATTTTAAAAGGCTCCAAGTGATGATTTACCGTTGCTAAAAATATTTTTACTTTTGGTTCTAGCTCAGAACTTTGTAACTCTCTGGAAATTGACCAACATATCCCACCCTTTTCTGCTAGAGATCATCTTCTCCCACACATCCCTTCCCCCCTTCGTCTCTATCCACAGCTCTACTATTCCAACACAAATAAAGAAATCCATTACCTGTTTGCTGCATTCTGTGTCAGTAAATGTGCTCAGTTTATCATCATCTTCAAAACCCTCACTTGTATTCTCTGCCTCAGCAATAGGGACACAAACAAATACATTGGGGTTTCTAACAAAATCTTCAAGACCTGGGCATTTCTCCCCGTTTTTCTCAATCCGTTCATTATTGTAATTCTCTTGACAACTTTTTGTCTCTTCACTCTTGAACCCAAGTGAATTCTGTGCAGTCAATTTGATTTTCTTCTTATGAACTTTTTTTATCTGCCTGAGCCTCCTACAGCAGGCATCCCACGTCACGCTCTTGACAAGGTGGAATCCCTTGCGGATCCGAGCGAAGGCAATCCGAAGATTGTTCATCTCTCCGTCATCCTCTGCTGTCTGCAGACTGTCAGCACTAAAAGAACTCAGCAGCAGCGCAATGAAAAGGTTCAGAACCTGAAAGCAATTGGAATAATAATAATTTAAAAAAAAAAAAATTAAAATCCGGAGACTAGCATTCGAAAATCTGAATTCTAACTTTGAAGAGCACAGATGCTACCGAAGCTCGGTCTCTCCTGAGCAAACCAAAACAAGGTGGTAAGGAAATGACAACAGCTGATCACATTGTGGTTGATTAAATCAACTTCTCTATCAGAAATTTCAATGTTCCCATTCCTCCCTTCTCAAAAAATGTAATTTAAATTACAAGAGGAAACATCTGCATACCAAATGCATTATTTGGCAAAAGCAAGTTTTCAAAGGTTAAAGTAGTAACATAGACTCACATCCTGTCAGTTTAATAATTGTCTTTTCATTCTTTAAATTAGAATTAAATCAGGCCTCTGTGGAGTTAATTCCAAAATTTTGTGAGATCAGATTCAGGCCCAGAAATTTCCACAAATCTGACACATTATCACAAAAATCAAAACCAAGAGAAGCTCGAATTTCCCATTTTTAAAATGAGAAACCTTCAAACAATTTTTAAACCTCCATTTGTTTTTTGTTTTTTTGCTTTTAAGGGAATGTGATAATTTAAATTTTTCACTAGTGTTTTGGTTTCTAATGGGATTCCTGTATCTTAACTTTTATCATGGCAGAGCTGGGCAGATAACACCCCTGAGCCATCCATGAACCACAGGCAGTGGAGAATATCAGCTCTCCAGAGATCTATTCATCCCATCTGTCTTAGTTATTGACTTTAGGCTGGAATAAATCTCAGTCCCAGATACCTCTCTCTGCTTCCTTGGACCATAAGAAAGCCTGGACAAAAAGTGAGGGCTAAACACTTCATTGCTCGACAGTTAACATTGTGTGATATAAATCTCACAGCATTTCATCACTGACATCAATCCTTGCCATTTGGAACAGGCCATTAAATACATATTTAGAATCCAGCCACAGAGCAGAGATTTCCCTTAAAGGTCTGCCTAGAGTTAAACATGTTCAGATTTTTTTTTTACAATTAAGAGAAGGTTGGCATATGAATGAAGAACATGAGGAACAAAGTTACTAAAAGAAGATATTTGTGATTTGGGCATCAAGAAAGGACAGCACAGGACCAAGGAAGGCAGGCTGTCCCTTATGTCCCAGCAGAGTGTGTTGAGGCTGTGTAGGTTATGACATTGCAAAATCCAGCTCTTGAATATAAATGTACTTTGAGACGCCTAAAAATAATCCTGATTTCTGTGGTAGCACTGTAGATTCTGCCATTTGCTGATAAAGAATTCAGTACTTGCATGAGGTCTTAAATGAAATAAAATTGATTTAGAGAGGGACTTAAGCACTTGGCCTAATTAATTCAAGCAGGTAAGCCATAAGCCTCACTGATTATTTACATCCAAATCCCAAGATGTGAAGAAACATAGCTGCCTGTAGCGTATTTACTGCAAAGGTATTTCTTGTCACATTGCCACATGAAAAGGTTAAGTGATGCTGTGTGCAAAGTTCACAAAATGGGAAAATACAGACAGTGGCTCAAAGGTGAAAGGAAAAAGAGGATTTTGCAGACTACAACCTACATAGGTAACTTTTCCACCTGTTTTCAGGGAAACTACCTTTTGCTGTCAGAACAGCCATTAACTGGAGTCCACCACAGACAGGAGGAAGAGAAGAACACATTGCGAAACTTACCACTAAATTTCCTATCACCATGACCAGCAGAAAGACAACAAGGCACAGTGATGGTTGAGCAACCACCATGCAGTCCCACATGGTCTCAATCCATTCTCCACACAGAATTCGGAAAATGACGAGGAATGAATGGAAAAAGTCCTTCATGTGCCAGCGTACCTTGCAGCCTTGGCTTAATTTAGTGCAGTTGAACGCATAACTTCTCCCAAAAAGTTGCACCCCTACTATAGCAAAAATGAAAATGATGATTGCCAGGACGAGGGTCAGATTACTCAGTGCTCCCAGGGAGTTACAAATTATTTTAATTAGAGTGTTTAAAGTTGGCCAGGACTTTGCCAGTTTGAAGACCCTCAGCTGTGTAGCAACATAAAACATAGTGTTAGACATTGGTAAAGATAACTCATCTTTGCACCATGCAAAATTTACAATAACCAAATTACTGATATTCTCAACTATTCTAGCAACGCAACATTTGTGGCACATTAAGACTTTTTAAAAGTATTTATAGATATTTTTTTCTTTTGACTGGGCAACACTGCAAACATAAACTAATTACCTTGTAAAGGACCAAACTAAATTGAGACCCTGATAAATGCTTGGCCCACACAGGCAGGTGTCCATGCAATGCTCTTGATGTAAATTATGGTGCCTGATTTACATGTAAAACAAAGGACCAAAGCTCAGGGACTGCTGCTGTAGCACTATGGAAAGAGTCTATATTTTGATAAAGCAATTTAAATCAGTCCTCGGTATATGAAGTAGATACCTTAACATAATTTCACATCTCTCTTTAAATATCATTTATTTCTCTTTGTACTCTGACACTTTTTTCCTAATTTCCCATGCTAGTTTTTAATTATTTGGATCAGTTTTATAACGTGTCCATTCTGGAATATTTTTTCCTTTGAATATCTCTCAGTGAATTCAAAAGAAATATACTTCTTAAACTCTGACTCTAACATCAAAGGAGTTTGAGCGTGTTTCTTAAAGCCAAGATGAGGAAATAAAAATAATTGGGGTAAAAAAAAAATGCAACAAAAAACCATTTCTTGCCTCCTACAGAAGTATTCTCTATTAAATTCACAAGAGAGAGTTTCATACAACTGAGCATGCGTGAAGCATTACCAGTCTGAAGGATCGTAAAACTGAGAGGGTTCCTCCTTTTCGCCTTTCTTTCCTGCTTTTGTTTTTGGGGAAACTCAGTTCAACTAAACTCAGCGTGACAATGACACTGTCAAAAATATTCCAGGGCTGCTGAAAATAGTAATAGGGATCTAGAGCGATGATTTTTAAGATCATTTCTGCAGTGAAGATTCCCGTAAAAACCTGTGACAAAGAAACAGTAGCATCAGCCTGAAAGTAGCCATGAATTTATCTTATCTCTAGGTCATGTTCCCTCAAATAATATTCATGGACAGATTAATAAAACCCATGTTTATGAAGTGCCAATGCACTTTTAACTAAAATGGGGGGATTGTTCACTGCCTTCTCAGGAGCATGCCAAAGTGTATAAAAAAATCTGGGAATCTTCTATATTAGAAACAAAATTTATGTATGCAGGGTTTGCTAATTTTTAATTTTTTTTACTATCACTTTTTGTGTTTCGAGTGAAAACACACATCAACCAGTTAAATAATCCACATAGCTGAGAATTTGCTTACCAAGTTGCCTATTTTGAGCATGACTTTAAAAGTAGGTGACATATTATTGTGCTCCAGTGCCATGAACAAAGTGTTCATGACAATGCAAACCGTGATGGTGAGATCAAAAAAAGGATCCTTTATGAAAGCAGACACTTTTTCCTTGATCCTCAACCAAAGTGGGCAACAGTCCCAGATTAGATACTTTAAAGCAAAGTTCTTCAGGCGTGGTGGGCATTTCTGCTGAGCTTCTACACGTTCTAAATGAAGAAGAAAATTCTTCTATCATTAGTTATCACTGAGCAAGATGATAAAATAACAACTTCAAGCATTCAACAGACCAGAGAGGGTAAAGGAAATCTCTCATCTCTCACAGAGCCTCCCTGCACTTTTTACCATTCATGTGGTTCTTACATCAGCTAATAAACATGAAAATAAAAATTCAGAGAAAATTGGATTCCAAATTCTTTTGTGAGCACTTCCTCCAAATGGAAAGGGTTTTATTTGTCTCAGACTGGTACTATCATCTGACAAAGCAGATATTTGTGATGCAGAGGCCTCACCACAGCTTCTTATGCTCTTGCAGGGCAACAGAGTAGCTACAGCCACCTTAGGAAGCCACCTTGTCCCCACAAGGGTATCTGGGACAGTAGCTGTGTTACACCCAACAACTTTTTGTCTCTCTTGACTCTCAAGGCAGCTTAAAGATTCAATGGTGGACATGGGAATTCTGACTCTGGAAAATCCAAATTGCCTGAAATTTGGCCTTTGGCCTTTTCTATGGGAAAGGTCACAGCCACCATTTCCCAGCCAATGCAAGTTCAACACAAGTAGAACTTGAGACAGAAGCTGCTTTGTCATTTTCATCTTTTTAATCCAATCTAAATCTCATATCTTTTCTTTCTTCACCATTAATATTAATGAGCCCTTCAAAATACTTTTGACCCAGCTTAAGTCCTGTGCAAATTCATTGACCAACGGGAGCTACCTGTAAGTACAAGCACAGTAGGAATTGCTCATCTGGGGACCTGGAAGCTTTTCAAAAATAGATGAGATGGATCTGACTCATATCCTATTCTTCATTGGGCCTGTCCTTATTTCTTCCCTCTGTTTAATTTTAATTTCTTCTCCCCCAGGCTCAACACCTACACCTGCACCCTACACCACTTATTCCACAGTGATCACTTTGACTCAATTCTCCCTCCAAGCCTAGCTCTTGTCTTTCACTACAGCCACAAGTCCTGTTCCACCCCAGTTCACAGCTGAAACTGTGCAACAAAACCCAGATCTCTGAAGAATTACACTGCAAGGCAAGGCCCAACTGGATGTGTTGCAACCGTGATTCTCCCAGGAAAAAATCTTTTTAAAAATTAAGAAAAGGGACCTTCCTGCCCCAGATATCCTCCTGTTCAATCCCATACTTGTGGGCCAACAACTGGTGGTAGAGCTCCTCAAAAGGGCCAAAAGAAAAGTTCATCATCCTGAATTAGTTGGACTGAAATTTTTCAGCAAGATCTGCAACAAAACTATCAGTCATCAAAATTACTGTCACTGATTAACTCCCACCAAAAATTCACATGGGAAGGTAAATTAAAGGAATAAAATTGTGAAGTTAAATATTAAATATCTAAGAATTGCCACAACTAGTTTTATTTTCATAATCTTGTTAATTGTTGAATTCTGCATGCTTGTGAATCCTCTAAATTCTGCCACCAACACAACAGAAATCAGAGGATCAGGAGGAGAAAACACTGTCCCAGAGCAGATGATCCACCCACTCTCACCCCAATCCCATTCACTCTCTGTCCTACCAAACAAGCTTTTACAGTAGACAAAGGATATTTTCCAGTACATAGAGACTGTGTAACACCTTTTTTTCTAAAGAAGTCCAGATTAACACTGAAATTCCTAAATGCACACCTACAAATCTCTGCTAAACTTTAAGAAATATGTTTTGTTCTTTCATGATAGCACTACTTTAGGGTTGAAATAAACTTAATGAGGAACCACTTACCCTCCAAGACACTGGTAATTATGCTGACTACACTTGCTGCCCTTTGTCTCTGAAGAGCCTCATTAAAGTACTCCACTGACAGATGAGGAGGTAAATGCATCATGCTGCTCTCACCATGCACAGCTGGCTGCTCAGAGAAGTAAACACGATTAGGGAGATACCACAGGAGTGAAATGAGCCAGGATGTGATGATGGGTAACTGTGAGAGTTAGTAGGAACAATGACGTGCAGCCAAATAAATGTACGTTTTTACAAGATGTAATAGTTGGTGAGATTGAAGGTCCTACTCTGTTATGGGGCTGCAGTGAATGGATCCTGCAGGCATGTAACGTGGGGCAAGCACAGCCTTGGAAATGAGTGTATGAGGGGAAACAGGCCTAGGAATTATTCAAGAGACTAGTGGAATAGGAAAGAGGTGAAGGATAAATAGGGCAAATTGAGGAGCTTACAGGCAAAGCTGCTGCATGATGCTAGAGGGGCTATGAACAAAAAAAAAAGAAAAAAAATCACAGGTATTATGCAAAATTACACTGCTGGGCCGTATTTAGGATGAAAAGACTCTTGGGTGACTTGTAATTTCAGCACTAGGAACCTTTCAAACTGTGTTAGTACAATTAATGAATAGCAGAAACATAAGGTTTACAACAGGAAGACCAAAATCTAATTTTCAGGGAATATCAGGCTACTATAAACCAGTTTCTACAGACAACTGAAAAATTCCCACATCAGCATGCTTGACTTCACATCACTGTTTGCCATTAAGGTGAAACTCTTAAAACAACAAAAAAACCCAACCCCGCCAATGATCAACAAACCACAACATAAAGCATATATTGAAAATATTACATTTTTCCTCACCAGATCCCCCTTTCCTGAGCCTTCCATGACTGGTGGGAGTGTGGCTCCTTCAGAGGACACCGGGTCCTGGCTGTGCACCCTGCTGCTCCCTCCTCTCATCCCCAAACCCACCCCGAGGTGCTCGTCCGCGTTGTCGCCCTTGGCGCTCCGCGCCCAGTTCGGGGTGGCAGGGTGGGAGCTGTGGCCCCGCTGGCTTTGCAGGCTGGGCCTTCTTCCTGTCTGTGCTCCCGACAGGGACTGGCACCGGGGTTTGTGGGTGTCCTTGTCACCAAAATCCCTTCTGGAACCAGCCTCAGCGGCGGGGATTTGGAAGTTGAACACGCTTCCGTGGCTCAGCCGGCGCGTGGCCTGCCCGGCGCTGGGGCCATACACCAGGCCCAGGAGAGACTGGAAGACCAGGGAAAGCAAAACAGAGGGAACAGCAAAATATCATAGAGAAAATCTGGGGAAGCTGTAATTTATTAAAGGTTTATGGTCAACCACTGCAAGTCCAAAACTCTTATTCCGTTTAGATTTTTTTGGGAAGGATTATGTTTAGATTCTCAATGCCAGATAATAAAACATTATGAGCTATATCAGCTATTTTTGAGATAAGTTTTATACTTACATTTTAAGTATGAAATGTTTCACAGAGAATGATGGTATAAAAGCTAAGTTCTGACAGTCATTTACTTCTTTTTATTTCTCATTGTTATAGAAAATTTATTTAACTATTTAAACTTTGCTTTCATCCTCCATTGATAATGCTTCCTTTTCAAGTTAATTTCTACATCTAATTCTTCTTTATCCCCAAATTTGTTTCTTTTAAAGACTTAAAAATTATCCATATTTGTAATGGCATTTTGTTTATGCTTTCAAGCCATTAATTTTAAATTAAAGTTAGAAAAGCTGTAAGGATCTCAGATTCAGATAATAGATTACCAACTTTCGTTGACTGTCTGCATGCTGTGACTTGGAGAGTTCTTCTTCATCTTCATTATCTTCTCTCTCCAATGACTTATTTCTCTTTTTCCTATTGCTCCTTTCTTTGATTTCTTTGGTTGACAGAGAAGGGGCTTCAAAGGAGCTAAGCGATGGGATATCAATCTCTTTAATACCCAGTGACTGAAATTAAAAGAAAAACATGCGTGATATTTTTCTGGGTGCTTTGAATAAAAGCAGAAAGAAAGCACTTCTGTGCTCTATATTATTATTTCCTGTTAGCAATTTGTGTTTCACAAAATTCATTAAAAATCTTCAAATATATGCTAATGCTAAAAGAAAGAGGAGAGAGTTTCCCCAGCATATGGAGCACTGAACAATTTGCTATTTGCAGTGTGTTATATGATCACATGTACTGGGCCTGCCAGAGGCAAAATAATCACATTATAGCTCCTACTCCTCCATATGGCAAATTTGCTTACAATAAAAATACTCAGTTTGAAAATAGTGGAGTAGAATATATCCTTTCCCCAAAATAAATGTTCAAACCATAATAAAATTTTTTCACTGGGAGTTCTTGGAACTATTTTCTCAGTGTGGATGATTTTGCTTCCCATGCTGAATGTAGGGTGATATTTTAAAAACACAAGAGTATCTTGTTCCAGAAATTTCTATGCTACTTAAGTTACCAAGAGACCTTTCATTCAACAACAATAAGCTTCAGCTCAGATGGTAATGCAGCAGGATTACTGTATGTTTCTTTGCTCAGCAGCCCAAAATAATAAAAAAAAAAGAATTAAAAAACCAACATTTTCTTTTAGAAGCTGCTAGTTGATGGAATTTTATGTTTTCCAGATTTAAAAATACTGCTTTTCTTAAAGTAACATCAACTTTTAATGCTTTTTATCCAGAATATAAGTCATTGTTTCATAGGAAACATACACAGCTGAACAAGGAGTTGTTCTGCAACTCCAGGAAACACTAATTTCACGGAATCACGGAATCACAGAATTTCTAGGTTGGAAGAGACCTTCAAGATCATCAAGTCCAACCCATGCTCCAACACCTCAACTACATTACGGCACCAAGTGCCACATCCAGTCTTTTTTTAAACACATCCAGGGATGGTGACTCCACCACCTCCCTGGGCAAACCATTCCAGTACTTAACCACTCTTTCTGTGAAAAATTTTCAATAAATTTTAATAAATTTCAATAATATCACTTTCTCCTGTTCCCATGAGTGGTTTTTATATACAGCTGTACACAGGGAGTGATGCTTTTCCTTATGTCTGGATGGGGCTCTGAGCAGCCTGNATATTTTAAAAACACAAGAGTATCTTGTTCCAGAAATTTCTATGCTACTTAAGTTACCAAGAGACCTTTCATTCAACAACAATAAGCTTCAGCTCAGATGGTAATGCAGCAGGATTACTGTATGTTTCTTTGCTCAGCAGCCCAAAATAGAAAAAAAAAGAATTAAAAAACCAACATTTTCTTTTAGAAGCTGCTAGTTGATGGAATTTTATGTTTTCCAGATATAAAAATACTGCTTTTCTTAAAGTAACATCAACTTTTAATGCTTTTTATCCAGAATATAAGTCATTGTTTCATAGGAAACATACACAGCTGAACAAGGAGTTGTTCTGCAACTCCAGGAAACACTAATTTCACGGAATCACAGAATCACAGAATTTCTAGGTTGGAAGAGACCTTCAAGATCATCAAGTCCAACCCATGCTCCAACACCTCAACTACATTACGGCACCAAGTGCCACATCCAGTCTTTTTTTAAACACATCCAGGGATGGTGACTCCACCACCTCCCTGGGCAAACCATTCCAGTACTTAACCACTCTTTCTGTGAAAAATTTTCAATAAATTTTAATAAATTTCAATAATATCACTTTCTCCTGTTCCCATGAGTGGTTTTTATATACAGCTGTACACAGGGAGTGATGCTTTTCCTTATGTCTGGATGGGGCTCTGAGCAGCCTGGTCTAGTGGAAGGCGTCCCTGGCCATTGCAGGGGCTTGGAATGAGGTGATCTTTAAGGTCCCTTCCAACCTAAACAATGCTACGTGACCAAAAATAGAATGATGAGACAAACACTGGCAAGCGAATAATTTACCTACCTCTTGATCCTTCTGCAATAATTCCATGGCTTCCCGAAATATCCTTTCTTTTGCCTCAGTTTCAGCAATGGTGGCCTTGTTCTGGTCCTCGTATGCCATTGTTACTACAGCCAGAATCAAGTTGACTAGATAAAATGAGCCCAGAAAGATGACCATCATGAAGAAGACTACATACACCTTCCCAGAAGCTCTGAGGGTCTGCAAGCAACACACCCCAGAGATAAACATTACCACAAAACATACCAAGCAGGCTTTCAAGGTGTCTCTGAGATTCTTTAAAAGCACTGAGCTTCCCAGACACAATGCTTCAGGAAGCTTAAAAGGAATTAGAAATTTCTTCGCTATTCTTCCCTGCCTTCCTCCCTACTCCTATACCCTCACATGTGAATCACTGATTGTACATCCCATGAAGACAATCGAGGAGGCATTTTTACATTTTTGAAGGACAGCGCAGAACCCTTTTAGGACATTTTTCCGAGAGCAGGGTGAAAGAGCTGGGAAGCACTTCAGCATCCCTTTTCTAGGGGTCACAGGCAGAAGGGAAGCATGGGCTCGATGACTTGCTGCTATTGCTTTTATTTGAGGTTTCTTGTCCTCTCTACACATTTTCTGCTTCAACTAATGAAGACCAGTTCTGAACCATGCACAAAACTGGTACCTGTTGGTACAGACGCTCCCAGTAGTCCTGGGTCATCAGGCGGAATAAGGAAAGGAAAGCCCAGCCAAATGTGTCAAAACTGGTGAAACCATAATCAGGATTTGGCCCAATTTTACAGCATTTATAGCCAGGAGGACAGACCCTAGAATTAATAAGAAAAAGTGGAGCTCTTATAAATGTGCAGATTTCAAGGAATACTTCAGCTTTATGTAAGAGTTCTGATTAAGCTTCAGCTCTGCAGTTCATTAGATTGCAAAACAATTTTCTACTCCAGGTAGTATTGTCTGGAAGGAGGGATGGAAAAAGCAGCACCCACAATCCAGAAACAAAGGAAGAAGACAGGCTGCAGTAGACCACCATCCCAGGACAGCCCCCTCATCACCAGTCCTCATCCCTTGCCCCTCACTACAAAGCAGCCACATCTCCCTCATTGCCCAAACCTGCCCTCCAAAATTCATGTTTTGTTTTTCCAGTTTAATACTCATGAGCCTTCACAGAGAGGAGTGTCTGTCCTGTGCTGTATCCCAGATCTTTCACATTTTCAGTTCTCTCATACATACATGGAAAAGAGGAAGACAACACTTCAGAAAAGTCTAAAAAACTTATTAGACCTGAATAAGCCAACTGCAAGTTCAGACTCCATTCCCTACAAGACTTAACTTATCTGACTGTTTGCTATACTTTGTTTTCTGTGTTCCTGTTTCTGCACTCAAGGAAAGCTTGGAATTTCTGCTTTTGTCTCACATGACTGAGCAAACATAGGAGCACTGGGGCAGAGAAAACTTCCAAGGAAGAAATAATCTAAAGTGCACTCACCCAGCACCAGGACCACACAGCAAAATATCCGCAGTACCCTTTTTCCTAGCAAAGTCATCTATTTTAAAAAAAGGGGAAAAAAAATTAAATCCAGAGAACTTTCTAACCTGAATCTAATCATTTAATATGAGTAGTGATGAGTAACCAGTGACCTGTAAGAGTGAGTGCACAGGTTTCCCCTGCTCACAATGACTGCACCAGATTGCAGGATGCCCTGGCCTCATTTATAAGCATGCATATGGTGTATGCACAAATTTCAGACTGAAGACAGTCCTTTAATGCAGAATTTTTGAAGATATTATCACTTTGGCTACATCTATATAAAGGAAATTAAGAATTGGAAGGCATAGGCTCAAACAATCACAGAATCCCAAAATGGTTTGGGTTGGAAGGGACTGGAAAACTCATCTCATTCCAACCTCCTGCCATGACAGGGACACCTTCCACTATCCCAGGGTGCTCCAAGCCCCATCCAACCTGGCCTGGGACACCTCCAGGGATCCAGGGGCAGCCACAGCTTCTCTGGACAACCTGTGGCACGGCCTCACCACTCTCTGAATAAAGAACTTCTCCTTAACATCTAATCTAATGTTAAACCAATCCAATATTTGGTAAATGTTGGCACAAACTGGCAGAGTTCTGGCCCGTAGCAATTACCCCTCTCCAAGAATGTGTGCAAACATTTCTGGGAGTAGAATAGACCAGTTCTGTTATCAATGAGCAAGAAGAAAAAAGTCTAGTTCTGAGGGAGAAGAAAGAGAAATTTGATGTGAATATCCCCTGCTGAGCCAAACAGCAGCTCCTAACCCTGCTTAGCTGAGAAATGCAGATTTATCCATTAGGATGCTGGAGCTGTGCCCTTTTTGAACTCTTCCCCTATTTCTCCTAGCATTAGCTACTCTGTTATCAGCAGAATCAAAGTAAAAGCTTTAGCTAATAGCTAATTATCTCCATTAAGATGTGGATTTATTATCGTAGAGGTAAGGGAGGTCTCATGTCTCCCTGCTGCTTCTCAAACCTCTCCTGTGCTCATCAGATCAGTCAGCCTGATTCAGAGCCACCAGGAACCTTTGATATCAGCTCTGCCATACCATGTAAATACCCCATAAAGGAATTAATCCCTATCTGGGCTACTTTCCACTGAAATTTTGCTCAGCTCCACTCCTGCAAACTGAAAAAAAAAAAGTTTTTTTAAGGAGATTCAGTGACTGAACTTCAGAGAATCATAGAAACATGTAACTTGTAACTTCAGAGAATAATAGTAACATAGAACAGTATAGTTCTCTATGTGGGTGATGGGAACTTCCCACAAAATCAGGAGGAAAGGAGTCCAAAAAAAAAAAAAAAGTTGTATAGAAAACTGGGCTTATAGGGCTATACATCCTAAATCCTATAAGAAAGTAATCTTCCTTGCATTAAACCTGTCTGGGCATTTTCTTTTTGGCATAGGATTTGAACAACACAAAGGTTGTGAAGAAATACAGATTTTATATTTCTTGAGCTCTGTTTTCTCCACACCATTGCCTTTGTACAGCTTCAATGTTCTGCATATACTAAAACATAGATCCTTTTACTTCTTGTTCTTCAGCACAGAAAAGCAGCATTTTTAGCCCAACTTTGTCACATCTGTGGTCTCTGCTACAGTGTTCTAGTCACTGATTGGTTCCTTTTCAAGTTTGCTTTCAATTATGATTTTTTACAGCATTCTGTACATGTAAATTACTTGCTTCTTATGCGTTGTCTTTTGGTAGGA
>VXBB01019049.1:125879-144252 GCA_013399915.1 Illadopsis cleaveri
TTGCCTTTTGGTAGGAACAAGAGAAAAAAAAAAACGGTTTTCCTCAAAAATCTTTTCTACACTTTCTTCTCCTGGACGTTGAAGTAATTGAAGAAATCCTGTCTGAACAAATCTCCCACACAGAGTGTGGACAAACAGCAATTCTGAGTGAATTTTCATATATTGTCAGAATTCCCCTGGGAAAATTTTTCTTTTCCTGTGCAACTGCTGCTATGTCTGAACTCACTGGGAAAGATTTTTCTTCAGTGATAAAGGTTTCTTCATATTTCTGGCACAGACTTCAATTATTTTAAGTCTGGTTTTTTTCACATATATTGAGACTTCTCCTTTAACACAAGGCTTTGCTTTGCTATTCTGAATTGCATCTTACAGTTGGTCCTCTGAGAATGCTTTGATGCATTTTCAAATCTCTGCTCCATGGCTCCATCTCCAGCCAAGGTGCAAACATGAAACATATGTATTGTATATATCTTATACAAGACATCAAATAAGATATATTTGATGTCAAGAAGTAAGTAATTTGACTTTTCAACAAATTCCTCTGTTTTTAAGCTGAGGAGCAGTTCTCACTGAGCAGGAAAATGAAGATGCATGGGCTTTTCAGCCTGTAGTAAAAGCTGAACTTTGGGGAATTACAACAGAGAACAAGCTAATGCATGTTTCAGTTATTGTCATATCATTCAGGGAAACAGATCTGGATGTTACTGGAAAATTTGGGAGTGCTTTTCCTTATAATGAAGGGAAGGAGTGCATTCCTGGATGCCTGCGAGCTGCTCTGGCAATCAGAAGGCCATTATCAGGTAGTTACTCATCAAAATATCAGTCAAAACACCAACATAATTCACAGCAATGGTTATTTATACATGTGTGCATAGGTGTCTATAGCATCACCTAAAGAAGAATTAAGGAGAAAAAATTACCTGAATCATTAGCAAACTTTTCATAATTTTCCCATGTTTTATTACAGAACTCTGTAGTGTTCCTGATACACTTTTGCCTGAGATTGCCCTTAAAAATCTGGAGGCCTATGAGGGCAAAAACACTCAGGCAGAAAACAGTCAGGATCATCACATCAGCAAGTTTCTTAACAGACTGGATAAGTGCCCCTACAATGATCTTGAGCCCTAAAAAGACAATGTAAAAAGGAAAAACAGGATGAAAAACTGATAGTCAAATATCACACTTGATTAGAGTTAAAACAATATATAAAAGCCAAAGTATAAGAATTACAGGGTAATATGTGGCAAATATATTTGCAATACAAGTATATTTAGGATGAGAGTGACTAATATGAGAGAAATATTTTTTTCTCCTTTCTCTGACCCTACAATTTTTAGATGTTCCTTTAATCCCTGAAAAATATTCACTCAAAAATGATGAACTAGAGATAATCTAGTTTTCCTTATACATGAAAAGTAATATGCATGATTCAAGTGATACTTCCAACACTGGTAATTTGTGGAGATAATATCCAGTCTGAACCTCTCTTGGCATGGATTGGTGATGTAAGATCATTAGTGATAAAATCCCTTTAATATCCAGAATTATTTACGTGGGACCATAACACACACATCAGCCAAAAGAACTATGAACTGTGAACAGCATCTTTAAAAGCATAATGAAAATAAACCGTATTCAATATTCTTTCTAACACTTGATTCATTCTGACCAGGACAGATGAACTGAGACTCTTTTGTGTGCACAAATTCAGCTGTGTCTGCAACTTGTGAAACATTAAAAAAAAAAAAAAGGCAAAAGCCAACGTTTTGAATGAAGCAAAGAATGAGTTGTAAGTAGGAGAAAATACTCAGCAAGTAAGATTTCTTACCTGGGACTACTGAAATGGTTTTTAAAGCTCTGAGAACCCTGAAGCTCCGGAGGACTGACACGCTCCCCAAGCTACTAAATGCGCCCACATACCTGTAAAGAGCAGATGTGAAATACCAAGTGGTTGAACAGAGTTAACAGGGCAGTTTTTTACAGTGGTCATTCTTGGATGTCAATCTTTCCAAGTGTATTTTAAGAATTAAAAGCACTACATATCAAGGATTTTTCTGAAGACTTGTAAAATAGAAATGCATTTCTTCATTATTGGAGTTTCTCTCTGAGGTGGCTCCTGGCTTGTGCATGTCTGCTTTTGCGTGAGCATCTTTAAATATCATTCATTTAAAATACAAAGGTGCCACTCAAAATTATGAATTTACACATGCTGTCTGAGCTGGTTTGGTCTCTCTTCTGTAGCTGCATTTAACCAGTATATAGAAGCTTGCTAATTACCAGAAAATTAGGCTTTAACTATGATTTTTGGAGATAGAGCCATAATTTAATCCACTATCCTGGTGTATAAATGCATTACCCTAAATGCAAAATTCCACTTTCATTCATGGGGTCAGCAAGTCTGTATTTATGATCAGCTCTTACATTTCACCAGTCTAAATGCATCCATTCACATATACCCACCACTGGGAATATCTTGCTCTGCACAGATCTATTATTCCCTTCTTGAAAGATTAAAACATTATTGTAATAGAGTGAGTGCTAAACCAGGGGAAAAGTCAATGTTCTAGACAGTTTCAGGTGCAATTAGGAACCATAGGCTGGTTTTTGAACCACAGACAGCCTTTTGCACCACAGCCATGAGAACTTCCAGCACATATTTTATATGTTCCATATAAATCTATAATTTATTTGTTCCATTATTGTTTGTAATCCATATTTTATTTGTTCCCACTCACGCCATGACAATGACGGTGAAATCCAGCCAGTTCCAGGGATCCCGAAGGAAAGTGAATTCGTTCAGACAGAATCCTGTTGCCAGTATTTTTATCAATGATTCAAAAGTGTAAATGCCAGTGAAAGTAAATCTAAGGAGGGGACAAAAGAGCCAAAGGGAAAGAGCAGTGTGAGCACTCAATGGAAGAGGCACGGTCAGACTATTTAATGTCTGCGCCAGCAAACTGAGAACTAACAGATTTCTGTTGTATTTAAGTGTATTCCCTCAGTATCTGGTTCACATGGAGCTGGAGGCAGTAGCTGATTGGAACCTGGACATGGCTGTTAATGTGCAACCCATGACACACATTTTGGCATTCAACCATTTTTTCAAAATTCTTTCATGTGAGTCCCCACCAAACTCTCAGTTACTAGCTAAAATAAAGGTTCAAATCTGTATCTTCCTCCAGTTTCAAGTGGCCAAGTAACCTTGTGATGTGCTGTGTTATTTCCTTTGGGCACACAGCAACCGTTTCTGTGCAGAATATTTAAAACATTTAGAGGAATACAAGAGTAGAGGGTTTTCAATTTAAGATGGCAATTACTCTTATTAAAGGAAAATTATCAGTAAAAGCTCTTCTGGACTTAACTGAGTGCACTTATAAGTTCGAGAAGGCAGCAATATCCCTACAGAATTCAAAAGGCTTTCATTTGGTAGTCAGCAAATGCACTAAGAAATTATATGGGTGTAGTGCTTCCCTTTTTATTTGGAAAGAAGTATTCTGAAATGATTCTTGAAATGCATTTTAATGGTAGTTGATGCCAACAGCAGAAACAACTCTGATCCAAGCTTTAACTCTCTCATAGGTAGAGAAGCAGCTCAGCATCTTCTGGAGATGTATATTTTAATACCATGCAGAATCTTGTCCCTCTTTGCATGAGGGTTTGCCATTCCAAGCTCCTTCAGTGTCATTTAACATGATATAGTAAAAAATAATTTTAAAACTGTTTATAATACTAAGTTTTTGAGAATCTTCTCCTTTGTACTAGGTGTTAGAATTACCAGTATTCATATTCTAGCATTTTTGCCAAAATGAAAAAGTGACACTTGAAATAGTCTTTTAAAAAACAAGCCCTGGCATTATACATTTCAAGACTGACTACAGAACATGGATTTATTGTGATATAACACTGCAGGTGTTGGCAGCACTGAAGATAAAAGCTTTACATTCTAACAGCACTCTGCAGGCCAAGTGCTTCTGACAGAACATTTTATTAGAGAAAAACTCAGCATTTCAATATAATTAGCCAGAATTTTGAAAGACAGCAACTCCCATGTGCTCAATCTGCATCAGTAACAACAGGAAATACATCTTGATAGATAGCAAATAATTACTGAGTAACTTCAGAAAGTGAGAAAACTGGAGCAACAGAACAGACATGAAGCCAGTTCAACAGTAGAACTTAATCTACACTTACTTTCTCCCATAACACCAAAATTATTGTATATATTGGATTTAAAGACAAAACTACTTCCTCAAATAAAATCTAAATTTAAAAATCTCCTTAAGACAAGCAACTTTCTTTTTAAACCTATCTCCAAACTATCCAAACAATCTCCAGTGAAAGTGGCAAGTCTCAATAACTCAATACAACTACATAAATAAAAAATACACATACCCACAGATACTTACTCAACATATGTGTTCCATGAAGATGATGAAGACTTAGATGACTCAGTCAGAGCCATGAACACACAATTAGTTAAAATGGTGCACATGATAAACCAGGTGAACAATGTAAGTCATGGGAGTGAAGGCAAAGAATACGACATGGATTCAGAAATGTAACTAAATATTGCATCAGTCAGTAGCATATTAGCTGGCTTTTTGTTTAAAGCACATGTAAGAACAGCATGCACAGGTATTCACTGATTTTGAGTCATGTTAGATGACAACACACTACAGTTGTTATTCATTGCTTCTGTATTGACTACAGATCTGCTGCTTTAAGCATTGAAAGCCTGGAAAAAGGATGAAAAAGGACCCTCAACCACTCTAGGATTGAGTGGAAGAATGTAATTTTAGTTTTATTTTATGGCATACAAATTAAACACTTGCCCAAATCACACAGGTGTAGCCCAAACCTACTTCTGACCTGGCAAAGCTCTTCTCTTCCAAAGGACAGCACGAAATCTGACAGGCTGATTGCAGGAGTCTCAAACAACTCTAGATCATAGAATCATAAGATATGCTGGGTTTGAAGGCACCCATGAGGATCATCAAGGCCAACTCCTGGCCCTTTTCAGGACATCCCAAGAGTCACATTGTGTGCTTGAGAGCACTGTTTCAGTGCTTCTTGAGCTCTGCCAGGCTGGTGCTCTGGCCACTGCCTTAGGGAGCCTGTTCACTGCCCAGCCACTCCTGGGTGAAAAACCTTGTCCTGACATCCAACCTAAACCTCCCCTGGCTCAGCTCCAGCTGTTCCCTCGAGTCCTGTCACTGGTCACCAGAGCAAAGAGATCAGGGTCTGCCCCTCCACTGCCCCTCACAAGGAAGTTGAAGACCACAATGAGTCTCCCCTCAGTCTCCTCCAGCTGCACAGACCAAGTGCCCTCAGCTGCTCCTCACATGGCTTCTGCTCCAGACCATTCACCATCTTCATAGCCCTCCTTTGGGTGCTCTGTAACAGATTAATGGGGTTTTTATATTGTGATGCCCAGGTTTAGTCAACTCTAGGGGCTTCCCAGGTTCNAAATTTAAAAATCTCCTTAAGACAAGCAACTTTCTTTTTAAACCTATCTCCAAACTATCCAAACAATCTCCAGTGAAAGTGGCAAGTCTCAATAACTCAATACAACTACATAAATAAAAAATACACATACCCACAGATACTTACTCAACATATGTGTTCCATGAAGATGATGAAGACTTAGATGACTCAGTCAGAGCCATGAATACACAATTAGTTAAAATGGTGCACATGATAAACCAGGTGAACAATGTAAGTCATGGGAGTGAAGGCAAAGAATACGACATGGATTCAGAAATGTAACTAAATATTGCATCAGTCAGTAGCATATTAGCTGGCTTTTTGTTTAAAGCACATGTAAGAACAGCATGCACAAGTATTCACTGATTTTGAGTCATGTTAGATGACAACACACTACAGTTATTATTCATTGCTTCTGTATTGACTACAGATCTGCTGCTTTAAGCATTGAAAGCCTGGAAAAAGGACGAAAAAGGACCCTCAACCACTCTAGGATTGAGTGGAAGAATGTAATTTTAGTTTTATTTTATGGCATACAAATTAAACACTTGCCCAAATCACACAGGTGTAGCCCAAACCTACTTCTGACCTGGCAAAGCTCTTCTCTTCCAAAGGACAGCACGAAATCTGACAGGCTGATTGCAGGAGTCTCAAACAACTCTAGATCATAGAATCATAAGATATGCTGGGTTTGAAGGCACCCATGAGGATCATCAAGGCAAACTCCTGGCCCTTTTCAGGACATCCCAAGAGTCACATTGTGTGCTTGAGAGCACTGTTTCAGTGCTTCTTGAGCTCTGCCAGGCTGGTGCTCTGGCCACTGCATTAGGGAGCCTGTTCACTGCCCAGCCACTCCTGGGTGAAAAACCTTGTCCTGACATCCAACCTAAACCTCCCCTGGCTCAGCTCCAGCTGTTCCCTCGAGTCCTGTCACTGGTCACCAGAGCAAAGAGATCAGGGTCTGCCCCTCCACTGCCCCTCACAAGGAAGTTGAAGACCACAATGAGTCTCCCCTCAGTCTCCTCCAGCTGCACAGACCAAGTGCCCTCAGCTGCTCCTCACATGGCTTCTGCTCCAGACCATTCACCACCTTCATAGCCCTCCTTTGGGTGCTCTGTAACAGATTAATGGGGTTTTTCTATTGTGATGCCCAGGTTTAGTCAACTCTAGGGGCTTCCCAGGTTCCATCTGGGACCTGCTGGCCCAGAGAACAGGAGCTTGGGCAGCCACCTCATCTGTGGACACCTAAGCTCAAGCACATGACTCTGGAGCTGGATCTCATGCCTTGTTGTACCACACATAGGGTAGAAGAGTATGGGAAAGACATCTATCTTTGCCATTATCCATCCTCTCCATCCCCACAAAAAAAAAAGNGGATTGAGTGGAAGAATGTAATTTTAGTTTTATTTTATGGCATACAAATTAAACACTTGCCCAAATCACACAGGTGTAGCCCAAACCTACTTCTGACCTGGCAAAGCTCTTCTCTTCCAAAGGACAGCACGAAATCTGACAGGCTGATTGCAGGAGTCTCAAACAACTCTAGATCATAGAATCATAAGATATGCTGGGTTTGAAGGCACCCATGAGGATCATCAAGGCCAACTCCTGGCCCTTTTCAGGACATCCCAAGAGTCACATTGTGTGCTTGAGAGCACTGTTTCAGTGCTTCTTGAGCTCTGCCAGGCTGGTGCTCTGGCCACTGCATTAGGGAGCCTGTTCACTGCCCAGCCACTCCTGGGTGAAAAACCTTGTCCTGACATCCAACCTAAACCTCCCCTGGCTCAGCTCCAGCTGTTCCCTCGAGTCCTGTCACTGGTCACCAGAGCAAAGAGATCAGGGTCTGCCCCTCCACTGCCCCTCACAAGGAAGTTGAAGACCACAATGAGTCTCCCCTCAGTCTCCTCCAGCTGCACAGACCAAGTGCCCTCAGCTGCTCCTCACATGGCTTCTGCTCCAGACCATTCACCATCTTCATAGCCCTCCTTTGGGTGCTCTGTAACAGATTAATGGGGTTTTTATATTGTGATGCCCAGGTTTAGTCAACTCTAGGGGCTTCCCAGGTTCCATCTGGGACCTGCTGGCCCAGAGAACAGGAGCTTGGGCAGCCACCTCATCTGTGGACACCTAAGCTCAAGCACATGACTCTGGAGCTGGATCTCATGCCTTGTTGTACCACACATAGGGTAGAAGAGTATGGGAAAGACATCTGTCTTTGCCATTATCCATCCTCTCCATCCCCACAAAAAAAAAAGATTCCTGGCTTTTGCTCCAGGCATGGTCCAGCTGTCAGGAGGAGCTGGGCCACTCATGTGGAGAAGGCAATGTCAGCCAACTTCTGCCTAGAGAAAGCCCCAGATGAGAGGCATCCTCCAGGGATGTCTGCACACTGCTATAATGACAACCTTGAGTCACTGAAGTTACCTCATATCACAGAGCCAGGAGATGGCTGGAAATCTGAAATCCACACAGGGATCTCACAGACTCCACTCTGGGTCTGATTCAGCCCCAAGCAACAGCTCAAGTGTCCTTCCCCAGTGCCAAACTGGAGCAATACACTTGTGATTCCCACCCTCTAAATTTGATATATGAGGTGGGACCTACATTACATTTATATTCCTGGAAATACTTACTTTCATATACCACATGTACAGTTTTTGAATCTTGTTTCCCAAAGAAACCAAGTGTACATGGGTTTTTTCTGTGTTTTCCTGTGTGTGCTTGCCTATCTCGACCTTTTCCCTCAAAACTGGCCAGTGGTTGATCAGCTTTGGCACACAAGTTGAATTTAATTCCCACATTTGGGTAAGCAGAAGATGAAAAAGAGGATAGAGATTTCATCAGTCTCACTGGGAAAGGCTTCAGGATGGGATACTTGTTTATGACACATCAGGAAATCAATATTCAAAACACAAACCTGTAGAAAATCAGGCTAAATAAGCCAAATCCTCACAAAATTTATTTCTAAATATCACAAGAATACCAAAACAGTAATAATATCTAAGGTGATTCACAATTAGAATCTATCTGTAGTGAGGAAAAGACCAGATTAACTCAATACTCTAAAATATAAAAGCACAGGATTATGTAAGGTTTTAAATTCAAAAAGAGTGGATAAAGCTGATAAAAGGATATGAATGTACTAAAATTTTAATTGCTCTTCTTCGTATTGGATGGAAGGGACTGAAGATCCACAGGGCACGTGTAGCAGTAAATCTGTAGATTGTTTTCTGCTTGTTTAGCACTATGAAAACCTTTTAAAAATAAAGAAACAAGAATTTGTCAGGAAGTTGAACACAGAACATATTTTTCTGCTAAATCCTGTTGTGTCAGTCATGAGCAAGAGCTTGAATCTCACTTTAGCCTGGTTAACTGGAAAGGCTGTTTAAATTTGCTATCCTTTCATCAGAAACTTTAACTCTCAGGCTGCAAAATATTCCTTAGCACAAACTTCTTTTTTCAACCTTGTGATTTGCAAAGAGCTGTGCACAGAACTAATCTTGCTTATGATTATTCTCTTAAAATGGAATGAACCCCTCATTGAGTCAAGATGTACAAGAGGTGCAAGGAAGAACTGCAGTCTTTTTCATTATTTGCTATTGTTAGCAGTGCTCCCCTAGCTCTTAGACAGTAGAAATTACTTCAATGTTTAACTTCCTCTCAAGCAAAAAGCATAATTCCCAATGAATTACTTTCCATTTCTCTGTTTGTTATTGAAAGTCATATTTTTAATATGTCACAACTGGAATATGGAGCTTGAGTCAGGAGATTGTAAGGATTCATCAGCAATTGTTTTAAAATAATTTTTATGCTTAAGTATCATTTATTATATGTGTAAGTGGAACAAAAGCGTTGAGATGGAGTGAAACACATTGTTCAAAACAATGGAATTTACAAAAAGTACAAAATTATGTACAAAATGTACAAAATTACTAAAACTTCTAATTACTATAATTTCTTTCTCCATCCCCCCTTTTCTTCCTTTATCCAGTTTATTTTTCTGCTTCTATTCTGATTCAAATGTTAATCAATTTCATATTGTTTCATTCTTAAAATTAAAAGTTAAGCTTTCTTAAAAAAATATTACAGCACATCACTCAGCTGCACCAACTGCATGCATTGTTTAAGCTAGAAAGAGATGAGGGTTTGTATAAAGGGATGTAAGCAAAACTTTGATAGATTGCCCACAGGAACTTTTGGCAGGACAATCAATTAAATTAAATTTAATTACTTAAAAATAAAACCCAAGTATCTTGGTTGTCTCTAACCTTATGATCTTTGTAGTATGGGTCGAGATCCTCCAGTGGTTCCCCAATGAGCTCTTCAGGAGGATTTCCATAGAGAGCTGGCAACTTCTGGAAAGCTTTTAGGTCAAGCTGAGGACGTTGTTTCTCCTCAGGTTTCTCCTCCGTGGCATTTCTTTGACGAATCTTTTCAGCAGCAATTCTCTTTTTGATCTCTGCCAAGGATTCCTGAGTGAACCTACGGAAGTTGTTGGTACCAGGTAGCAAGAATTCAGCCATTTTTCATGCTTCTCTTCCTGTCACTAATTCTGTCCAAACAATAGAAACAAGTAGAAAGGAGGTCAAGTTAAACCGGTAAGTTATGGAAATGAAACAACTGTTTGCCCATGCATGGCTAAGAACATCAACTTTCTAAACCATCAGCTTCTACAAAGAAGAAGAAAAAAGAAGAAAATAAATAATCAATACCTTTTTCAGAGCTCAGTCTGCTCAGTATTTTTTCCAATTATATGCACAGATAGGATATGAGCAAACCTCTATAAACTTAAGACAGTATTTGGAGCACCTCATTCGAGATACACATTATCTTAAATGCTCCTGAGCTGAAAAGAAAAGAAAAGAAAANCACCCTACTCTCTTGGTTCAGCCCAATATTTGGAAATTGGACAGTAAAACCCATCAAACTGCAACATCAAATCTGTGGAAGCTGTCAGGAACAGGAGGAGCAAGTATTGAATTAACTAATGCAGATGGGAATACTCAGATGGAAAGTCCATCCTGGTGGAGCCAGCACAGGAATGAGCAGCATCCAAGAGGATTTAATTTGTGACCCACAGAGTCAGCAGTGACTGACAAGAAGCACAGAAATGCTTGATCTGACAAAGTTTATGTTTTATGCCTCCTCTCAGAACAAAAAAAAAAAAGTGAGAATAGACTAGAAAAACACTTTGCATTTTTGATTAAGAAATCTGGTCAGGTTTTGGATAGAATCCATCCACTAAACACAACCTGAGTGCATGCTCTGCAAGGAGATTTCTCTAAAACATTTCCTTTGATTACGACCTCTGGAAAGACATTGTTAATTCAGTAAAGGGTCAGGGAACTTCTGAGCCAGTGCAGCCCCACCTGCACAACTGTGCAATGATGCCACCTGGTCCAGGGCTTTCCCTGGGGTGGATCAGGGCTGAGCAGGCACAGAAAATCACCTTAGAAGCACACAGTCAGGTTTTTCATTCAGAAGCTGCCACCATCTTTTCAAGGGAGCTTCAAATTTGACTCCAAAACAGCAGTGAGAGCTTAATCTTAAAATTTAAGTCCTCCTGCCTGAGAACATGTTCTTCTATCTTTCCTTTCCAGACACTGCATGGAACACCTCAGGAAAACACAGCCCGACCCAAGAGGCTTTGTTTTACTTTGTAAACAATTTTTTTTGTGTGTGTGTGTGCTGACTGCCTCTATCTTCCCCTGCCATACAATGCCTTTTCATTTCTCCCCAGATACAACATGATTTCAGTTGACCTCACATTGCTGAGCTGTAGGAAACCATTGCTGTGAGAACAACAGCTGGAGGCCAGTGACCAACTTAACTGCAGTGAAATTGCTCCATTTTTGCAGTCTGCCTGCCTCTCCCATTAAAGCAGCACACAAAATTATGAATATGAGAAGTAACCCTTGCTCCCAGCACAAATTAGCATCATTTCTGGAAGAGAAATAGGACAGTCAGGCAAGAATACTCATTATTTTATACTTTTCAATATCAGGGTAACAGTCTGGAAGCTGTGTGTAGTATTGCAGCAAAAACAAAAAACTACAACATCCACTTGCAAGATTTCAAGTCTTCATCTGGACAAAGTGATGTTTGTTTTGTTGATGTTCAGAGTAATTTAGATGTTGTGGTATCAGTAATGGGAGCTGTGAATGATGCATGAAAAGATGCAATTTCTCTGCAATGCACGGAGGGAATACAATAATTACTTTATTAGGCTTTGTGCCAAATTTTCCAAACATATCCATCCCTCCACTTCCATAAAAGTTTACCTGATCTCAAAAGTTCACCATTAAAATTCTGTTTGTTGCAGATTTCTTTGTGGTTCTATGTCTACCCTTCCAAGAAACCATCTTGTAACCTCCCAGAAAAGAAATTTTGATTCTCACACCATTTTCCCTCAAGACTATTCCAGGGCAGAGGAGATTCTATGAAAACAAGAGGTTTCTGGCTAAAGCCAAGGATGGGGAATTAGAAGGAAGCATGAGGGCACATAGAGCCTGGAGTCCTTTGCCAGAGCTGGAGAGCAGACAGGAATATCTTTTCTGGTGGTTTTGTAAACTGCTCCAAACAATTATGGAAAAAAATTAATTTTTCAAACATTAAGGGAAGGAAGGAAATCAAGCCTTGAGCTTGTTGTCTCACTTGTCAGCAGCAAAATTTCCATGAGAAGAGCTGCAAGCCATGGAGCAAAAGGCTAAAACTACACTTTTCATCCATGGGAGATTCTGAGCTAATCAGCCTAATGCTGAATAAAATCTAAGAATTTTTAGAAATTGAGTAATTGGGGATAAAATGTCCCTGATTCATTCAAGCGTCCTTAAAAATATCCCCCAAATAATCTGTTACTCATAGTCTCAGAGAGGGTAGCACACAAAAAGACAGCTGAGATGTATTTAGTTTTCATGTGACCAGGTATCAATGGAACAATTTGACCTAAAGAAGAAAAAAATGTTAATGCAAAACCATTTTTCCCCTTTATGTCACAGAAGAAACAGAGTACCATTTTGGCCTTTTCTAAAGACTTGAAATACCTGCAAAACAGTGTGATATTTAATATGTCTTGAAAATTAAAATTTTTCTTATCCTCGGAATTCCTGAAGACCAAACACCGATAATGAAATCACCATGATCAAAAAATAATTATTTAAATTAAAAAACACAAAGAAACAAACAAAAAAGCATTTATTAATTGTTCTATCAGCTGTCCAACATACTCTCTGAATTATTTCTCGAATACCAAAATGTGTAGCTGGTTATATTTCCAAAGTAAGGATGCCTTCTTCCACATGTGCTTTCATCTTTAGAAATACTTATTTCTAAAGATGAAACACTGGGAAACAACGTTATTGTTAAAGATATTTTCACTCCTTTCATTGCTATAACAATCATCCCAATTGAATCCCAGTTAATGAATAAAATTGTTCTTAATTATTTGCTTTTATGGCTTCGTCATCTGTTATAAAAAGAGGTGAAAAATGTTGACTATTCCTGTGTTCAGCATGACCAAAATATGATCATATTAATGTATGACCAGAGTGGCCAGAATCCTATTTCTTTCTGTTAGTTTGTTTGTTGAGATTGGAAGATTGTTATTATGTTTCACTTGGGCTGTGTCGCTTCTTTCTACACCTGAATTTCCGGAGAAAAAGACAAATTTTTCTAGAACTAAATAAAAAAAGATATTAAGTCATAGCAGATCAAAGTTTCTGTAGAACTGTTCTACTCTTTCCCCAAAAAACATTTCTGTGTTTTGAGGCGGATGGTTTAATCAAACCAAACTGACATTTTCTTAATGGCTCTTAAGATACGTATTAAAATAACACTTGTATATTAACACATGTAACTTTTTAATCAGAGAATAACTTTGGTTGAAAAGGGACTTAGGAGGTTCCTCAAAATGGGTAAGTCATGAGGTCACGGCTTTACCCAGACAAATCTCCAATAACGGAGTTGGCACAACCTCTTTGAGTGACCTGCTCCAATACTTGACTGTCTCAACACATTTGGATCTCCCTTGTTTTAATTTATGCCTCTTGCCTTCCCACTATACAAAACTGTCACAATAAAAAAAGAAAGAAAATACTGCATTCATAGAATAATGGAATGGTTTGGGTTGGAAGGGATCCTTAAGATCATCCAGTTCCAATCTCCCTGCCATGAGCAGGGACCCCTTCCACTATCCCAGGTTACTCCAAGCCCTGTCCAGTCTGGCCTGGAACACTTTCAGGGATGGGGAACCCACAGCTTCCCTGGACAACCTGTGTCAGGGCCGCACCACCCTCATGGGAAAGGATTTCTCCCTAACATCCAGTTTAAATCTCTCCTCTGTCAGTTTAAATGCATTGTCCTGTCACTCCATTCTCTTGTCTAAAGTCCCTCTCCAGCTCTTCTGGAGCCCCTTTAGGCACTGGAAAGGGCTCTGAGGTCTCCCTGGAGCCTTCACTTCTCCAGGATGAACAGACTCAGCTCTCTGAGTCTGTCTTTTATTTAAAAGGTAAAAGGCAAACCCCAAAATGCCTCTCTATAATGACAGCACATACTATCCCTTCTTCAGCCCATTTACTTACTCCTCTATTGCAGCCTACAAGAACTTCTCCCAGGTCTGATTACTGTCACCCTATGCAACTCCACTGAGGTTGCCAAGGGAGGCAGACCCTACACCCTCCTTGCCATCAACAGAACTGTGAATTCAGAGCGGCTAATGATGACTAAACACAGAGATTAACATAGACTCATGAAGAGTACAAAAAAATGCGACAGATTTTTCTCACTAGTGTGAGATAAATCTCCACTCTTCAAACTGGAATTTACAGATTACTCTTCTCAGTGCTGGAGAATGAAGGTAGCAAACAGTATGGAGATTCACAAAATAATTCACCTGATAAAGCCAGTTAGCATTCATCCAGAAAGCCCCTCTGGGGTGGGATTCATTCCACCTCAGTGCAGACATCTTGGAGTTACACAGCTACACCTCCACAAGCTCCCACACTGCCTGCTGAGAACCCTTTTCACATTTATTTCAGGAAAGAAATACCAATTGACTACAATTGATGACCTGAGATGTCTCGAGTGAGATGAGATAAATTCAACTCTTTGCATGCATTACACCTACTCTTCTCACTGCCCCTACTACAACAGCTAAACTTCCAAAGATTGGTGATTCTACAGCCCATGGTGGGACTGGGCAAACATCATTAGTCACCAGCAGACTGTGAACACATAAAAATTCTATGATTTCACAATATTGAATTGTCTCGTTAATGACTACTTCCAGCACAAGCCTTCTCAGCAATTAGTGAAGCGTTAAGTCGCATTTTCTTTTGCCTGGTAAGGGGGCCCTAATTTTCAGCTACTTTGCCATCATAAATAATTTAAATCTGTGCAGAGATCACTTTCTGTAAGTGCTTGAGCAGACAATTGACAAGTTGTCAAATGGCCAGTTGCAGGCACTGAGGAAGCACAGCAACTCTGTGGCAGCACAAGAGTGAACCTGAGAGGAAAGAGCTGAAAAGCTGTGAATGACCATGGATGAGTCCATTGCTGCAGGAGTTAGGATGAGTTAGGTGTAATCACCTGGTCATTAACATCAGCCCATGAACTTTGGTAGATTTGGTGTCCCCAAGGAAATAGCCAAAGCATGGAATCAACCTGTTGGTCATCAAGAAGCACAAAAAGCCTCCAAAAGTGACCAGAACAAGACTGTAAAAGCCAACAGCAAATGTGACAATGTGGTTTGAAATGAGTCATCATCATCCAGGCATTCCCTGCCCGTCCCTGTCCCTCAGGATGGTGGGTGTAACCAGAAGACAAGGAAAGATTGGCTGGAAAGTCCATGAGCCAACAACAGGATCTGGGATTATGTCTCCTACCTCTGAGGAGCCCAGGGAGTGGAGAAGACCCCAGGGAACCCCCACAGCTCAGGTCTGTGGCTGGAGCTGTCTTACAGGAAAGTTAACTTATAAAATTGCATATATTTGTGGTTAAAGTGTGATAATATCTGAATCCATTGGTCCTCCACACTGTGGCTTTATAGGGTGGCAACTGCACAAAGAATGGAGAAAATGGTCTCTCTCCTCTGCTGTTATCAAGGGAACTGGTCAAATGCTGGTCAGATGACAGGGAAATAAACCTCAGGTGTGAGGTTTTACAAAACAAAGAGAAGAAAGAGGTCAGGACCCAGCCCTTTCCTAACTTGAATAAGAAGTGGAATATATCTTGATTTAGAAGTGCCATACCAAGAAATACCTGCAGGTCTGGGGGCAGATTTAAGATGTGTGGCCAGACAGTGTGAATTGCTCATTTTCATCACTCTGAAGTGGGGAAGAGGAGGAAGAAAAATAGAAAGGGAAATTCATTCATTTCACCAAGCTTGGCAGGCAGGGTCCTGCACAAGGAAGGAGAACATGCTGCAGGTCACACTTGGCTGCCAGGAGAGGGACAAGCTGTGTTTTTTAACCATATATTTTCTACAGTGCTATATTAAACCACCTGCAGATTTTATGGATACTCAAGCTTTGAAGCAAACAGAGGGAATCTGAGTTGTCTTCACCAGTAAGGAATGAGAGCTATGCTCTTGCTGCCTCTAACATCCAAGAGCTTAAACATCCATGTAAGAATTGCTGCAGTTGTTAACTTGGGGAGTTTTTTTGCATTTGAGATTTAGGTTTTTAAAGGTCAGACTGACAATATGTGAGACTTTTTGTCTTGCCACATGCAAGCAGTATTTCTAAAGTGGTTAATGTCATTAATGTTCTATAAACTTATAACTAATATTAACATGACTTGATTACAACAAACAAAAGCTGTAGAAAGTCATGGTTTGGATTTTGGACTGTTACCATTAACAGAAAGCACTAAATGACATGCCATTTTGTCATACTGAAGATTCCTATCATTGTGTACATTTTGATACAGAAAAGTCTCTCAGCAGCTTAATATATGGAGGAAAAAACTTAGGACAAAATGCAAGAGAAATATTTCTCCTAAGACCATAACAAAATTCAGCTGGTCCATGAAAGAAAACCTGAAAGAAAATCCCTCATCTGTCATTAAAACACAGTGAAAAAAACTTTTAACTACAAGTTTTGAAAAAAAATTAACTTGAATGCACAATCTCAATTTTAACTCGGATTGCCAAAGTTTTAGTAGTTCCATAATTTAATGAAATTTTCAAATTACATGGTCTTTTGTCTGACACAGTTTTCTAAATATGTTAAAATGTATCTAATCAGAAGTTAGTTCTGAACAAACCATTTGCATTAGGCATGTCATTTAATAGTGTCACTTAATAAGGACATACATCATGTCATAAAGTTCTTCACTTTTCTTTATTAAATTCACTATTTGCCCTTTTCAAATTTTGAAAACTCAAATTTCAAAAGACTTTTTTTTTGTGGATATGGAAAATTATCTCAGATCAAGTCAAATAATTACAAAGAAACCCCAAATGTAGTACAACAAAAAAAATTAAAATCTTTGAGACATGGAAAAGGAGCAGCACCTGTACCACAGGAAGAACCTCCAGAGCATCTTGTTTTCACAGGTCTCAGTTTATTTTTTATTTTTTTTCCACAATTTATCATGATAAAAGCATTCACCAGTCACAGTACAGCATATTCCACAAATATACATAATAGATGTAATTCTGCCTCATTCACACACACACAAAAATCTATTTAAAATAAGATCCATTCTTAAGTTCAAAACCCAAATGTTAGTCTGTATCAGAATGATATTACTAAGCATAAACCTATGTAAGAGGGAGTAATGCTATAAAACTTAAGGTTATTGAAATTTTTTTCTGTCTTTGCTTTGAAATAAATATTATAACTAGAAAATCTGAAGTTTGTAGACAGTATGTATATATATATATATGCAATTTTCATGCTCAGAAAAAAACTTCCTTATATGCCTATTCACTTCTCCAGGATCCTTTTTTTTTTGACCCTAGTTGACTTATTTCAGCAAAATAACTAGTCAAAAACACTGGGGAAGCTCCTGTGCAAAGGAATAAATAAATACTCACTCCTCCCCACTTCCACTTTTTTTCATGCCACTCAGGAAGAAAAATCTGCTGCTCAGGTATTTTAATGAATTTCAGGCAAATAAAAGGTCACTGAATCCTATAGAAGAGTCTACCACAAACCACTTTTTTTTTTTTTTCTAAGCAGAAAAGTGCAGTAAACCACAGGACTTACATTATTTTCCATCCCTCTAAGTGAAGGTTCAAGGAGTCACTTCTTTCTGTGCAAGAGAAGCATTATCTCAGCTCAGTTGTCTCCCAAGAAATAGTTGGAAAAAACCTCCTCACTGCCTTTATCATCTCTGTGTCCCCTTCCAGCAATCCCTCACCACTCTGGAGATGCTGTTCCTCCAGGAACTGAGATATTTGTACCTGGGGGTGTTGAGGGAGGTGTCTGTGTGAGCCATGGAAGGAGCCGAAGTGATTACACAGGCTCTCCTGGGAGAGGCAGAAACCTCAGCTGGGGAGGCTCCAAGCTGAGCATTTCTCCCTGATCTTGTTTCATCCCTGGATTTCTGAGAGTCTTTCGCAGAAAATCAGGGGTGAGGCTGGACAAAGGGGATGGGAAACACCCAGGGAAATGTGTTTGTCAACCTCACAGTGGGAGATGTCTGTGCTCTAACAGATTGTCTATAAAAGGTGTTGGCCTTTTTATTTTCTTTGATTATCTCAATTCTCTGCTTTAGTACAGAGCAAAAAAACCAAGGGTGGATCTATAGAGTGAACTAAAAAACTATGACTGAAGCTGAGTGGAAGACTGGAAAACTGGTGGCTCTTACCTCTGTATGTGTGTGCAAATTAATGTGCGTGTGCATGAACATGCACATATATATATATAAATTATATATATATATA
>VXBB01019049.1:152554-166825 GCA_013399915.1 Illadopsis cleaveri
TGACATCAGTGTCTCAGCTGTGTAAGTCATTCTAATGTTTCTTGCAAGATGTGAGCTTCACTGTCCTACAGAAGAGAAAGTTCAAGCCTCCTATTGTCAATATCTGGTATAACATACTATGGACACACGAGCCTATTTACAGCTATAAATGCCAAAACTGGGTGTTTTCTTCTCAAATAAATCAAAAGTTGTGTAGCTGGGGGCATTCTTTTATGTTATTAACATTTTCATTCTTATATGAAGAATAATTACAAAAAGAATAATAATGTAATAATATTTCTTATTATTACAAGAATAATTATTTTATTATTATTATTATTATTTGCTGGGTGCCAGACATGAAACACATTCAACAAAAGGTTTATAGAGGCTGGTTTAATTCTCGTGTCTTGTCCATCAGGGTTTCATCATGCAATTTCTCTCAACACATAAAATATAAAGAAATAAAGGTTGGAAAGGGAAAAAGAGGGAAAAAGGTGAGAGGGAAAAGGAAAGGGAAGGAAATGCTTGTATTTATCCACAAGCTTCATACAACATCCCACTCAGTTACTGAGCCTACTCATTCTGCTGAAACTGGATTCAGTTTCTTTTTCTCTGGGTGAGAGGCTGACTTTTGACATAAAGGATCTTTTCCTTTTGCAAAAAAAATCATCAGTTCACAATACCAGAGCTGGTGCACCAGGGATTCGTTTTTAAGGCAGCAAAATCTGGTGGTTTTCACCCACACACACACTACCACACCAAAAGGGTCCATAGGAATCTTTACAGCAATGTTGGTACATTTTTGGGACATAAAAACTTTTATTTGTGAGATGTTGGGGCCATCAGTAGCCTTTGGTTTAAAATTCAAGCAAAGGCTAAAGGTATGGCCTTGATAGCTGCGTTTGATTATATCCAAAAATATCAAAATTATTGGGATTTATGGGAACATGCAAACCTGCTCCCACTTCTCACTCACAGTGCTGGGCAACTTTAGGACTCTTTATTCATTTTTTGGGGTACATGCACATGGGATACACGATATATAATCAAGTGATTCCTAAGTATTTGGAAGGGCAGACTTTACCTTGGGGTTTACTTTACTGTCTGCAATCTGAGGCCAGTCAAAGCCTTTCCTCTCTACTGGAGTAAAGAACTTGAAAATTCAACTTTGAATTTAGCAGAAGTGACACCAGGAAAAGGCCACCAGCCTTATAAACCCAGTAAATTCCTCTATGCTCTTCCACACCACAGAAAGATGGAATTAGACAAAGGCCTTGTAAGCAGGATGGAACTACATTTGGCTATGCAGAGAAGCAGGTTTACTAAATCACCTTCAGAAAAGCAGAAAGTGTTTTGTGAGAAAATGGCTGTTACTGCTCAGCCATTTACAGTGATCCTCTGCTTTAATCCATGAGAAATGGGCACTGTGGAAGCAGTGGTTTGAAAATGTGCATTTTCCAGTGAGGAATGGCCCACGGGGCACTGGCATGAGATGAGTGGGGCAATGAGGTGGCACCTGGAAATGAAAGCCTCTGCCAGCCCAGCCCATTGTTTTTCCTTTACTACAGCTGAGTGTGGCCTTCAAATCCATTAATTCACATCACCAAACCTGGAAATATGGAGACAGATTTCAATTTATTTCTTATATATTATTCATGGCGTGCTATGAAACATTATGGAGTTAATTTAATTGCACTGCAATTAAAATACCTGTTTCTGTGTACATAGGTAAACATGCAAAATTTAAAACCTTAAGTGAAGATGGTTGTTGTCACTGTTTTTATAAGCATTGAGACGAGGAAATAGGTTCTAAAATAATAATTTTTGTTTTTACAATTGCCCTGTCTTTAACAAATAGAAAAGTTTTTCTCTAAATGTTTGCTCATTTGTATTCTTGACCCTGGATAATTTCAGAAAGAAGAGGAGCCAAGCCTGGTTCTCAGCGTCCAATAATCCAAGCAGATTCTTTCAGCTGTTCCAAGCATGGAGCACGAGATGTTTAATGTCAAATTTATTTATTTCAATATATTTGATTTTACATGGGATTTGGATTCAGCCGAATGATACACAATCTGCTGGAACTTGTGTTGGTAGGACTGCTCCCCTCCCACTCCCCCAGGCTGCACTGAGAACTCAGAAATCCTCATTAGGGCTCAGCCTTGAACAGCTCCTGGACTGAGCTTATCAGGAACACTGTCGGGCTCCCAGGAACTTGGGCTGTCTAATGAGCTCCTGCTTTTTAACCAACAGCCTTGGAAACTTATTTATCTTGCCTGGGTAACAGCCCAAGTGGAACAACAACTTTGCTATTGAGCTTTCAAAGAAAGTTACCAACCCAAATTTTGTCCAGGCTGGAAAATCATTATGACTAAAGCCAAACCTCTTGTAACCCTATAAGCAGCAGCCCAAAGTGAGAGCCTTTGAGCTCTCCTGGTCACAGAGGGCAGTGACCAGAATGTCCCTCTGAGTGGGGCCTCTAGAGCTTGTGAAAACTCTCCAGGTTGCTGTGCTCAGAGGATTGCTGCTGAAAGCTGACGGTGGAGCCTGGGCTGACACTCCCACTCCTCAAGGCTCAACATTTCATCCACTGAGAAGATGCAAAGGCATCTGCCCTGAGCACTTCACTGAACGCAAGTGGAAGTTTTCAGCTTGTACAGACTCCTTTAGGTTCTTGTGTGTGAGTGTGAATATTGTACAGCAAATGTACCAGGAATGGTGCTCTCTTGGATTCTTTGGAGTCCTGAGTAGGCCTATGAGTGAGTTACTGCTGTGCTTAGAGCAAATTCTATAGAATCTTTTGTTAAATTGTTTAAATTGGGTTATCAATTAAACCCTGCTAAATTCAAATATTGTTAAAACCTTTAGTCCTAAACTGTTGGTCAAGTCCTGGGCTAAGTTTGGCAGGATGATCCACTGTGAAACTTGTGACTCCATGTCCCTTATTCTTTTTTATCCTTATGCTTTCCCAGACTTACTCTTTTTCTGTCCCCAGCCTCCACACAGGTCACTTTAGGTTGATTTTAGTTTTAGACTGATTTATTTTAGATTTTAGCCTGATTTTTGTCTGTGTGCTTTAACCACCTAGTAAGTAGTAGAGTGAACCTTGCTAATGAACTTCATCACACTTTCACTTTCATATTGAACCTGCTTTTGCCAGTGATTCTTTGAGCAAATTAAAACTCTCATTTATGGCTAAATCACAATACAAATATAAGGTTACACTTAGCAAAATACAGCAACATAAGATTTCAATCACAATACCTGTGTGAGTTCCACTACCCTCTTGTTGATGGATTCCCATGTGTATTAGAAAGTGCAGCTTGCACTGATTTTACCCAGTCTTGTACATTAGTTCTCTCTTTCCTATCTGGATTTTTTGGGAGTCTCTATTATTGCCTGTTTGTTAAGGGGTGAGCCTCCCATTTAGGAAAGTAAGGGACATTAACTGATGTAGTTTACCATGTGGCCAGAGTGTTATGAACCACGTGTAAATGTATCATCCTCTGAGGGCCCAGCTCTTGCTGATTGGCTTAAAATAATCTTAGCAAGACTTCTCTTCAGAGGTGTTTTGTAAATTAAAAGGTTTAATAAATGAAAAAATAACAAATATTACAGAAAACAAAAGAAAAGCTGTGTACAGGTGTCCGAGAAAACCTCTGACACCCTGCTAGAAACACTCCAAAAAGCCTCTTAGTTCCTTTGTGCTCCTTCCTAAATACCGAATGTTTTAGGAGGGACAGTTTGGCTTGCTGCCAATAGGGAGAGGTGCAGGATTTGAAGAACAGTGACAAAGTCCAACAGGTGCCTCTCTCTTGGCACTGAGCCAATCACTGTCAGAAGAATATGGAACATTCTAGGTAAACTTCCTAAAATGTTTAAAGGTAAACTGAAACTCTTTATTATGGAGATGCCCACTCAGGGGTGGGGGATGCTTCACTACAATTAACTACTACCCATCATACTTGATGTTCTGGCAGCCATGGGATCATTTGTCTTGTGTAGGGCTGGCAGACAAAACATTTTATAGGAGAAGCTGAAGATAAGTGCAATGGACATAATGGATATAAGCATAAGTGTTTTATTGAATGGGATGTCAGAGAGCCTGATAAATGAGTGATGAGCACCACGTATGTTTAGGAAGGAAATGTCATTCTCTAAAGATGCTGTGGTGGAATCCTGTTGCTGCTGTTTTTATTGAAGCTTACTGTTATCTCATTGAAAGGGGAGGAAATTTTCTGTACACTCCGTTCAGGATGGGGTGGAGGGTGAAGAAAGAGCTGGAAATATTTTGGTGAGTTTCTGTGCACAGATGTTGGAGAATCTGACTTCTCATGCAAACACAGATTTCTGACTGCTGCAGTTACAGGCTTCACTGGTAGCACCAGCAAAAAATACGCCAAGTGAAGAACACAAGGATGACTTTTTATTTGCCTCATCATGTCTGTGTTATTACTTCAGCCACAAGCACAAAAAAAAAGATAATTGGAGTAAGGTTATGAAATCTTTGCTGATAAATTCTGCAGAGACTGCTGAGACTGGTACCATTACTAAAATACTACATCCAGTTCTACCCTCTTCATTTCAAGAAAGGTATGAATATATAAAAGAAAACCTAGAAAAGAGCTGCTCTCTCCAGTGAGCACTTTAAATTGTTCCTGGGGCAAATTCTACCCAATGTTTGAGCAGCTAGGTAGGGTGGCTGTTGTCTGAACTCTATTCTATGGATATCTAACTTTGCAATGCTCCTGCATAAACCCAACTCCTCTGGAAACTGAAGAGGAAACTTCAATTGCTCTCAGTCTGCCCAGAACTGGAACAGCTCTGCATTAAGGTAATGATTATCATTAAAATCAGCTTGGCCTGTCTTACCTGAGCTCCATGGACTCACAAAGCAGATAACTGCAACAGATTTGCCCAAACAGCTATACTTTCCTGAGGAGTTGCCAAAACATCTCTATTGCTCTTTCAAAAGTCTCTGAAGATCAATAAAACCACTTACTAAGTTGATGCCTTCACGTATTTTCCCTGGAATTGGCAGAGCAAAGAATCAAGATTTGTGCCACCACATTCAGCTTTGACACTGCTCAGTACCTTCGTCCAGATATATTTAATGGATGAGGGTACTGGAGAAACTTGAAGAAGGAAATCTGATGTGATGTTTTAGAAGTCACAGAGAACTCATAATTTAGTTTCCAAGGGTGGACAGATGAGACATCTCTTTTTAATTTGCCGTAGACTAGAGACTAGAAGTGCATATCCAAAATAGTATCAATTGATAGACTCCCAGGTTGTTGATTAAAGTGTCTATTTAGCCATAATATTTAATGTTGAAAAGCATGTGTTTTGCTTTTAGCTGGTGGTAGCTAATGAAAGCATTTAAACACAGTTCGTGCATCTTTGAAACTTTTACAATAAATATTGAATAATTTGTTCTACTTGGTTCCAACACAACAGATCTCTTCACCACTTCTAACCGTAGCCCTGACCTCTGCCTAAAGCTGCTTGAGTTGTTTGGTGTGCTCTTCTTATGGGAGTATTCACTCTAAACATGAATTATAAAAGCATATTTTGGGATGTCTTCCTGCACCACCTAAGTTGTGAGGATTTCTCATGTTGAGAGAGAATGTTTAGCTCACTGATGCCTTTGGACAGTGACCTTGCAGATGACACACTTGTCTAGCACAATAACCTCTGGTAGGGTTAGGGCTAAGATGAAATTATGAGATTCTCTTTCTGGTACCTTTCATAGAATCACAGAATGATTTGGGTTGAAAGAGACTTTAAAGATCATCCAGTTCTCACCTCCCTGCCATGAGCAGGGAACCTTCCACTAGAGGTTACTTCTTTTCAAATAACTTATTTACACATGGGGTCTTGTTTGAGTCCCGAGGAAACAGTGGACAGTGCAAGGTGAGCAGTAACGGAGGAACTCCAGAAAGTAAAAAGACAATTTCCACAAAGCCTTTGGGGAGCCTGCTCTGAGGGATAAAGTGCTGCCACAAAAGTAGGGAAAAACTCCTATTTCCCAGAGGTCTGTTTCATTCTGTTTCTACACAGGAACAGCAACACATGGAAATGTAAAACAGAGATCTACACCATCACTAAGGAGGCAGTGCTGGTTTTTACTCTACTGCTGACTCTCAGAAATTCCCTGGAAAGCTCCACAGTCACAGTGTTTCCTGGCTGGAGGGATCCAATATCTCTTTGTTTCTGCTGTTCTCTGATTTAAATATCAAACTTCACAAACAGAAAGGAATATTCTTCCTCTGTGTTCCAACCATTCCTGAATTTGTCACGGAGTTCACATAAATCCAGGCAGTTTTACCTGGAGGAATTCACAGTTCCAGATTAACAGAATTGTTCAAAGCTCCCACCTGTTCACTGCATTAACTCATCACCATTTACAGACCTGTTAAAGAAACTCTACATTACTTCAGGAGCTGAACTGGCTTTTGGACAAATCCATCAGGAAGAAGCTGCAACAGCTGGATATCACCATTCTCCTTCCAACCCTGCAACAGGCTGCTAAGGCAATTCTAATGCTTAAACAATACTAAAGAATTAGTCAGACTTGTAAATTAGCCCCATGGCGAATTCAGGTAGTTTTGTATGTTGCTGAGGTGACAAAATCACTAAGGATGTTTTCAGGCCAGGTGTGATTTTGTCCAAAATTTCTGCCCCTGCAATGGAAATAAAGTGTTCATCTTCAAAATATTTCTAGGTATGGACAGACAATCTGGTGTTGCATTCGAGCAAATATTTTTTAATTGCAAAAATCAGAGTGATTGATGTTTAAAATTCTCTTATATGGCTTTTCCCATCTTTCCTTCTTTTCCAATAGACAAGAACAAAGTAGTCTTGCCTCTTCTCTAAGAAACATTTCCTTTTATGGTGCTATAGAGAAATGCTTGAACTACCCTTCTGGAAAGTCCAAGCATAGGAGAACAATTTTTATTATTTTTTTTCATCACCATTAAGGTCTATCAGACACCAGAACAGTCAGCAAACAAGCACTTACTGAGATCTGTGGCTAACTTGAAAACCCAGGACAGGAAAAAAGAGACTTGTGACACTTTTCTTCTGAAAAATTTAGAATTAATTTAGTACCTCTATGCTGAAGTGTGCGAGTTTCACCTGTTTCACTGAAGACTGGCCACATCCTAAACCATGGTAAATGCTGCCATCTAATGGAGCCTGATCGTTGAACAAAAGCTGTTGGTTCATTCCAGAGCTCATTCCAGCTCACCCTGAATCAAATTTATAGTTTCACCTGACCAGCATCACTGTGCATGAAACAATCCAAGCTGGAAAAGAGACAGACCCACCCAGTGTCTCTGCATCCCACTGCCCAGGGCTGCTGACCCCTGTGTTCTCCTGAGAGCTCTGCAGGCCGTTTTTTAATGAACAGAAGCTGGTTCTGAAAGTAATCATAGAATCATTGAGGTTGGAAAAGACCCCCAAGATCATAAAGTCCTCTCTTTGATTGAACACCTCCATGCCCACTAAGCCACAGCACCAAGTGCCACATCCACTCATTTTTTGAACACTTCCAGGGACAGGAACTCCACCACTTCTCTGGGGAAGTTGTTCCAATGTTTGATCATAATAAATGTAGCTCAAACTATACTGTATCCGAGCTCTTTAACTCTTGGCTTGTCTGTGCCTTTATTTGTCCTGAAAATAGCTTCATTTTGACTGAATCTGTCCTATTTTAATAGTCTTTAACAAGGTAAATGACAGTAAAAATTTATTACCTTATTGCTCTTGTTATTCTTGGCCTGAAAATGCTCAATCTTTTCTGACTCCCCATGAATAGCAAAATAGTTTAAGTTTCCTTGTGCTAAGAGGTATCTCCTTTGGGAAAATTATATTACTGTTGTTCTACCCCTCAATAACAGATTATGTCTTGTAATAAATGAAATTGAAGATGCTTCTTAGAAAATAGACAAAAAACATGTTAAGCACCTAAAGTCTTTATTGAACAATCTAAACCAGTCATATTCCAAACTGAAAAAAACCCAGTAAAATATTATTACACATAATTCACACTTTTTTTTTCAGAATTAGTGAAATAAATGCTTTCTCTAACTTTAATAAATGTTATCTTACAAGATACACCATGAACTTCTTTTCAGATTACTAAGTGCTTTCTAGGGATAAAGTATAATGATGGAATTTTATGTACAATTATTCTTTTCTGGAAACAACATCTCTTGCACAACATTCTTTGATTTTGACTATGACTACGACAATTTCCATACACTGAATGATACAAAGAACAATTTATGTACAACTTTCAGGCACAGGCAACGGAGGATGGTCTGTTAAATCCCTTTAGGTGTTTGTGTAAAGACACCTCAGAAATTCTTAGGCATAAACAAATTCATTCAAAGACATTAGGAGGGGGAGGATGGTCCCAAAAACTTCAAAATTAGAGGCTGATTATACTCAAGTGTCTTGAGTGAGCTCTTTTACAGAAGTGCAGTAATTACTTAAGTTTGCTACAATAAAGCCTGTTTGGAAAAAATGGTTCTCCCTAAAGACATATACCTTATTCTATATCCTTGTGTGTTTATAAATAAGTGCTTACAACTGCTCTTTTACAGCCACAAAATAATCTCACCAACTCCAGTAGCTGAGGAAAAAAATTCCATGGTTTGATTTTCCTCTAATATTTATGACATAGTTGTCCAAATCTTAATTGCTTTAAGGAGCATTTGCAAATCTGAACAATTACAATACTTGAAGGCTGCCATTACTATTTTAATTTAGAGTATTTGTGGGGTCAAAATATGGTCTCCACCTGAAAATAAGTGGCACTGGTTTAATTGGAAATGCTGCAGCCAGGGGCAACCTCATGTGTCAGGCTTATTGCTGTCTGTCTCAGCAAAGCCACCATAAAAAAAAGGGAGGGATATGGAGGAAGCAGGACGTAATTTATGTGTCTTCCTACCGTGATTTTCATTAAGCAGTGACTCAAGAAGACTTTGCTTGTCCTGTATTTCTCGTCCAAAGACAGCACTGTTATGTTCACATTTGTATAAAGATACATTTTCAACAGAACGTCGTCTCAAATACCTCCTGAAGGCCCTTTGAATAACAACAGCTGACACTTCCTCTTGTTTTCTTCTAAGGGTAGAAGAAATTGGGCTGTAACAACTTTTAGGTGGATTGCTAGCTACAATCTTGTCTTCCATGTTTAATTCAAGACTCTCCAAATCTCCAGCTTCTCCCAAGACCCTTTTAGTGAAAGCCAGCAAGATATCCAAGCAGTGGATCTTATCTCCACTAACTATAGGGATGTCCATGGATATGAGCTCGATTTTATTAGGCTTTGGGATGCGCAAGGGGTCTGCCAGTGCATCTGCAAAGTCTGAGAGAGCAGAATAATCTATAAACTGTGTTGCCAGAGGGTCAAACTTTCCCCAAGTCTCATAAAACATATCAAAGTCATCCTCACAAAGAGGATCTGTGCTCTCCTCAGTGGCAACACTGAAGTTCTCTAAAATGACAGCTATGTACATATTTACAACAATGAGAAAGGATATAATGACATAGCTTACAAAATAAAAAATACCAAAACCCCTATTTATGCAATTATTTTTCTCTGTCCCTGTTACATTTAATTGAGGAGCACATGTATCAGGTGCTCTTAGCACAGGGCTCAGAAGACTATCCCAGCCAGCTGATGTGGTAATTTGGAAGAGGCAGAGAATGCTACCACAAAATGTTTGGAAGTTGAAAATGTTATCAATCCCACCCTCCCAGTGGAGACAGGCAAAGTTTGCCATGCCCACGATGGCATAAATGAACATAATCAGGAAAAGCAAAAGGCCAATGTTGACCAGTGCAGGAAGAGACATCAGCAATGCAAAAAGAAGAGTTCGAATTCCTTTGGCTCTGCGAATAATTCTCAGGATTCGGCCAATTCGCGCCAAACGAAGAGTTCTCAAAACCGTAGGGGAGAAGAAAGATTGAAATACTTCAGAAACTCCAAGACCTTTGAAAGAAAAAAGAAAACAAAATGTTGTCAGGTCAAGTTATTAAAAAAAAATGCCTGTTTTGTTACAGTCTGTGCTTTAGGTATTGGAATTCATACTGATCATATGACACTGCTCTCAGTATAAACATCATCAATTCTCATAATGCTCAGATAAAAGCTCAGGTAAAGAAAGAAAAATTGTAATATATTTCAATATTAAAAAGGCATCAAGATCTCTGCATAGTTTGGAAGCTGCGTTCTTCCAAGTTTCTCTGATTTGGGGAGTGAATTTATGCATTCATTGCTCAAGTACCTAAAAAATCCTTTTAAATCCAGTCAGGTGCTGTGCTGGAAGCTCTGGGACTGTTTCTAAGCCACTGTCTGAGTGCTGTTTCTTCTGCCAGCCTAAGCCTAAATGTGAGACTGACTAATGCTTAGCACTCATATGAGATCAGAGAAAAGCAAGAAGAAAAGAAAGGAAAATAGTCTCTCAGTGTTTATCCCCCATAACTCCTCATTCTATAACCCTACTGTCACAGAAATGACACAGTAGCAATGCAAATGATTACAAACAGAAGAGTTAAGAAGTCATAATTTTTCTGGGTTGTACAGGATGGCAAAAGGCTCCCATGCTTAGGCAAGAAGCAGAGAACTCAGAGCAGTTTTTCTTTCCCATTCTTTATTATATGATATGACCTGAGCCTGAGTAGGGAGAACAGACAAAATAAACTGTATGAGAAACTAGAGCTGTATATGACCCTTTGCAGAGCAAATGATCAGCATCTAATCTTATTTAAAGAGCCAAAAAAACCACAAGCCAGTTTAAATAATTATTTTCAGTCACAAATAGTGATCCAGATTTAGAATGGTGTTGAGCAACCAAATTTTCCTGAGCTTTCCAAGTCTGCCTTCTTAAGAGCAAGTCCTGGAAAATTAAATTAATCCCCATTTTTGATGCATTTGATGTATTTTTAACATGATTTTTCTTTTACTGTGGAAACAAGAGCTAATGTGACAACATGTAAATTGAAAGCATAAAACATTAGACAACAGGTTAAGTACAATAGCTTTAAAAAGATGTTACTGAATTAAATTAATATTCTGTTAATTCCTCAATAAAAATCATATTTAAAAAAAATTTGAAAATTCCATTTACTTTTTTTGTACTCTGCNAATAAAAATCATATTTAAAAAAAATTTTGAAAACTCCATTTACATTTTTGTACTCTGCAAAAATCTAAGGGAAAACAAGAAATGCATCCTTTCAGAAGGAATCATGTACATAATCACACAGCAGATAGTTTGAAAAAATACAATGGATCTGGAATTTGTTTATCAAACATATGTAGGTGGTTACTTCAAACTGGATTTTGGCTTAATATTGGCATTACTTGACCTAATGACTGATACTTACTCACTATTGAAAGGACCACAACACTGAAATCAAACACATTCCAGCCACTTCCAAAGTAGTAGTGCCTTAGGGCCAGTATTTTTATGACACATTCTGCAGTGAATACAGCCACAAAAAAATAGTTGATTTTATTAAGAACCTCCTTGGTGCCCTTCTGGTTGTTTTCTGCCATCATAACGATCATATTTAGACAGATGAAAATCACAGTGGTGATGTCAAAAGCTTTGTGAGACACGATGTCAAACAGCAATCCTAGGAAAGCATTCTGTGGAGAGAATGAGAACTACTTAAATGCCACTTTTGAGAGCCAGCCTGCATTCAAATATTAATCAGGAATTTGCACTTAGAAAAGGAATTTAAGATAACATAAATTAAATTAAAAACAAGCTACTAGAAGCATTTTTAGGTTATTTCTTTAGACCCTCAAAAAAAACTAACAGTACTTTCATTATTTTCAGGCATCATGCAAACACACTGGCTTAGAAAAAAACAGATAGCAGGAAAATATTCAGAGTACATGGTGATTGCTCTTTTAATAGAAATACTTATTGAAGCAGATATATTAGGATAAGCAATTCTAATTAAAATGTCATAAGCAGGAAAAACTGAGTAGTTACTGTGCAAAGTCAGGCCTGGAATTAAATTTAAGAAAATGTAAGAAATAAAGCACAAGATTATTTAAAAGCAAATAACAGCCATGGGGCATGTACTGCTCTCTATTCATTCTCACCTGCAATAATCCAATCTAGTTGCAGAAGCAACATCATACAATTTAAATAACCAAGATCATGTTATGAATATCAAATACGTAACATGAACTGGTTTTAAAAGTTTGTATATTTGAGTAGGTGAAAATAGGTTGTAAATGTCCTCAATTTATACCCTCAAAGACGACTGTGTTGGATGGAATTTTTAAACAAAAGAGAGTAAAATCTAAATAATATATTGACTGAGGAAAATGAGGGGCTCTAATGCAAAGTTTATTTCCCAATGCCTGGCTACTGAGTTTAAATATCATCATCTTTATATTCTCTGTCATGTTCTTCTTAAGGTGGTCTCACCGATGGTCTTGGGATGGGTTTTTGGGGTTTCTTGGATCCAAGTTTCTTTAGGGCACTATAGTACTTTTTCTGTTCCTCAGTCAAAAATAAATCTTTTCCACCTAAGTAAAGAGGAAGAATATTGTTGGTCAGATGAAGTCAAATAAATACCAACATATTTATGTTAAAGACAGTAAGTTACAGTTGTCACAAGTGGGACCTANATTTATGTTAAAGACAGTAAGTTACAGTTGTCACAAGTGGGACCTAAGAGAGCACAGAGACCAAATGTGACTCCACCATTTCTCCTTTTCCCCTCGATCTTTGATCTGATCTGGGTTGATCATGAAAGTCAAGTCCAGGCAGTGATCTCAAGTCAGTTCCCTCAGGTGTGAGAGCCTTTCTGAAATTTTGCAAACCTATTTCCTATTTTCAAAGTTACATAAAATTCATCAAGAAGTAGAATATTCTATATTTTTGGGAGGGGTAGAAACAGAATTACATTGCTGGATTAGCAAGTAAATAAAGGATGATGAATAAGCATTTTGGGACCAAGTTCTATGGGGGGTTCCTGGCAATAAATTTCTTGTTACCATCCACACCTCCTGTATTACTGAGCAATCGTGTGGAACCCAGTAATCAGAAATCACTCATCATAAAAGCATTGAGTGATTAGAATTTTGTACAAGAAACACAACAATGTTCAGCAGGGCATCTGCAATTGGAATCACTCCAGCAAAGACTCGAAAATTCCGCTTAACTTCACTAAATGGAATCTCCATGAAAAGCCCAAAGAAGTGGAAAAGAAATGAAAGAGAAAAATGAAAAATTAAAAAAATGTCAGTTACAGCATGTACTAAGAAAAGAAAAAAAGTGTTACATCCACATAAACTTCTAGCAAGTGTTCAAGCTTATAAACTACTTAACCTTTTTATCTATTGGGATTATTGTAACTGGGACTTTGTTACAAAAGGAAATTCTTACAGTGAAGTTAGACTGCTGTTCCTCAATCCCTACACATCCTTTCTCTGTCCAAATTCAGAGAACAGAAGAATATCTTGTGGGTTTTATTTCTATCTTACTCTACCAAAGGCAGTAATACTTTGACACTTGGTGTATAAGTCAGCTTATTGAAATAATAAATGATTCTAGTAGAGATTCTGTCTTCCAAATGGGAACCTTGAAATTGTAAATCTCCTGTTGGAGTCCGCTTTCCTGGTATTTTTTCAATGAGCAAGATACTTATTTGTTGTAAGGCTTCCAAGTGGATTAATTGACACAATTTCTCTTGATATTCTGGATACTTTAAGCCCTTAAATGAGTCAGGACAGAACCCAATTGGTTAATAAGTTTGGCACAAGGAAGATGAAGTATTCCAGGGAAGGATGACTGTTGCTTTTCTTTGCTGCATTTTCCATTCTAAAATTCTTCCTTCTATTTCTTGCTGAATAACAAGAACAGGGAATATAAGAACTATGAGGAGAAAAGTGGAAGCAGTCATTACTTCATGGGCTTTAAGCAGCCTTTAAATTTCTACACAGCCTCCTCCTGGGGTCATGGCTTGGATCCCAATGCAGATTTTTTTTTAAACCTCACTAAATAAATCTATATGTTTATTTCGTAGATGAATGAATTTTTAAAATGTAGCTTATTTCAGAAGAAGTTCTGATTGACAAGACCTTTTCAAGGTTCTTTACCAGGAAAGCAGAGGTTACCCCTTCCATGACTGTCTCTTCCATGACTGATGGCACAAAGGCACACAATGAATGAGACAGGCAGCAGCAGTTCAAGGGAAAGCTTTCTGTATCTTCTTTATTCTTCTTCTTCTACTTTTTTAATTATCATCTGACTCC
>VXBB01019050.1:0-45706 GCA_013399915.1 Illadopsis cleaveri
AAAGTGTTAAGATTCTTAGTACTTAAAATTATGCTCCCACCAGTTATTTCGTGTGTGACATCTAGCTGACTGAATGTTTTTAGAGGATGAGGAGTACTTGGACTAAAAACTTTATAATTCAGGCCAAAAAATGAATAATCGTACTGCAGCTGATAAGATTTACATAATTTGCAATGATTTCTCTTGCTGCTGTTAAATAAGTCGTGATCTAAAATAACCCCTCTAATTAAAACATTGATATATTTCTTTAAAAAAAGAAAAAATCTATAGTTTATTTGTAAGAACAGTACTTTTAACTTACACGTGATTTGTCTCACCCACTACTACCTAGGGAGGGAAATTATCCTGCTCTTTTTATTTTTGGTTTGACTCATGTCATGCATGTTCCTAATACTCTGTCTAACTTCTATAAAATACAAAGCTATAAAATATCTGCATCTCCTTCCAGAAGAAACAGTCTTGGCAACAATAGGATTCTGTAAGGAGGGACTAACAATATATTATTTTTAAAATCCACATATTAGGGAAAAAAAAAAGAGTAGTCCTATTTTTATAACTGCCTCATTTCCTTAGGAAGAAACAAAGGATGGATGGCACATTAAGGATTTAAAAGAAAGGCTGTAAAGAGAGAAAGGGAAAATGCTTTTATCAAGGGCTTAGAATCTCATAATAAGTGACAGCTGATTCCACAAACAAACTAATTAATGATGGTCTGATGAGAGAAAATGCCCCCTGGAGAAGAAACAACACAGAGCAGTGACAGAATTAGAGAGAAAAAGCTAAGGGTAAGAAGAAGAAAATGTTATGGTATTAAAGCTCTGTATTTAAGTAAAAATAAAACTCAAGTTCATTAAACAACAATGCTTATGCATCTTGCAATAACTTTTACTGTTTCCATGGTACCTGTCACATTTTGGGGAAAAAAACTGTACCTTTGGGGAACATGAAGTTGTGTGCTTCTTTGTGGCAATAATTAGTGAATTTTTGCTCTGTAAAAATAGGAGGAAAAATGTCTTTAGATGTTTCTTTTTGTCCAAGTTGTGTTATTGTTCATAGGAAATCAAAACTCAGATATGGCAGATAAAATTATTAATATAGTTGTTGTGATTACTTGAATTTAGCAGATTGTACAGAATCACAGAATCAACTGGAGAAAGACTTCTGGGATCAAGTCCAATCTTTGACCAAACACTTCCCTGTCAACTAGACCATGGCACCAAGTGCTGCATCCAGTCTTTCCTTAAACACCTCCGGGGATGGTAACTCCACCACCTTCCTGGGCAGCCCATCGCAATATTTCATCATCCCTTCTGTGAAGAAATTCTTCCTAATCTCCAACCTGTACCTCCCCTGGTGCAGCTTGAGACTGTGTCCTCTCATCCTGTTTCTGGTTGCAGGTAAGAAGAGGCCAACCCCCACCTGGCTACAACCATTGTCCCTGTTTATGGAGCATTTACTTATATAAATGGTCCAATCGGCTGCTTTTTTTCTGAGATGCTGCAGAGAAATGCCTAATGTTTTCCACCTCTCTCTCCGTATCCCTGGACATGAGTCTTGGCAGCAGATTCCTATTTTTCCTGCCTCCTGCTCACCCAAGATTCACTATAGGTGTTTTGCAATCCTGCTCCACCATTTTATAATGCTTTGAAATATGTCACACCTCACTTGCATGCCCTGTTTACATTGACAGCATGGGGAAAATTCTTAAATGTGAGGTCATTGAGTGGACTCAGGTTCAGACCTTTCACATGTCAGTCTTTTTCTGCTCTTTCTAGAAAAGGTTTAATTCTGACTCTACAGCACACAGAAGCAGAGTTTTAGATTTTTTTTTTTTTTCAACGAGGTCATCTGTTGTGAACTGGAATGTTGCTGCATAGAGCAGGAATGTGCTCTGTCCTCCTCAGACTACAGGAGCAAGACATACAGACATGTCTTACACCCATAATCCCTCATAGCCCAGGCACTAAATGCCCTTTCCTTTTGTGAGGTCCATAAAGACCAAAGTGATTACTGTGCAAGGGAAGGTGGTTTGCCTTTATTCAGGAAATAAAGCACGTGGTCAAATCTCACATATTTTACTCATGGTTTGAACTCCAGATCTTCACTTTAGAGTTTATTTCCCCCCCCGCCCCAGGAAAACAAAAGCAAACAGTGATCTTTCAAACACCTGGAAAAGAAAAACAGATTCTTCCTATGTGGTCTTTGGATGCCACTGAAAAATTTGCTGGAGAGACTATGTCTCTTGATCTTGAGCTTTCAAAACACAGAAAATGGTCACTTGACAGGGGTCTGGGCTTCTCTTGCATGGGCTGCAATTGGAAGAGTTTGATGGTAGATGAATACAGGAAACTTTTCCACTTTTTCTGACTTTACAGAAAAACTCTAGAGATTAATGTTGCCAGTGACAACAGCAACCAGAGTTAAATTACCATCAGACTGAAAAAAATCATAGGCATTTACACTTGGTGGTGCAGGCGAGGGTCTGCCCACCTCTGCCTTCAGGCATCTGGTCTGAAAAATGCAAACTGAGAAGTCAATCTCTAATGGAAAATTAGTCCAGATAACAGCACTATGTTTATCATCACCCCTATAAAACTGAAGCATCAAAAAAAGGGTTTTTAAACCCCTAATCCCCAGCACATATTAAGACTGACTTTATTAGTCGATTAGTTGTCAAAACCAGCAGCTCTGTGTCAAGACTCTGATCTGTTGTGGAAAGGAAAATAAAAGTCGCCAATGAATTAATAAATGGTTATCCAGTCTAACCTTCTAATCTGCTAGGTTTGCCACCAAAACCAGTGATAATAGATAAAACAACGATGTCTTAGTAAGCAAACTTAACTCTTCTGCAGAAATTTAGCTCAAATGTCTCTGCAGCAGTTTGCAGTATCAACATATGTCAAAGCTAATGATTTTTTACAGAAGACTTACCAGATTTATGTTGCTTTTTTTTCTGTAAGGATCCCAGATTTTTGGGTCCACTTCAAGAAATTTCCTGTTAAACAACAGAATATTGCTATCCCTTATAATGTTAGAAAAAAATTGAAGCTATTTCATTTCTAAATTTCTAAACGTTGAGAATTCATCCTAAACAACACAGCCAAAGCATTTGCATTTTTTTTAGGTTATGATATTTGTAAGTATTTCTTTTATTTAGTTTTTAGGTTTTTTCCCTTTTCTCCATGCCACCTAACCCACCCAGTGGTTAAGATATTATTTGTAAGTACGAGCAGTAATCAGTAAGCAGTAATCAGCAGTAAAACAGATTAAACTGACTAACTAATAATTACACAGTATCTATATATATATAATTATGGACACACACAGTTGTCTGTATGCAGTTTGTGCAATGAATATTTTGTTAGGAGATAAAACATGGTTAAGGAAGAAGCCTGCCTAGTTGTCTTGCTTTATGACCTATTACTGAGTTGGGATTGGGAGAAATTACACTCCACTATGAGTAAAACAACATGCTCAAGTGGGAGAATTTTTGTATTAAACAGTAGAATAGGAAATTCTTTAGAGATTGGCAGTAGACATTTTTTTATTAAACAGTAGCATGGGAAATACATTAAAGACTGGCTTCTGTGAGGAAAAAGAATATCTTGATAGCAGGGAGGGGATCCTGAGTCACCTTCAGAAGTAAAAGAGGATCCCATCTGGAATTTATTACAGTACACAAAGCCAGTAAAATTGCTTAAAAAAAAAAACAGACGAGCAGGGAAAAGGAAGTAACCATCAGATACCTTTTAATATCAAGCCTGTGTCATCCTGCAGGCACAAGTTGCTGTTTTTTTAAGATTTAATATGGTACAATCTCCTAATTTACAAAAATTTACAAATGAGGAGTAAGGCTCTGAATAATTCAACAACCTGTTTCTGACAAATGTGGTACTTAGTGAAGTGTTCTCTCATGGTGACTGCACCAATGAATGTAGAAACCAGGGAAAATTATTATAATGATCTACCTTTTTTTTAATATCTAAAGAAGCAGATAAATGTGGCTTTACACGATTCAGTTAAAAATTTAACACATTCCAATGCATGTACTGATACTAATTCATCTACTTCATTTGCAGTTTATGTAACACATTAACTCTTCCAATTAGAAATTGTAGTTTTCCTGACACACCTTCATCCTAGTTTTCACATCTGTCGTGGCTTAGGATTGGTACTTCCCAATTTAGTGCTCCCACCAAGACTCTCCAAGTCAGGGGCTGCTCAGTTTCTCCCCCCTTCCCCTGCAGGTGGCTGAGGAGAAGAATTGGAGGCACAAAAGGTAAAACTCATGGGCTGAGATAAGAGCATTTTGCTGGAAACAGTGATGAGATGAGAAACCAATGAGTAACATCAACAATGTTAATAAGTAAGTGTACAAGATAGGCAAACAATTCACATGTGATTGCTCTGAACCATCATTACCCTACCAGAAGGAGCCCCTTCAGGCTGTTCACAGTACAGCTGTGGTTTGGTGCAGAATAACCTTTGTGTCCTGGACATAGCCCATCTTGGCTACTACAAAAATTTACCCAGTCCTCCCTGGGACCAAGACATCTCAACATTCAAATGCTTACCATTCTGGCTTTCTCAGAGCTGCAGTGAGAAAACTATTGACTTTCTCCATAGTTACGGCAGTGAGTGCTATTTCCTGCCACTCTATTAGGATTCTTTCTTTGTTTAAAGGCATAAGAAGGCTGAGTGTGTTGCTATTCCTAAATATTTTTTTTAGTTTGAAGTCAAAAAACACAACCAAGCAGATTGCTTCATATTTACTCAATCCCTTAAATAATAATATTTCACATTTTCATTTTTGCAGAAGTATTTATCTCTTTTACTATTCAACAGTAAAATAAATCAATCTCTGTAGAATGATAATCCACAAGGAGTTTGGTATGTGAAAATATGACAAAGTGTCACTGCAGTTAAAGAAAATGTATCTGCAAATGTCAGTGATGTGTAAAGATTTGGATTAACTCCATAAAGGTTCATGCCCTTTCTCTGAACTTAATAACAAATGCTAGCTTCTGGACTTGAACAGAAATACTTTTAAGCTAATCTTCAAAATACTAAATTCAGTAATTTTACCCTCTTTAAATGTACCTTACCAAAAAAATTGTAATAGTCTTTAATATGATTTTTTGTTTTTAATTTCTTTTTCATTCAAGTAGGAATCCATGATTAATTACTGAAGTTTCTGTATAACTGGAGTTAGAAAAGCTATCATATAATCTTGCAACCACTTACGACAAGCTTGTTTCCCCGTGGTACCTCGACATAATACCTCATTGTGAAATAGGAAGATTAAATGTAGAGCAGGAAGGGGGAGGGATTTTTTTAATTGTTTCTGAAATAGCCAGAAGAATCATCAGTGCTGGGAATGGCTATTCTTTGAAGGAAATATGAATTAATTATGAATATAATTATTTGACTTGCTCCATAAGAATAAATCTAAAAGCAAAATTTAATTTAATAAAGACAGGCAGTCTTTTAACAGTGAAGATCAAGAAATACTTTGAATCACTTCTTCAGTTTTGAGAATCATGAGTCAAATGCAACAACTGAATATTTTCTTCTTTTTCTCCTAACCTCACAAAAAGAGATTTAGAAGCGTACTTAAAACATTGTGTTTTTTTCCAGATTTGATAAGATATTTCTCTAAACTGTTTTTCTGGCATATTGGAGTGATATAGACTTTGGTTGTGAGGGAAGGAGAAACATAAAAGCCACTTTATCACTCTATTTCTCCATCCTAAGTATCATTTAACATAAAGCATTAAAGGCTTTCTCCTCTTTATTTCTCTGGGAGTTATCCTATTGACTTCATAGAAGTGAAATTTAAGTTACTAACATAGGTGCTTTCAGTGCGTTCAGTAATACATTTTGTCAGTTTTATTACCTCCTGGATCTTGTATTGTCACTTTAAATCTGAGTAATCTGTATCACAAGTGACACAAAACCTTGCTATATGAAGTCTGCCATTTTGAATTTATCATATAAACTGGTAATACAGCTGGAACTGCTGCAGGGATGTAAAGCACATTTTGTGACCTTTGCTTCTCACCTTGGACACTGCCCTGCACGCCAGCCACACATCCCAATGGCCTGTCCAGCTAAAGCAGTTTCTCTTCTGTTGGGAGAAACTAAAATGCCACAATATGCCTTCCTCTGGAGATATGCAGGGCTAGTGTTGGATCTCTGTTTTGTTCAGGCAAAGATGGAATGGCCACAGCCATCCTGTATTGTCTCCATATGGATATTTTTACATTTTTCCCTAACAGAAATATATCCCATCAGAAAATAACTTTCAAGGACTTTTGCATAAAGGACACAAGGAGTGTCACTGCAGCTAGACAGACTAAGTGAATTTTAATTTTTAACCTGAATAGATTATAGTACTTTACAAACTTTGATGGGTACTTAAGAGAAAGATAAGTGAAAAGAAATATCTCTGTTTGTATGGATAAGGTCTTATCTTCATGCATTTCTATGTATCCTACAAAAAAGTAAAGATAAATGTATTGAAGTTGTAGACTTGCAGGATTCAATGACGCAATAGGATAATCTAGGACCATTTTACAAGCCAGTACTACAAAGCTCAGGAAAATACCTGAACATACATATGTTTTTTATAGCTTTAAATTTTGGTACCTTATATTTTTAAAACACATGCCTATATATTAAAGATCTCCTCAACATAAAATAAAAGTTTATATTTTTTTAGAAATAAGGATCTTAATTCACTTGGAAAAGTATATATTTCTTGTGGTTTGGCTATTACTCTTTCTGAGAGAGGAAGCGAGGGTTAATGCAATGCCCATTCACTTTGGCTTTGTCCTGAAGGTTTCAGAGGCAGAGAAGTAAACTTTACTCAAAGTGACAATGGGGATTTTAATTTCTTTGAACTATTCTGCAGTGGTCACGTGTCAGGAAAGATATCCTATGCTGAACTATGAAGGAAAAGACTGAAATAGAGAGATCTAGTCTTTAGGCTAGAAAGCAAAGGACAAGGAAGTAGATGAAGGCAGAGTCTCTGGAGGGGAGACACTAAAGCTCAGTTTCGCTCCCTCCTGTTTCCCCCTCAAATTTATGCACTTGACCATGCATTGAAGTGAAGAGTCATTTCCACAAGGGATTGAGAGATGTTCCCATCCGTACTGGTTCTTAATCTGAATGTAGCATTCTTAGTTTGTTATTTGAAAAGAATGGACACTATTTCATTAATTTTCATTTACAGATCAAACACGAAATTGAAACATTCCCACTGGTTAACAGTATTCAGTCTGTGTTTAAGATGATGTTTCACACTAGATGAATTTAGTCTTGCTGAGAAAAAGATTAAAATTTTCCATCAAAGGACTAATATACACACTGCAGAAACAAAACAAGAACAGTGAAGTAAAATAATACATTAGAAACCAGCAGAAATCTATCCTTAGAATAATCAGTAGGTCTTGCATCGTAAGTCCATACTGTGTTCTCTTTTATTTCAGTACCATTTTATTTGTATGAAGTTATTATCCATTATGTTGCCCAAAGCTAAAAGAAACCATATTTCATTAGTAGTACACAGTGAGGAAGAGAGTCCCTGCTATAATCTCCAGCAAGAGAAAATACAAAGGCAAATCAGAAAAGATTTAGATTATAAAAAAGAGACTTCCTCATTATTCCATTTCCTTATCTCTTCCTGTCCCCTTCCCCCTAAGCTTTTTATTCTGTTTGGACTTTTTTTGTGAATACAGAGAAAGTCTGAAGTGAAAAAATCCCTTGGCATTTCAAAGCATTTGTTGACTTAAGTACTTAGAAGTCACCAAGGCTTCTGTAGCACAGATAAATACTCATTGCTGAGACACTGTTTAGGGAAAGATGCATTTTATCCAGAAGTCTCAGTCAGAGCCTGCTCCTCTATGAATGTATATATTAGAGTCAAATGCATCTACAAGAGAAAATTATGTATTCCAAACCAAAATAACTGTTACAGTTTTAACAGAATTGATGAGAATTATCTGCTACTTTACAGTTGGGTTTCTCTTACTTTTCACTTAAAAAAAAATATTTAAGGAGAAGCAGAGAAAAAAAACCCATAGTACATTTTGAAAAGATATTCAAGAGTAAAGCTTGGAAAAATACATTAGCTATTACAGCTACCTAATAGCCTGAAATCTGCCCTACGATCTACAAACACATTACACTACCGTTTTGATGTCTTTACTGTTTTTCAATGAGATCTGTGGGAATTTTACTTAACACTTTTAACAGCTTTAACTCTACAACTGTGCTTTAAAAATGCTTACAGAAAAAAGTGGTTTTTATTGCATTAATATTTTTCATTGAGGACGGCATGAAGATCCAGGTATTTTAGAGAAACCTGGCAGATTTTTGGCTCCCCATACAGAGGGCTGGTACTATCCAATGGCTTTTTACTGACACTACAATGAATGACAACAGAAATTACATTTCTAAGAGGTTATTTATTAGATTTGTGAATGTTTATTACATTTTGTGTGGTACTGGCCCTTTTGTTTACTTTTATTTGTGTTTAATATTTGTGATGACAATGTCAGAAATACTGTGATAGAGATCAGGTTCAGGTGGGAATGCCCAGGTACCTCCCCTTGGGCAGGGAATTTCATACTGAATGATGTAATGATGTGGATACTTCAGGAATATTTGATGGTTTAAGACTTTTCCAACTTGTCATTACAGTTGAGTCAATTATGGCCCATGAGAAGGGGTGAATAGGCTATGGTGAATGTCACAGTGTTTTCCCAGAGAGGAGTTTTCACAGCTGAGACATTTGTGCAAGGACTTAGGCATGATAAAAAGCATTACCCCACCTCCCAGGATCTGCCTCAGCCTCTTGTCTTTTCTTGTTCAGCACCAAGCTTTAACCTGAGGTGGTGGCTATGCACCTGAGAGCAGAGCACATCATCAACTTGCACCTTGATTATTTAAGCCATCAGCATTTCAATCTCTCACAGGTCTCTCATCAGTCCTCCCTACATCTTCATAGCTTTCCCTGGGCATCACTACAACAGTAATGAAAGGAGGTGAAGGGTTTATTATTGTTTATCACTGTAACAGAAAGGCTTAGATTTATATTAATCTCTTGCTCCTAGAACAAGGTGCATGATGGCAAGAACTCAAGAACTGGTGATTTGTGTGGCTCTGAATTGGTCTGTTTGCTTTGTTGACCTTTTTGAATTGAAGTTTTATGGAACTCAGCTGTTTGCCCTGTAAAGATTTGCAGAGGTCTATCAGCTTTATGTATTACTCTCTTTTTCTGGATAATTATAATTGTGTGACCCAGTCACAGAAAATATTGCAGAAACAAAGGTTTTCATAATCTTAATGTTAAGGAGGTTTTGAAATACAGTAATAAGCATTCTAAACCTCAAGTTTTGAATATTTTGCTTTCTTTTCATTTTAACATCTGCATTGCCATGATACTACGGGTTGGCTTGAAAACAAGAATTACATTCCCCCCCAAAAAAAATATGCTTTAAAATTTTTGGAGTTGTGCTACATGCAAAAAGCACTTTGCAAAACAATATCATGGACTGTCGATAGCACAAAAGCTTCAGCACTTAGCTAGCATATGGAAGACAATGAATTCTGTCTCTCTTTTCTGTGACTTGGAAGAGGTATTTTAGACAAAACGAGGGCTTAGCGGGAGTTCCGAGAGTGTTTTAATTTCTGTAACCTAAACCCAACATGTATTGACTGAATGTATGCAGCTTCTTTAAGCCCAGTTTTTCAGCTTCTCTGCTTTCTCAAGATGCTTCTATCCCAGGTGCTTCTGGCCAGCCTGCTAAGAAAGTAAATCTGGTAGATGGGCTCCTAAAGCAAGAGAGACACTGACAGAAGCTGCGGTGCCTGTTCTGAGCTGCAGGTGCAAACTCCTGCATTTGCACTGGCCTTGCTCTCGCCCTGTGATGTAGCTCAAACCATAACCACACGGATGGCAGCTGACCCTGATCCAGCATCACTCCCGTGAACCATGAATGACAGCCACACAAAATTTACCCAGATGGTGTGAAATGCACCTTGCCTCTGAATCAGAAAGATTTCACTTGGCTTTTGGATTCCTTCCTATCCTAGGTGTGGATATTAATGGATAAACCACTCTCCAGTCAAAGTACTAGTTCTCTCTGGGAAACTTCTATGAAAATACAAAAGAGAAATGACATTTCATGATGAAAAAATGCAAATATTTGGTTTCTGTTAAAGAACAATGAGCTAAAGAAAAAAAAAATTGAGCCTTTTTTGTTGTTTGCAATATTTTTAAATTTACTTAAAGCATGGAAAACAAGGGTGTGCCTGTTCATTATTTTTGCAAATATTTTTTTGAAAAGAAGCTTCTATATTATATGTAACAATTGCAGATTTTTTTTTTTCCCTTTTTCTTGATTTGTATTTCCTTAGTTTGGGGTCAAAAAGAAATAATTTCTATACAAATTAAATACAAAACCTAAAGATTGTACTTTCACTAGGGGGCAGAAAATGCCTAAACTTTTCATCTACAGAATCGTATTTGAGTCTATTTGACATAAAGTTTCTAAAACAGCTGTACTCTGAGCTGTCTAACCTCTGAATCATCACACACTAAGCAAATCAATAATATTCTATGGTAGTCACTCTTCAAGGAGAGAACACTGTGATGGAAATGCCTTCACTTAGACAGTCATGTACTGAAGCTGTACACTAGTGAGTAATAATGCTTTCCAAGGAAGTCACCATGAAAAAATGAATAATTTCTCTTCTGTTCTACCAGGAGTGAGACAAAAAAAGGGGAGAGAGGAGAAAGATGAAAATTCAAACCTTCACCTTCAAAAATGACTTTAAAATGTTATTATTTGCATTTTAATATGTGTTATTAAATCTTCAAACTTATTTGCATTTATAGATAAATAGTTTTGATGCAGTTCTGCACTTCATGAACAATATTGGCACAATTTACATACACTTTTATTGTTTCTGAAATAGCTGTTGCCATTAAAACCTTTCACAAAGTTTATATTAGCTAACATATTTATAACTCTCTGTATCAATCACAAAAATATAGATATTTACATATTAATTTCACTGCATGATAAAATGAAATATTCTGTACATGAAGATAATAGTATTATACAACAATCTAATGAAATACATAAAACCAAGATGCTTCATACTGATTTTTTTTCTGGTTTATGGCATATTTTATAGTTTTACTGAAGCCCTTCCTTGTACAACTTTAATTTTTAAGACTGGAAAAGACAGAAAAATAAATCATACAGTGTTTTAAATGATGTTTGCATACCTTGATTTCCAACTGAAGTGATTAGTCAGCTGAGAACCTGCAAAATCAGCAACTCTCAGTAAGTTCACCTATGTCTTCTGGAATCAGAATAACCCAATGCAGGATGATCTTCACTTTAGAATCACTGTGGGTTTTCTTGACATTTTGTTGAAATGCATTGATTTGCTCGAAAATTCCATCAGGTACACATATTAATTTCTTGGTCTAGAACTTCAAAAAGTATTTGAAATTACCCTAAATACTTGTGAATGTATGGGTACAAATAGTGCACACAGTCCCAGGCTACAGAGCTGAAGGAAAAACTATTCTTTTGACAATAAAATTTTAAATTGTTCCCTGTGACTGTTCTTAAGAAAATAAGCAAATCCCATCCACTAGCACCATTCCCCACACAAACCTTAAAATAGGCAGTTGTTTAGCCTTGCAGAGAGCTTCATAGTGGGGAAGTAAATCATATTTTCACTCAACTTGGCATGTCTGTCAGTCTTCAATGGCAAATTAACTGCTACATGAATAAATTAAAGAATCCATGGAATTGTCAACAAGTGAGAATACAACTGAATTCAATTTTTTTTTTTGCAGCTATTCTTATATGTGAGTCACAGATTCCTGAAAATAGGGCCTGTAGTAGATGTAATAGCTGTTCATTGAAGCCTCCAAAATGAGAAATGCTACATTAATCTTTCTGACTTTAAGAGCATGAGATGTAAATCATTTCACATAACTTGTATCTCCAAGATTTAGATGTCTGTATTTAACTTAGTCAGCATAGCTCCATTTTTGAGACAACAGAGCTATGCTGATTTGCAAGTGACAAGTATATTATTATCTTTTATTAATTTTGGTATTCAAGTTAACTATAGGATTTGCATATGAATTTCTATGTGAAGTAGGATGAGCTATAACTTATACCAAACACCAAACAGTTCCAAGTTGTAGTCAAAGTCACTCTAGCTGGAGAAGAGCAAAGCACAATTACTATCTGTGCCTTCAGGGAGAAGTTCATCTGATACATCCTGTAGTATGCAACTAAGATTAGATTAATTGCCCTCAGGAAGTGTACATTTCTTTCTGTAAAAGGTAATTTGATTTGGTTTTGATTATTTGACTTTAACATTATGTTAAGTTGATATCGCCTACTGATTCTGTAGTTACTTGTGTGAAAAAAAGCAGTGGTGCAATGACAGTAATGTCTTGAAGGTGCTTCTAAATGTAGCTCTGTCAACAATCCTTGTGATATCCAGATACATATTTATTTAAGAAAGCAAACAGATGGCTTGAAAAATGTAATTAAGTAAAAAATTCTCATCTGGTCCTGTCTAAACCAAACTATGCAGAAAATCAACAGGACTTGCTTCTTGGAACACATAAACTAAGCACTGTTGCTATTTTTGTTTTCTGTTTTTCCTCCTGTGCTTTGTTTGATGAGTCATTGTTATATTTCCCATGCCCTGAATAAATATTTTACTTCGCTTTTTATAGATTTCTGTAACACTCCTATTAACTGCCTGTTATCAGCCAATCTCACCAGTATTCCACCATCTGATTTCACTTTTACATGATGTCAAGCTGCTGCCATTATGTTATTCAACATGAGCCATTGTATTGGGTCTTGCTTTGAGACAATACATTTTATTCATAAGCAGCCATATGAGTCTGTGGTTAGATATTTGACTACATCAGTGTTGATAAGAGATCAGCCTTTTAGTTATTGCTGAACACTGCACAACATCAAACACTATGTTGTTCCTCTTTCTGCCCACTAACAGGGAGACCAGGGGTGGGCAAGTTGCTGGGAAGGAACACAGCCAAAACAGCTGACCCAGCTGACCAAAGGGATATTCTATGCTGTATGATGTCATGCTCAGCAATGAAAATGTGGAGGGGCAGGCCAGGAGCATTTCCCAGTCAGGCTTTACTCTAAAACTGGCCTAGCAATGGTCTGCTCATATAAGATGGTGACAGACTGATTTTGTTTTACCTGTTTGGGGTTTTTTTGCCTTTTTTTTTTTTTCCCCTGCCCTCTGTTATTAAACTGAATTTATCTTGACCTACAAGAGTTTTCTTGCTTTCATTGTTCCCATTCTGTCCAGTATCCTCTTAAGAGGAATGTGACTAAGTAAGCAGCTGGTGGGTGCTTAATTGGTAGCTAGGGTCAACCCACCTCAGCGTAAAAAAAAAAAAAACAAAAAAAAAAAAAAACAAAACAAAACAAAACAAAACAAACAAACAAAAAAAAAACAACAACAAAAAAAACCACCAAAAGAACCCCACTAAGTAAATATTGCCCGAAAGAAATGTGCATCTCCCTCTCCTCGTCTCTTTCTCCCTCTCTCTCTCTCTCTCTTCCTGCCTCTCTGTCCACCCCTCCCCCCAAAATGTTTTCCACTGTTAGAAATTGTCCTGAAGAAAATTATTCAAGGATTTACAACTTTTATCAAGAGCAAATAAAATAACAAAGCTTCACATAAAGTTTAGGGATAGAAACATTCGCCTTGTTAATTTTAGTGTTCTAGTTTTAACACTGCATAAAATTCTACTTCAAAACATTCAGTTTCAGAACTTGTATGTTTCACTCTATTCAGTAGCAATTTAACCAATTTTGAAACAATAACAATAAGCAAATAATATGCTGCCTCTTTGCTTGTTGCTATCAAGTCCTTAAAATTTGTACTAGAAAAAAGTCTAACTAGCTCCTCAAAGTGAATTTGTTTGCTTTACTGTTTTAAGTCATCATCTTCTTCTTTAAATAATTACGATAAATATACATTACAAGAAGCTCTGCTACATAATTCCAAAGTAAAATATGATAGTGTCTGATAATAAAAGTGATCTCTATTGTGCATTTTTTTCTGTACACATTTGTATAGCAATATCTCAATCATATATAACAATATGCATGTATATTTTGGCAGGAACCTATGTTTGAGGTGAATCTTCATCTAATGTACAACCTCCCAGATTCTGAAAGGCTTTAAACTCAGTATGTTATGGAGGGGTTGAATGAAAGTTGACATTTCTTTCTCTTTAGAAAAACTGAATGTGACGGGGAAGCATTAAAAAAAACCCACAATAACAATTATAATAAATAATAGTAATACTAATAAAAACTTCATCATCTACAGGAATTTGACTGTTAAAAAATTTAATTTACATTGTCAATTTAATACTATAATTACAATTGAGCATTTTAACATTTTTAATGCAATTATACAGTAAAATTTTGGTTTAATTTTAGTTTTTGACAGGTCATATTTCAACCTATGATTATAGCTCTAAGGAGATAGGTTTAGTTAATTTATAGCAAATCAGAGTGAGATTTTTACTGAGATAACATATTCAAGCATGCTGTAACAAAATTCTCAAATGTCTGTTGTTTTCAGGTGGCATGAGCTGAGGTGTATTGAAGATGAGCACTCTGGCTTGGCTTCAATTTTTTTTTTTCCTAATTACCACTATTTCAATGAAGTGAGAATCTCTGTGCTACTCTTTAGCTTGTTACCATTCTTATCTCTTATCAGAGATCTCTGCCATGTGGTCTCAGCAAGTAAGCAAGATCTGGATTATCCATTTTCTAAAGCCTCTTCTTCAGTCTATGCATTAATCCAGACCAATTTAGAGCCATGCAAACCCATATGTCCTTGGGTAAAACTTTAAGAGATGGCAACTATACATACTCTTTTATCAGCTCCTGTTTCATTCTAAATCTGGCCTTAAAAAGTGTACTTTTAGAGAAGGTTGAGAATATTGTGCAGTTAAAGAAGAGATGGCCTAAATTAATTTATGTTTTGCTTCTCTCTAGAAGTCATAGCATCTTCTGAAAATAGAGGTAAATGGTCAGAAATTTATGCGTTTAGACTGAGATAATAGGTGCCTAAATATCTACTTATGAAGCAGGTTAAAACAAGACTAGTTCAGCAATTAAGATTGAAAATTCAACAGAGATTATCTAATTATCAACTGAAATTATCTTCTCACTGAATAGACAGAAAGCCCTAAGAAAATTCAGTATTTGTGCTAGTAAAATTCTAATGTCTTCAATTTGAGTGAAAGCAACTCTAAACACAGATAATGAGCTAAATAAATCTCAAATTTTTAACAACTGGAGCCGAGCAATAATAGGATTAGCATTAAAGCCTTTATAGCCAACATACTGAGCAATTTTATACTTCATTTCACTTATTACTCTACCTCCTACAATTTTCTTTACTCTTTTGCCCTAAAAAGGGCCATAGCTGAGACACAGAACAGGCCAAGTTTTTACACCAGAAAATGTCATTTTCTCACAGAGGACTCTCATGTTTATCCTCCACTGTCACCAGTTCACTGTGAAGATTTGAGAGGCAAATGAGTTTTTGGTTGTATGTGTGTTCATTTGCTTGCATGTGTATTTTTTTCCTGAAGTGTGAATAAAACCCACTGACTGCATTTGAGAATGAAGTCATCAGGTCATTGAAAACCCTTGCAATGCACTTCTCAGCAGTGGATGGTATTACGAATACATCAAATATAATGCTCTATGTTCAATTAACAGATCAAACACTACTCAAAATAGCAACCTAAGTCTCTCTAGAGATAATCAGAGCAGTCAGCATTGGTCCTTGAGTCAACAGAATTTTTTTTATCCAGAAGGGTAATTCTGCTCTGTGCAGATGATGATGGTAAGAGCCTCTGCAGGGAGTCAAAAAGCTGCCAGAAACCTCAGCAAATATGAGGAACACTGTTTTGGCATCCTTCCATAAAGATAACCTCTTTACGCAGATAGAAAACAGCACATCTTGAAAAAATTAATCTGCAGACCTATTTTTCTTTCTTACACAGAACAAAGAACTATTAGTTATTCCTTATTATATATCCTACTTAACACACAACTTGAAAAATATTCAGACAATGCAATAGTAAGATATATTATAAGAACTTTCTGTTTCTAGGAAATTAAAATGTCTTGGATACTTTCACGAACATTTCTAAATTTTTAGACAATATCTTTTTCTCTGTGTTTATACAATAAACTTTTGATCGTCTATTTTACATCAGGAGATGCTGGGGCTTTATGATAACACAAAGAAAGACACTTACGCTTTGTAAAGTATCACTTCGAATGGCATTTATTAAAGCTAGCATTATAAAGGAAGAAAATAATATTGACAATCACTTACCTCTTTAAGTGGTGAGAACCTTGAGAACCTTGAGAAATGCAACATCTGCAACCCACAGGCAGCACACCATGAAGAACCCATTTGTGGAAAGGGTTACTTCTTTTTGGTTCTTCAAGCTGTCACAGAATTTTCTTCCAAGAAAACAACGTTATTCATAATTTCTACTATCAAACAGAAAGAATGTTAGCATGAGAACTTCTTTCTGCGCTACTAGGTAAAAGCAAGGCCACAGAGGTAACATAATTGGGCTGTCTGTAGTTCCTCTGTTACTGGTCAATTTTATTCTGCAGACAAGAGATTTGCTTAGCACAACAAGGTCCTGAAGGCCAGGCTGTACATCCAGCTCCACACAGCAAAGCACAGCACATGCCTGGGCCTGTTATGTGGGTCATGAACCCTTTGATGTAAAACAATCTTCCAGTGAGGATCACTGCAACATCTCCCTCGGACACAGGCTTTACCCCCATTTAATGGAAGAAAGTCTGGGTGATCTTTGTTTTATTTTGCCTTTGAGAAAATTACACTTTCTGAGAAAAATGTTTTTTTCACTCAGCCAATATTGTGTCCAAATCTCATTATGTGACAGTGTGTGTATATATCATCTAGTCCTATTAATCAAAAAGCTGAAAATTCTGTCCTTGCCTTACCTCTAGGGACAGTAAAAGGGTTAGTCACCCCCACAGTATCCTCAGTTGGCTTATGTACAGTAAGTAACATTTGGAATATTCTTAATTCTCATTAATTTGTAAGGGACATTAAAATAATTAAGATGATGCATTGAACTTTTGATTAGTTGAAGTTAGATGAGATGAATACCAACTCAATTCTGTAGGCTAGTTACTGTATACAGATTTTTGTGTTTCATTTAGTCAAAAATGTAAAGTGTTTCTCTATCCTGACTGTATGAAGACTTAAAAAATTGAAAGATATTCAAATTGCAACAGTTGAATCAAAGAATTTAATGTAACTGGTGAAGGGCTTTCATATGCCATCACCTTTGAGTAATTTTGAGTGTTGTAGTTAGCTGGGACCATGAGTTATTTATATTGTTGTTTTATTATCCTTTAAATGAAAAATCTACTTTTTCCATGTGGAAACTGGAACAATGTCAAATCCACAGAACAACAGGAAAATAATTTAGGAGCAGAGAAGCTGCCTTCCTTTGTGTACGCAATAAGGATATATACTTCTATGCCAAACAAACTGATGCATTGCTTGACAGTATAAGCAAGCTACTATTACCCTTAAAAATACAGAACTAAAATTACCGAGACAATGGAAATTAATTTGTTCTTATTTAAACATTGTGATATTATAACTAAAACAAATAGCCTTTAAAGCCTTTATCGGGAAAACGCTAAATAAATATAAGGTGTTTTTTAAATTTGTTTTGGTTTACATGGTTATAGAAAAGAGTGATAAACAGCTGATTGATGAATTGGACTCTCTGTTTCACTTATGTTTAGACCAAATAACCCTGTAAACACATTTTGGAAAAGTTTCTGGATTTTGCACTGTCTTGGGTTATGTAACCAAAAAAATGTGTTTTCTATTTCATCCGTTGAAAGCAGCTGGGGAGATATTTTTTCTTTATCTCTTGTAACTCTGGGGTGGAGGGGCAGGTGCCTTCTGATAATGGGCCAGCTCTTAAAACCAGGTGGAACAATGTGCCTTATCTCTTCCATGATCCATCCTCNAGGAATGCGGGATGGGCCTAGCTTACAGCTCCAAGAAGCCTTTATTATAACTTAACTCGAAGACAGAGCAGAGGCTAGGACCTAAGACTCTCTAAAAGAAAAAACCCTGAAAAAATGCCTCCTCTCAGGACAGGGCAGTGGGTTTTAACAGAGCACTTAGCAGGAGGGAGTTCAGGGTAGGGATCCAATAGGAGAGGGTTACCAGGCGGGGATTACAATACTGAAACCAATAGGGGAACACAGCAGGAGGGGAGCAATCTAAACAACTAATAAACATTGAAGATTGGGAGATTGATAGGGAACAGTCTGGAAGAAAAGGCAGGGTTAGGGAAGGATCGACAGCTAAATAAGTGAATGCAATCTAGCAATACAGGGTAAAGGGGGGAGGTACAATTCAGTACTAAATTATTAGCATAGGGGACAGACAACAAAACAACCCATTTAACATAAAAACATATCACCCCAGTATAGATCATTGATTCTGAAACTAACTCAATTTACAGCAGTTAAGAATGTGACCAAGTAGAAATGTTCTCACTCTGGGATATTAATATTAAGGTTTGCTTCTTTTTTTTAATCAATCAGTAGAGAAGGACAAGTTAATCTCTTCCCTTCTATGTAGAAAAAGCCACTACTGGACTGTACTTATATTTGATAAAAAGCAAGATATCCTTTACTAAACCAATTTTATGGTGAAGTGTATCCTGGTTATCGCTAGAGTGCATTTTCTAGAGAAAAAAGAAAACTGCATTACTCTTATTGAATCCTTCAACGAAAAGTCTTTAATTAGCTTTTAATTTAGGTTCCACTCAATTTGTAAATGGACCTTTTTTTACTGATTTAAAGCTGTCTTCTGCAAAAAGTAGAAATAACTTTCTTATGCCTAGTTGGATACTGCCTGACTTGTGCAGTTGTTTTTTTGGGTTTTTTTTAAGTTCAGAAGTTGCATAACAATTTAAGTCAACAAGATTACCAAGCTTCAGCAGTATACAAAAAAATTGATGTCTGGGAGCTGTGAGAATCACCACAGTCCTAGGAAGAACATATCCAAAACACTTTCATGGAACAGAGATGAGAAACATTCATGAAAGTCTTCTCCAGGACAAAAGATTATACATGCTATGTATGGGGTTAAGAATTTATGTCCTGGTAATGTTTCAGAACTCTAAAAATAATGTAAGAAATAGTTACAGTTAAAATTTCAATAACAGTGAAGCTCACTCAGTAAAAGCTGAAATGAAGAGAGAGAGCACTTATTCAATACAAACAGTTAATAAATATTATCTTCCTATTATGTATTCCTGTCTTCTGCTGTTATGTTCCCCTTCTGTCTCACTGGGTACTAAGGTCAAGAGCATCAGTCTTCTTAGTAGGAAGTGGAGGGCTACAACAACCCATCAGTGTCCTGAGCTTTTTGCCAAAAGTCATGTATTGTTAATGGTGGGTAGTTCTTTTGCGTTGGGCTTCAATTTTTCTGTTTTCTACTTTTTCTCTGAAGTTATTTTTAGCTGGCTCACAGAGGTACTCTACTGCATTGATCAGCTTTTGACCACTGTGTTTTGTTTTCATAAACTGGAACTTCTGATATCATCCTATACGCACACTCTTCAACACCACATTTACTGCAGCTGTCACCAGCAATTCCCCTCACATGGAACGGCAATTTGTTATTGCTATATAATTTGAAGGAGATTTCGGCAATAGTTACCAGATTGAGACAATTATTATCGTGGGGAAAGCAACGTAACATCAGCTCAGGACAAGGTAAGTGTAATTGAGTCCTGAGAGACAGAACTGCCAGGTCAGTTCAAAGCCTGAGGCTTTAGAAATAATGACAAATCATATTTCCTGGGCTACAGAAAGGCTATCCTTCGGCAATCCTGCTGTGTTGTGTACTACCTAAGCATGAAATTGGATTCCAGGGCAACCAGAAAATTTGGCCCTGTTGACCTTTTTTGCCCTTGCTTCCTTCTGCAGGTAAAAGAGTTAACAGCCTTTGTGGTAGCATAATCCAGTTACATGACCTAATCCTTCACAGGAACTTATCAGCAATTGCAAAAGTTATTGTAATATTTTAAAATAGATAAGATATATTGCATAAAAACAATAGTTATTCAAATACTACTTTTGCAGACATTCTTAAGTAACAGGGCAACATTTGTCACTTAAAAGTTTTATAACTATGAAGCTAAAGCATGTCAAAATGAATAATTTCTTTTCAGTTAATCATCAGTTAGACAAAATGAAAAAATATTGTCAGTATATGTTTATCAACTGCCAAAGAATATGTCAGACTGTCTAAAATAGTATAAGATTCATTGGGCAAACACTGAATATAAAATTATTTGAGTCTTTTCTGTTCTACTTTGTAAAAAGACAACTTACTGTAAAAGGGAGTTGCACATATTGAATAGATATGTAATTATAATAAAATTTAAATGGAAATACTAGATTAATTTTGGGTTTGAGTATCCAAAATATTTCATTTTGATAACATATAAATTATTTATTTTAGAAAAATTTGTTTATCATTGAAATTAAAAGGTTTATGTCTTTACTATGATTCCCAGTTTTCTGAACCCAAAATTTACCTAAGTACAGGGTATATAAATTTCAGTCTGGACCTAAATATAAATACTTTTTTATACATCTGGCCACAGCTTTACAAGCCAACCTTTCACACATGAAAATCGCAAACATTTCATTGATCATGGATATTCCCTTTTTGTATCTGTTTGTTTGGTTTGGCTTGGTTTATTTTGGTTTAAAATAACCTTCCATATTAAAAGTTAATTGTTTTTCAGTCACATTTGGAAGAACTGAACTTTCTCTGACCAGATGTCCCAGACAGCTCCAGGCAATACACATATGAGTATTTCTCAAATTTTCTTGAATCATTTGGAACTAATATTTCTGAGGGTAATTGTGAAGAGTCAGCAATTAGTAGCTACTTTGTATTTTATTTCAGTTATTATGCTACACAGGTTAAGAGCTTTATTTCTTCAGAAATATTTTTTTCTCTGTTTTCTCTCAATAGTATCACCGTAAAACTGAAAAATTTAATCAAGAATTAATAGCTAATGTTCAGTGTACATGGGCAAGCATATAATCCATTACAAATATATTTGAGATTGCTGTCCTTAAGAATTTACAACTAATCTACCATCTTCTGATCTGCTTTATTTTAGAAATATCTCCAGTGATTTAATGACTAACATTGGCAAAGGGATTTCATTGGAAATAACCTATATTGTCCTAAAGTTAATTAATCAGGAAAAACTACTCACCTAGATCTGCTAAGGACAGGAATAACTATGCACTAAAGATTGGGAGAAAAGGAAAAGGAAAAGGAANAGATGGAGTATTTTTTTGTAAACCTCTGTAAAATATCTTGAGTTTTTACTGTTTCAAGTAGTACCATAGTATCACGCACTTACCTCCTGAGTTAATTAGGAAAGTGTAAGAATCAATCAGTTGATCATTCATATATTAATCAAAGCAGCAAAAATAGTCATAAGTGAGATAGAGGCACAGAAAGCTATACTATTCAAACATCCTGTGAATATGCTTAATTTAAATCTTGCGTTCTTTCCATGCCTTCTTCTAACACCTGCAGTAACAGTTTTCTCTCACACACTTGAAGACATTTGATACTGAGATATTATGGTATCATATTTAACTACTTCAGTGAAGTAATATTAAAACTGCAGCAATCCTCTAGTACATCTGGTGCCAATTACCTTTCCATCCACCCTCTATAGTTTTTTTGAATTTAGTTATTTTTATGTTTCAACATTTTACCTCTAATATCTTCAATATTCAACTGAACCTATTAATAAGTGTGAAAACATTTTTCAACATTGGTATAACGGTCATTATTTGCTATGCAAGAGATTGTTGAACAAAAAAATTCCAATTCATCCTAATATTAGGGGTTTTTTTCAGAATTCATTTAGAAATAAAGACATGAATAGTGCATTGTGATAAAAAAGAGATGCAATGTAGCCTTCATTCTGCCTGAGAAAAGACTTGTGTCTATGTTTGCACATGGATGCATGTGTATCATCTTCTGTGTCATAAACAACTAATTTTCTGCAAAAGGACTATAAGAATGGTTTTAAACTGGTTGTGAGGACTGACAATATATGTGCCTTCTGATGTAAATTTCCTTTCAGAACTAAAGACGGAATGCATTACAGTCTTATCAGTTTTGCAAAGATATTTTGAGAAAGATGTTTCTACGAAGCATCTGTTTAGGCACATAGCTATTTGGAATCCTTTTCCAATGGAAATAATTAAATTCATGTTCAGTATTTAAGCTACGTTTTAACTTAGAGTATTATTGATGTATATTAAGTGTTTATGTATTTAAATTACTAACTGGATGGACTGGTTAGAAATTCTCAAAACTTCACTATGCATTTTTCAGTATTTAAAAATATATTTCATAAATAAGAATGTAGTTGCTGTACTTTGTGATCATACTTTTTTTTTTAGAAATGTCTTATGGCAATTTGAATATAAAATAATTTGACATATTTCTTTGCCAATATATGATGTATTTTATTTCTTAAACTACTTCGATGTCATCTACCAAAACACTCTTGAAGGATATAGGATAAATTCTTTATCTTTAAACTAGCCTGAGACTATTGCAAAGGAGGATGTTACCTGTATTCTTTTCTTCCCCTTCAAGGGTAATTTTGTCTGTCATATTGCCTTCTGTCTTCCTTTGTACCTTTGATTAGGGTTAGGAAAATACTTCCTGCCATGTGAATCACAAGTATTTATAGTATCCATGTATTTATAGTGCAATATTTGCCCTTATATATTAAAACCCTCCAAATCTCTCTTTTTTTTTTCTTTTTTTTTTTTTTAATTTAGCTCTCACATTGCCATAAATATTAGGTTAGTCAATTAATGAAAGGAATTGATCTCACAAAGTAAGTCCAGAACAAAGGAAAATGAATTACATAATTGTTGCAAACACTGTCATCTCTGTACAACATTCAAATAGGAATAAAACTCTGAGTCATCATTTTCAGAACAGGGAAATAAGTAAAGTTTTTTCACTGGTGTTTTTATTATTGGACGGTGTATGTTAGGGACATTACTGTTTGTTTACTTCTATCTCTCTCTCTCTCTCTCTCTTTCTATATATATATATATACAGAGAGAGAGAGAGAGAGAGAGAGAGAGAGAAATATATATCACAGAGTAGGAGTGCAGAATATAATGCCATGTTACGGCATGTCACACCATTCCTCTTTTTNAATATAATGCCATGTTACGACAAGTCTTCACATCATTCCTCATTATTTTTCTCTTAGTATCATTTTCCTAATTTATATGTTCTTTAAAAAATATTTTTAAATTTACTTCTTTGAATTGTGTGTGCTTTCATTTGTACTTAGAACAAAACTTAAGATTCTTTTAGATAAATAATTATTTTCAATTAGATTTTATCCAATTTTTTTAAATAATTCTCTGATGCCTATATCATCTCATTAGTCTACAATTTTTAGCAATTTTACTATTTCATCTGACATATCATCCCTAGAAAAAGCTAGTATTTACCAGACACTTAATTGTGCATTTTTGTTGACATGAAATAAATGTCCAGATTTCATATTTAACCGTGGGATAATGTCTGTTTAGAAAGCCTTGTACAAACAGCAAAGGAAATCTCATATCTGCAGGCATTTGTATTCATGGGGAAAAATAACCACTTCAGTACATCCTGCAAAGGCAATGTATCTGAATACAGGCAACCCAGGTGATTTATGAAGAATGTAAAAGACTATTTATTGACTTACATGCTCAACAAACCAATAGGATGATCTGTGCCACTAGATTGACTGATCCCAAAGCAGGCCAGAATTGTCAAGGTTAATGGCAGACTTGACCATCCACATTGGTTGTGAATGCTGGAGAACTGGAGAAGGTGTACCCTGAGGGGAACGAGAAGTTGAAGCGTAGCAGAATTAGAGAGACATTCCTCAAGAGAGCAGATTTTGGCTTGTCAAGGGATCTGCTTAGGAAGATCCAATGGGAAATTTCTCTGAGGGGCAAAGGAGCCCAGGACAGATAACTGATCTTCAGGAAACAAGATTCTCAGAGTGCAAGAGTAAGCTGTTCCTTGCAGAAGGTCAGGCAAATACAGCAGAAAGCCAGCAACGTCTGGACAGTGATTATCTGAATGCAAAAATGAAGCACACTGACAGTGGAAAAATGGATGGTGGAAATAAAGGGACATTGCCCAAGTGTGCAGTGGGGAGTTAGGAAAGCCAAAACTCAGATGCAGATGAAATTAACAAGCAAAAAGAAAGAGGAAAGCCCAGAGTTTCTCTAAGTACATTGCCAAAGAAAAAAGGTTCAAGAAAACCTTAACCTGTTTCTCAGTGAGGTAGGGCATACAGTGACAAAGGTCTTGGAGATGGATGGCATACTTAAAGCATTTTGTGCCCTGTTTTCAGGGTCAGAGGGGATGTGTATGAAATTGCTGAGTGTTTGGAACCTGCAGGCACCACCAACCCTGACTGTCCTTGTCCAGCCCCCTTAAGTCTCCCCCCACACTGACCAACGCCCAGAAACCCATTTCAGCCACTGCTTGGGCCAGCAGTCTCTGCTCCAGCAACACTGCAGTGGAATCAGTCTCCAGATCATCCACCGCAGTGTCACTCACATCCCAGCTGTCTCTGTCCCCAGTTGCCTGATGCCTGGATCTATATCCTGCTTCACCTCCTAACTTATTTGTTAGTGGTAGTTTAAACATTACATTATTCCATATGCCCATTTCCCACATGTATTCAAAAATATGTTGAATCATTACAGGGAAAACACTAAAACACTGATTCTTTAAAGATTTGTACACATACTTAACTGAGATCAGTTCCATTGACTTCAGCATTTCACTTCAAACTGGTTCTTTTCATTTTTGGTAAAGTTAATTGTGTACATCCCCATGATGTTTTGACCTCTACAGACTTCTATTTTTTTTTTTATTTTTTTTTTCAATACTTGAACTGTATGTGGATCTGCCAAAATTAATATTGATTTAGGCTGTTTATATATTTGGAATACAGATATATTTGGAAATAATTGCAAAATATTAAATTTATTGCTTTTTATTCACTTCAATAAAACCAACCAAGTTCCATAGTAGCAAACATAATACCTATTCTGCAAATGTAAAAGAAGAAAAAATGTGGCTTTTCACATAGTTGGTTGAGTTTTCTGGCCAAAGATTTTTATATGTAAACAAATTGTGAGAATTTGCAGAGATTTGACTAAAGATAAATCAGCACAGAATTGACTAAAGATATCCACCACAAAATCTTCCAGAGTAAGGTCAAACAGCACCATTAAATCATCAATCTTAGCCCTTTCCAATTATAAAACTCTAAACTTTACCCAGTTTTATTGAGCTCAGAAGAGCTCAATAACTTTTATTTGAGTAGACAATAACTTGTGTTTGGCTGAAGTATATCACCTAGAAAGGCAACCATTCTTTATTTAAAGGTTTCCACAGACAGAGAAATCTACTTCATCCCTCAGTAGCTTGTTTCCGTGATTAATTGTCCTTGCAGTTAAAAAGATGTGCCTAAATTCTAATTGGAATTTATCTGGCTTCAGCTTCCAGGCATAGGTCCTTGATAGCCCTTTTTCTGCCAGATTGAAGCCCGTTAGCAATGGGCATTTTGCCCCTGTATAAGTACTTATGAGTGCAATCAAATCACTTAATCTTTTTGATCAACCAAACAGACTGTGCTCTAAATCTTCCACCATGAGCCATTTTTTACAGGTCTTGGAAATGTCTCTTTTCTGTACCTTTTACAATTTTACATCTTTTAAAAATATGGACGCTAACTCTGTATATTGGTCTCATTGAGCTGAGCAGAGATATCACCCCTTTTACTCTTACAATCCTCTTTTATATGTCTTTCAGTATTCTTTTCCACCAGCATTGCAATAGGTACTCTCAGCAAATTGCAAAAAATCTTTTTATCTATTTCAGCATAATTTCTTTCCAATTTTGTCTTTTCATTCAATAGAATGCATTTCTTTGAATTTCAGCACTTTTATTGGAGTGTGATCCTTTGAAACTAAAAGTCAACCAGACTATTTTTTGTGACTCTTCTGTTTACATCTGGTTTTCATTTTTACTATAATTAGCACCATTTATGACCCACAAGTCTTTTTTTATCCATGGTTAGATTTGGTTGACTCTCTCAATTACTGTATAATATCCAAAGCTGGTTATTTCTGAATTATTTAAAAAAAAAAAAAAGGCAAAATAAAACAATGATTTCCCACCACTGGCAGCTGTTCCAGGTTTGTCACTTGATAATTTTTTAATCTACTGATCTTGTCTAATTCCAGAATTTTACTAAACTCTTTGATATTCTTCATTTAAGGACAGCTGACACAATTTTAAATTAGAGGATGTAGGCATCTGAAGTGGAGAATTTTTACATGCTCTTCACATATATCCAAGGAGACAGCAGTTTTCTCCCCTCTGGGTTGTTCTTGTTGCTGCTGTTGTTGATTTTATTCTACTCAGAATAAGTAATCAAAAAGAACAAAATAAGGAAAAAAAGAAAAGCACATAAGAATCAAACTGAGAAGTGTATTTTGCATTGTAAAATGCAGAATAGCATGGTCTATTGTTTACAGCTAGTATATGGAGTGAGCTTTTTCTTCATTATTATAAATAATTTGTTCCCTGATGGACAAAGTGACCTAATTCCTTTTTTCAACCAAATTCTTCACATTCAAATACAAACCATTATACAATTTCTTAATTGTTCTTTATTGATGCAGTCAATAAGTATTCCACGTAAGCATATTTTCATGACAAAGATTATTCATGTTTAAAATTGTCACTTGATACTTTCAGAATAGAGATGCAGTTTATTTTATTTATAATGTGATTAATTTCTTGAACTTGTTTTCTGAAGATTTGTTTCAAGTCTCAGAAAATCATAGGTCTATCTCTGAAAACTCTTTGCTACTTTTTGATCAGAAAAGTGTCACTACTTTAGTAATATGTGCCATGACATCATACTCCGCTTTCACAAGGGTGAAAATGAGAAATGTGTGTAGGCAGTTCCAAAACTGATTCTGGAACACACGAGCACTTGCAAATTTAATGGAAGTCAAGAGCTGTAGATAAACATTATGTGGGGATTATGTTAGGACTACCATTAGGGAACAAATGTGCTCACAATGACAGCTTCTTAGAAATGACACATTGGGTTTAGCTCCCATGTACACCTACAAAATCCTTAGATTCATCCACAGTTTGAAATTTGACCACCGAAGTTTGTCCTCTGCTATGGGCAGAAAAGCAGTTTAAAAATTTATGGATTTTATAGAAGCTAAACAATCAGCATACAAGACAGCTTCCCATTGATCTGAGTGCTTAATAAAGCTAAATGTTAGGAAGACTAATGGACCATACTGATGTTTTAGGAATTTCATTAGAGTATTTGAACGACTATCATAACTCACTCACCTCTGCTGAGTTTATGAGCCATGGGTTTTCTCCAGCTCATAAAATCATCTTGCTTAGCACAATACAGTGACTGATAGCATCAGAGATGACACTTCATGAAGCAAGGTGACTCTTTTTTTTCCTTCTTTTTTTATGAGTTTTGTAGGACAATGCAGAGATACGGAAAAGACTGCTGAATAAGAAGAATCTGGTGAAATATTACTCTGACTTAGTGACAAGATAAATACAAATATCCTAGGTCTATTGCTCTGTAATGTTGAATGTAAACTGTGACAATGTTAACTTCTCAACCACTGAGAAATTATTTCTGTTTTTCTACTTTTTTAAGTGTAGTACACATGGCATGAAAAATCATCACTGGAAATTGTAAAGTGGCTTTCTATCAGTGGGTCTTTATACAGAACATTCACCTAAACATTGTGAAATTAAGACAATTTATAATTTACATTTATGTGAAATGAAAGAAGGTACCTTGACATTTGTACACATTTTCTCATTACAAGCATCAAACCCATTAATTTTTAAACAGTATTCTTACCTCTTTCTAGTAATCTTATAATGCAGATATCATCCTAAGTAATCATCTAAGTCTCCCTTTGCCCATGGATCAAAAAAGGGAGCCAAAATACGTGATTTCTGAGGTATTATTTGTCTTCCAATTACCACAAAAGAGACCTTAAAGGAACAGCCCAAATGTAGTCCTTTATAATGAGATACATGAGATATATTTAGACTTAGTTGTTCCCATTCTTATCCCTGAAGCAGAATCTACATCTTTAGCCATCACCTGCAGCGTATCGTAAAAGATATTTTAGATCTGGTTCAAAACAGTTTGCTCCATGAGTTTGTGTGGGTACAGGGTAAAATGAGGTTTTTGAAATAAATCTTTGGATTTTATCAATGCTCACATTTAGTTCCAGTTCAGATGCCTAAGTTAAAATTTACCTTGTGAATATGTGCCAAGTAAATGGGTTTGATATCCAGACTGCGTGTAATTTTTAAATGAATATTACATTATTTCTTGACTCTTTCATCCATTTAAAGAATCCCTATGAAAATCTCTTCTCTGTCACTCTTTCATAACGTATCACCAGAATGAATTTATTTTCATTTTCAGTTATGCAGCTACCTAATTTAGCTCTGTAAAAATGATCACTTTCTTTGAAATGTAGTGGCGTAAGTGTCCTTACATGCTATTGTATTCTTGAGTACAGTTGGTGTTTAGTGTGTCCTTTACCACATGAGAAGTAACCTTAGTTCAATCGCCATTCCTGAGACTGAGAAGTTTATTGACGTAGATAATTTTATATTGTTTTTATAATTGCATTTTTATCAACTTATTCTCCAAGTTTCCTCACTGCAAAACATGTTCCTCTATTTGTTTTCTGTTACCTCTAATTGGGACATCTACATTTATGCTATTTTGGGTAAGGGTGCATGTATAGTTACAATTTCAGTTATGGGATTAAATTTAACTTTTCCTCCCTTTCTCTAAGATAAAAAGTAGAGAAAAATTTACTAACATCTGCTAAAGATCTGGATCCAGTTTGCCAAATGAAATGCTATGCCTCCTCTGCATATGTCATACAATTTCAGATACTAACACCTTTATCAGACCAAAGCTTTCACAATTTGCAAGAATAGTTTATTTTGTTGAGAGCTATATTTTTACTCAGAAAATTTGATTATCTTGTATCTGTTGTTGACTGAGTTCATATTGCATTCTTTATTATCCTTGGATTCAGTTATGAATCTCAGATAAGTAGGACTGTAGTTTCTGTCCTATATTCCAAGTTATTAATTTTGAATTAGTCTAATAGTGATTAATAATCCCTGAATCTGTAAAATACTTGTATGTCACAAAAAACAAAAACAAAAACAAACAAACAAAAAACAACAACAAAAACCAACAAAAAAACCCCCCCACAAACTAAAAACAAACAAATAAAAAAGCACATTATAGTTAAGGAAATAGAGATCTAGGATAACATTAGGGTACAGACCATATTAATAAGTTTTTAATTTTCATTATTTTGCAAATTTTCTGTTTAAAAAATCCTTTATATTAGATGTTTTTCTTCTAGATATTTCTTACCCTTAATGAAGGGTATTTTACTTTTCAACAATGTTCTCTAGTAGTCTAAACTTAACTAGGTCCTTTTGAACTTAAACTTGCAGAAGATCTCTTTTTCTTGGAGGGGTAATTGCATCTTTATGAAATAACTATAAACAAGTATAAAGCCTTCATGAGAATATATAGTCCTGGATATAATTTTTGTCATTTTTGACCCATTTTGACCTCTATATATTAACACTACAACAGCTGAGTTTTCCTGCATTTTGGAATAGGATTATAGAATGACTTGGGTTGTAACGGGTCTTAAAGATCATTTAGTTCCAAACACCCTCCTGTGGGCAGGGACACCTTTCACTAGATCATGTTGCTCAAAGTTCCACCCAACCTAGTCAGAAACACTTCCCCGGATCAGACGTCAGTAACTTTTCTGAGCAAGCTCTTCCACTGCCTTACTGCCCTCATAATGAAAAATTCCTTCCCAGTATCTAATTTAAATCTACTCTCTTTTAGTTTAAACCCATTCTCCCTTGTCCTATCACAACATGCTCTTGTAAATAGTCTTTTTCCACGTTTTGCATCTGTCATGGATGCAAAAGAATCTCATGAGTATTAAAATTTCCCTTTTGCACAAAGAGCTTCAAGCATAAAGAACAGCTGGAATTGACAACACTGCAAGGAGAGCTCAGCAGCGTTGTTGGTATTACAGACTAGTGCTTCAAGTAACACAATTGCCTAGCAAAAACTCAGACAAATTACCCAAGGAATGGGAAAGTCAAAGATCAGTAATTCTAATCTATCACCTGAACCAAGGCTTTCATGTAATGCAGAGAAGCATTTTAAGCAGAGAGTTTTTCAATATCTGTATTACTAACCAAGGCTTAACTGATAGGAAAAGAGACAGCTAGGCACATGTTGTGTATCACTATGGTAGCAGACACCCTAAAAACAATGTAATGGCAGTAGATTTAGAGTCATTGAAGAATAAAAGAGTAAAATATAACAAACAGTATATGAGTAATACTACTGCACACAGTGGCCACAGCAAATTGTCTGTTCTGCCTGAGGACAGCATGTAGCTTGGCTTTACAATTTAGGGTGAGAAGTTGCTGAGTTACTACATCTACACCGAAGATTTTGGAAATATTTGAAACTTTTTGGAAAATTCAGAAATTAAAGAGTCATAGAATCACCAAAGTTGGACGAGACCTTTAAGATCACCAAGTCCAACCATCAGCCCAGCACTACTACCATGTTAACCCTTAAACTACTAAACCTTATCACCTCCCTGAGTAACCTATTCAAATGCCATGCTAACAGTGATTTTTTTTTTTCCTAGTATTTAATTTGAATCTCCCCTGTCACAGTTAAGAGCATTTCTTCTAGTCCTCTCACTGCCGACACAGCAGGAGAGACCTCACTACACCCTCTGTCAGGTAGGTAGTTATGGAGAGTGATGAGGTTACCCCTGAGCCTCCACTTCCTGATCTTAAACAAAACCCAGCTCCTTCAGCCATTCCTCTTAAGACATGTTTTCTTTCATAAGCCTTGTTTCCCTTCTTTGGACATACTCCAGCACCTCAAGGCCCTTTTTAAAGTGAGGGACCCAGAACTGAGGACAGCACTCAAAGTAGGCCTCACCAGTGCCGAGTACAGGGGCAAGATCAGTTCTACAGTCCTGGTGGCCACACCAGGATGTGATATGCTTGATACAGGCCAAGATGCCATTGGGATTTTTGGCCACCTGGGCACACTGCTGCCTCGTTTTCAGCTGGCCTTTATTCAGCTGTCAGCCAGCACTCCCAAGTCCCTTTCTTCTAAACAGTTCTCAAACTACTCTGTCTCCAGCCTGTAGAGCTGCAAGGGGTTGTTGTGACCCAAGGGCAGGACCTGGTACTTGGCCTTGTTGAATCTCATTAAATTTTCCTTGGCCCATTCATCGAGTCTTCCCATACACCTATGTAGAGTCTTCCTACCTTTGAGCAGATCAACACTCCCACCCAACTCGGGTGATTCCTCCTACTGTAAAGAAGACATCTAAAATATGTCAGCGGCCCATTCTTGCTACATCGACCATTTCCCTGGAATGACTATAAAGGAAGCCTAGACTATTCGTGGAATGTGTGTGCCTAGAGTATGATAACTGAATGATACAAACCTCTTCTAAAGGTACTGCTCATTACTATGTTTGATGTTTTAAGCATGAAATGAAAGATCTTCTCTCTAATTTACTGAATAGTTTTTTATTGTTTTGTGGGATTTTTGGTGGTTTGTTTTGTTTGTTTCTTTTGTGTGTTTTTTTGTTTTTTCATTGGTTTTGATTGGTTGGCTGGCTGGTTGCTTGGCTGGGTATGTGGGGTTTTTTTGTTTGGGGTTCTTTTGGTCCTGGTGGCTGTAGTTTTGTATTAACTAATGACCAATTCTAGGACAACTCCATTAATTACTGATTTCCCTTATCCTTCTCTTCTTCCGTTAGATTTCAATCTTTCACTTCTTTATATTTCAACATTTTTTAAATAAATGAGATTGCAAATAGCATGTAGCAAATATAATTCTGCTAATGAACTTGGTAGATACCCTTTTGTGGCTCCTGAAAGCTTCTTATGAACAGGCAGGTGTGCCCTAACAGAAAATTGTAATTTTGGACTTAGAGGAATAAATGTTTTGGCCAAAGAGCAGGTAATATTAAGGGAAAAAAAAAAAAAACAAACAAACAAAAACAAACAAACAAACAAACCAAAACAAAACAAACAAACAAACAGAATCAGAGAAAAGAAAATCCTTGTTTTTCAGAATTGAAGAAACTTCAGAAATTCTATTTGTTTTGTGAATATTATAGATATTGTTATAAACTTATAGGCATAAAATAAGCCTGGGAATACAAACTCTTGGCGCCTCTAAAGGCAGTCAGTAGAGGGAGCCATGTTCATACGCAGTTTATTACATGCCACTGCAAAGCTTTCTAAAATAACCCAGCTGATGAACAAATGAGATTTTTTTTTTATTATTTGCTGCAGTATCCTTACATAGGAAGAGAATGTAATATGGAAAACACCAGATTCTTTCCTAACTGAATATGTTAGTCAAGTGAAGGATCATAGTAATAACAACATTAAGGTGCAGCTGCAACTTTAAATTTGCTGTATTCTATGATTTTAGATTTACCAAGGGATTTAAGTACTTAATTTTAACCTCCTGGGTATTTTAGTGTACAGATTCCAAAAATCACAAGGGGAGGAAAACCTACTGTACTTATGCATATCCCTGTCAATAGCCTGGCAGTTGCTTTCATGTTCAGCTTCAAAGTTTCTGAGTACTTTTATATTAAGAGCTGAGTGTTTTAGCAATTGCCATCTCAGTAATCAGTGACTGGTGAGTTTTGTTCTAAAAAATATAACTAGAGAACCCTTAGGTATTCTCACTGCTGAAATATTTAAACCACAGGAAGATTGAATTCCCAGTGAAATACAGTTGCAGCCATTTTCTTTGAAAACACAGTTGGAGCCCTTTCATGGGGATAATGAAGGTGAGTCCTTCACACTGAGAGGAGCATTGAAATACGGGTTTGAGATCTCACACAATGGGTAAAGAAGGGAACACAGCACCTATAGTACATGTAATAATAAACATCACTCTTGCACAAACCCTTCTTTGACAGAGAGAAGCAAGCCACTGCTCATTAGCTATTATTGTGTGAAAAAACTCAGCCCACTACCAAGAACTCCTGCCATGCCACTATACTGTGAGGCATACTGAAAGAATTACAGCTTTCAGGTTTTCTACACTGACTGAGGTATGATTTCTGATGTTCAATTGCTCTTCAACACTAAAAATAAGGAAATTGTGTATAAAAGGGTGGTGCAATTTTAAGATCTGTTGATGCTGTCACTAATATAGATGTATGAGGAAAGTGCAGTGATGTTTAGGAGTTAGAAGAAAAGTGACTTAGAAGTAATTTTTTTCAGAAACTGAGCTTTATTCCTAGAGAATTATGGTGAATTTGTGTTTTAACCATGCACATATATACTCATAGGCGTATATTTATCTGTGGGAACTATTTCATGGTTGGTTTTCTGCTCAGATCTGTGGAGATAAGTCTTACCTATGTTAAAGCTTTATGAGAATAATTTAATAATTAAAAAAAAAAGAAAATCCAAACAACAAGAAGACTGCTGTCCCCCTTCTGCTGTAAAAGATAAGGAAATTATAGCATTGGTAAAAAGCATCACTCATTAGAAAACACCTAATATCATAGGTTAAACAGAAGTTAAAACTATATATAGGTAAATTCTATATCACAGTTTATTTCTATTTTTATTCTTTTTTTTAAGATTCTCTTTCTTTTGTGGTTTTTAGCAGTTATCTTGTTTTGACTCTATTTTATTGAAACTGTTAGTGTAGAATTTCTATGGCATAAACATGAACCTATTTAAAGTTTAACAATAAGGCACTTAAACAAAAAAACAATAAAGTAGATTTCACATGTTCTTCCTCTTTTGTGAGAGAACTTATGGATCTAGATCTGTCAATTTCTGATTCAGCACGGATATAATCATTGTAGTCTCAAGAAAAGCAGCAAATTTCCTGTGGCTCATGATGTCATTGTAGGAGTAAATATTGTATTTATAGCTCAGAACACACATATAATCAGCAGTATGAAGTGATTTGTTCTAAGACAGAATATCAAGTTAATAAATATCTTACATAAAATTGATTTTTTAATTTTTTTTTTATATATAAGGTATAATTGATGAAAGATTTTTCAAATTACAAGGTAACCTGTTGCAGGAAAAAATCTGCCTGTGTATTTTTCATACTACATTACACTGGAGATCACTCTTCTAGGAGCCTTCCAGTAAACTTGCATAGCATTTATTTGCCTCCTCTGTAATACAGTTGTGCATTAAATTTTCAATAAAGTTACCCTTGTTGTTTGGAAGGTACAAAAATCTTCCCATCTGTGATGCAAACATAAGGCCTATGACTAATAACATAATTTTTTTTTAGATGAGGCTGGACAGGAATGCTTTGATTATAGACACATTTTCACATTGTTTTAGACTCATGTATCATAACTGCAGAATCTTCCCATTTTGAATTCTGAGACTGGAACAGATGGCAGAGATGTATTTCAAATAATGGCACTTGACATATAATTTCTATAAATAGCTACACAACTACAAGGTGTTATTTGTAATTTTTCTCTCTTGGGAAAAAAACTAGAAATTCTCTGTCACTTCATGATAATTGTTCTTTAAATTCTTCACAAATGGATAATTTTTTTAAATTTTTACCTTAAAGTAAAAAGACAGATGTCAAGGCAGATGTTCTTTTGCATGTTACTGGATTCCCAAATGTCTCCGCAGCCTAGTCATAGAATCAATTCCTGCCACATATTATGCACACATATATAGACACATAGTCATAGAGAAAAAATATGCAAGACATACATTCTCTACTTCTAAAAAACATTTATTAAGTTTATTTGTCATGATAAAGGAGTCTATTAGAAAAATAAATTGTTTTTATACCCAAGAAAAACTACATAAATAATAAAATGTATTACGTATCTTACTAAGAGTGAGTTTATGTGTTAAATTGTTTTCCCTTCAGCTCATTGATGCAATGATTTAAAAAAAAAGAAAACTGATACTCAAATTGTACTGAAATGTCAGCTATGGAGGGCAGAGAGTTGCACACCATACCAAAAATAATGCGGTTTTATGTCACTGGTGGGTGCTCTTTGTGAGAACAGTTAGTTCCTGTTTCAGACCAAAGAAAAATGAAAAATGTTCTTAGACATCTTAGAGTTTGTGGTAGTATAAAATAAAAAATTAATGCTTCAGAATCTTAAGCCAATTTCCATATGTTGTATTCTGTTCCAGTATTGATATTGTCATGTTTTCAATCAAGGTTGATGCAAACAAAACAAAAAACTCAGAAAATCCGGTTCGACTTACGTAAAAACTCTTGCTGAAAACAAGTTAGAGTGAACAGACTGTGTGATTTAAATGTTCTTTTAAATTTTTGGCAGCTTGAGATTTACTTTATATCCCATTTGCTCCATATTCTTTTAGTTATAGTAAGCAGGTAATGCTTCCTTTGCTGTGAAAAATGCTGTTGTTGCCAACTTTGTCATCTAAGCTTCATTTTTACAGTTCTAGTAGCATCCGTTTGTCAACATAAAAACTAAAATATTCTGAACTCAATCAGCTTTCTCAGACTTGTCTCCAGAGATGGCATTAAAGGGTTTGGATAACCTTATCTCTTCAATACTGAGGATGTTTGTAGCTTCTGCTAAGTGCTCTCTAGTGATTCCTTTCAAAACTTTTAATGGACAGCAATATGTCTGTCAGATCATATATATACTCCTTACCACATCATCCTAGAGACGTTTTAAAACAGCCTGATAGTTAGTGCTACCCTTTCAGCCAGCTTTATATGTAGCATAACAGCGAAAAAAATAATAGTAGCATAACTGGGGGAAAAACCTCAGACATTTAATGCTACTCTTTATTTTGGTATAGTTATTACTGAACTTTTTTGGAGGTATAGGCAAATTGTGAAGTGGACTGCCTCCGGAAAAAAACCCAACCAACCAACCAAAAAAAAACCCCACCAAAACAAACAAAACTAAGAAGCATATCACGCAAGAAAACTCTTTCATATTCAGAAAGTTGAAAAATGTTGCATTAATAAAGAAATATGGTATAGAACAAGACTCACATTTGAACAGCACTTATCTTGCACGGCTTTGAAGAATACAATTTAATATTTTATGAGATTGTGTAGATTTGCATTGGGAAGGTTACTTGTATTAGCAAATACTATTTCTATTGTTGGATGCATACTGAATTATTTCAGTGAAGTGGAACAGCTCTGATTGTGTTACAAAAAAAATACCCCAAACTATTTTTAAATGCAGATTCCAGTTACAATACACCATTTTATTTTTTTAGTTTTGAAGACAGCATGCTATCCTTCAGGATTTTAAATTAGTGCACAGACAGATTTGAGGTTAAACTTAATGCAATAACATTTCTATTTTATGTTTTTGAAAGTAAATTATAAGTTTTGCCAACGTTACAATTGTATTTTCTCTGATTGCACTGGTGGGAATCTCATAGACATTTAAATTAGAATGTTTTACCACCTATTTCTTCAGCAAAATCATACTCTAACATTTTGATATACCTCTTTGGGAATCAAAAAGGAAGGAAAAACTAACATTCTACCTTTAGCACTGTACTACCTTTTCCAACTAATTTAATTTTATAATTGTGCCCTCTGCATGAAACAAGAACTTTTATTTTTACTTGAGGTTACAATTCTTTACACAGATAGTACAACGACAGAATAGTTGGCCTGTTGGGATAGAACCATAGCTACTCTTAGTTGATACAATGCCTCTGGTAGTAGCCCACGCTCTACTAAGGAAAATGTGTATTTCTGACATCAGCTAATTTGTAAGGTCATTCCCTTGGATGGAAATTTACACTCAAACTAAAACTCCAGAACTTTCTTAGAGCGGCAAAAAAATACCACCTTTGAGCTTTAAAATGACAATGCTGGGTTTAATCTCTTTCAGGAATGAACACCAGGCATACAACAAATTTCAGCTTTCAATTAATATGGTACTGTTTGATGGTGCAGCACAGAAAGTGGGAGCAGTCTTTCCTTGGAAGATATGCAGAGAAAAATTGATTTATTTACATAGCAGGCGGTGGGGGGGGAAAGTAAAATGGTTCTGTGCACAACTACAGAACTAGTTTTGATTTTGTTCCCAGGCATTGTCAAATGCAAAAATGCATAAACAATGTAAGGAGTAGAGCCTTAGTTGAGTCTTTATTAAGTTATACGCAGTAGAATTTATTTTCCCATTTATTTTTCTACTTAAACATTCAAAAACTGCAAGGAGATTGATGCAGATGTTAGCTTAGAGGCGTTTTGTGGGGATAAAATGAAATGAGCAATGAAAACTATGAACACTGACTTAAGATCCTGAACATGCTGATCCCACATGCAGCTCCTCCAAGAAAGCAAATGAACTGGTCCATCTATTATTTTATTACTCAAACTGCTATTCAAACATTTCTATGGAAATAGTTGGAAGTTATTATCCTTACATCAACTGGCTCAAAGTTCTCATATAGGGCTGGGGAGAGAATATCTTAGCTAAGCTAGAAAAGAAGTGGAAACATCTTAAAATCAAAATGACAACAACAAAACCAAATCAAAACAAGCAAGTAAAAAAATCCACACTCTCAAACCAAATATTAAACCTAAGTGTATTTTTTGAACATACTCTGAAAAAACCAAAAAACAAAAAACCCTGTAAACATCCCTTCATTTGTGATAGACCTGTTGTTAAATAGAGTGGGAAGGGATCTTAAGGCATCAGCTAGTCTGTCTCTTAATGAAAGCAGAATCAAATAAGTTTGAGTAAATAATTTTTTTTTTTTTTATTGCAGGTGTTTTTCTACCCATTCCTTATAATATTTCTTTGCTGCCTTTATAACATCCAAAACTATTTAAAACATTCATTTAGTGTTTCAATCATGTGGCTCATTAAAAAATTCTCAACTACTATCTATACTAACAGATCTTTGTCTCAATTCAATTATTTACTTTTCTGTTCNGTTTTTCTACCCATTCCTTATAATATTTCTTTGCTGCCTTTATAACATCCAAAACTATTAAAACATTCATTTAGTGTTTCAATCATGTGGCTCATTAAAAAATTCTCAACTACTATCTATACTAACAGATCTTTGTCTCAATTCAATTATTTACTTTTCTGTTCTGAGTGAAGGAGAAAGTTTACCTCTTTGTGGTCATCTTTTTTCTTGTAACATTTTTTCATCCTGTCTATGTTTCAGTTTTCTTTTTTTCAGACAAACCCACATATTCTAATCTCTTCTTTGAAACATGGACAAGTATAATAAAGCATGGGCCTTGCAGTGTCATGCTGAACTCCCTAGCCTTTAGTTGTAGTGAAAACTGTTTCAGAGAGAACCGTTGTCTTTCACTGAATGCTGACCCATTGGCACATCTTACCTTCACACTCAGTGCATAAAAGGGATGAGGATAATTTCCTCTTCACTGTACAACTACCATATAGCAAAAGTCATTCCATAGTACTAATCCTTTCTTCTTCATTAAGTCAAAACATTACGCAATGTGTAGACTGACCCATGTTGCTCAGTTAGGAGAGAATATATAAAAAAAAAAAAAAACAACGATTTTTTTTTCCATAAAGCTGAAGTTATCACATGCAAAAAAAATTACTTTTACCTGGAGTAAAGTATTAAAATCCAAGGAAGAGTTCAATATAAACACAGATCAATTGTTCACCTTGTTCATGTATGTGCAAATATAAAATCTGCCTCTTCATTCCTTTCTGTGGCTTCAATGGCTCCAAAACATGTCTTTGTTTCTGCATTAAAATAGTAGTAAAAACGGTTTATGAATCCTAATACAGATCAGTCAACATAAAACTTTCACTTTCAGACTTAAGGAAATTAATTGCAAGACAAGATTTCTGACCAAAACATGTAATGGACTGTATCAAAATATAATCTCCACAACAGAAACATTAGAGATCTTTCTTCTTCAAAGCATCATGGATGAGAGTGAGAAACACTTGTATGGACAAGAACATTGAGGACATGAAAGAGAAAACTAGGAGAAATTCTTTATTGGGAAAATTTTTCATTTGAAAACAAATGAACAAGTTATGCTGAGCTGTATTTTAATTGGCCTCCATTAATTTAGATACCTATCCTATGAATAGATAACCCAGGACAGTTTTGGTCTTATTTTATAATTCATATTTCGCATAAAAGCATGAATTTATCTGGGAAGAAAGAGAGGGATTATCATGTAACTAAACTACTACAAATATAGAAAGGGCTACAAATACAGCCACAAATATAGAGAAGGATGAAGCTGATTATCCATCCTTATTGTCTGAATAAGCAGTATCTATGTTATTTCCAGAGAGTTTCCTTTATACTCAGATTGTAGGCGACCTATTGCAACTGCAAAATGGATTTTACATTAAAAAGGAAGAAAATAGGAGAATTTTAGTTGTCTTCACAAGCATGTGAGCATTAAACATTTTTTTTTTTTCCTGTGACACCACTTGAGATAAGGGGATCCATAAAATTAAGACAGCTGTCTGTATATATTGAATGATGCCAAAACATCATGTTTTGCAGGATTACTCTCTCTGCTATTCAGTTGTTATTCTGCAATATCCAACCTGTGGGTCATAGTCCTGAGCACGCTCCCTCCTCAATGCAAGGGTTTGCTGGTGTAGTGCAGTTGGGTCATCTGGGATCAGGCTACTGAGAAAGACCCATCTAAGCCTGCTCTTTCTTCTCTGCTTGGGACCTCAAACACTACTTCCTAGCTTGCCTGAGCTGCTTGTCAGCATGCTAAGCAAGGTTACTCACCTTATTGAGAAAAACCTTGATTTCACAGCTTGAATTTGGGCCTACTTGGACAGTGTGGACTTGTCTGGCACCTGTCACTCTCCATATACTGGGCTTGGTTTCCTGGTTGGGTCCTGCAGGGACTATGCCCACAGGATCCACAGAATTACCCAGAATTGGAAGGGTTTGAAAGGGCCCCTGCAGATTGTCTAGTCCAACACTCCCACCAAGGCAGGATCACCTTAGAACAAGTTGCACGGGTGGGTTTTGAATGTCTCCAGAAAGAGTTCACTCCATGAAACCCATAGGCAGTCTTTTCCAGTGCTCTGCAGTTCCAGCAGCCCTCTCTTTAGAGGATAAAAATTAGCTGGGGCACAGACTTCTTGTTAAACACAGCATATAAAGGGTCCTGGTTTATACCTCTTTGCAGCTTAGTCATCTTAACTCCAACTACTCACTGACTGGCTGCAGCAAGCTTCCACTGTAGGTTTCCCTTCCAGCCCCTGACTGCTGGTTATTTCCTGCTAAACTGTGACTGCAGGTATTAGTTTGCAGACTCCGATTGCAGGCTTTTACCTGGCTAGACTGTGACTGCAGGTTCCAACACCAGGCTCTAACTGCAGACCCAGAATGACCTCACAGCAGTGATTCTCTCTCCTCAGGCACCTGCTTCATGATCCTCTCCTTCATGCTCCTCAAGGCTCCTCCTCCATGATGACCCTCCCCTTTCCCAGCTAAGCCCCTCTTTTATCTCACACATGTTTATTGGATATAGTTGTGACTCATGAGGGGCAAGGCTGTATTGGTTAATTGACACAGCTGTTACTTATCAGGGTGAGGTCACCTGTGTTCCCTTCTCCTACACTCTGCCATGTTCAATGGAGAGGTTCTTCCTCATGCTGAGGTGGAATTGCTATTTTAGTTTATGGCCATTGTTCCTCATCCTGTCACTGGGCACCACAAAAAATAATGTGGTATAATAATAATCCTCTTGACACAACTATTTGAGATATTTATATTCTTTAATGAGAACTTCTCTCAGTCTTTTCTTCTCTAGATTTAAGAGATTCATTAATTTTTTTTCCCAGCCACCCTTCCACAGCCTTGGCTTCTGGCTATGTACTCTGCCCATACTCTCTGGTCCCGGACAGAGAGTGTAGTGTGAGAGCTAACAGGAGACAGCTACCACAAACAACATGACATGTGTGTAAGACAACCTTAATCTGGAATCTTGTGAATGTGATAATACAGGTGAGGCCATTCACCTGTTATGAATTTAAACAGTTTTAAATTTATTTATGTACATATATATATAGGGAGTCTTAGAGAAGTCAGGTGATTTACATCTTACACTATTTGAAATTCAGACCGGCAAAAGTCTGGGCATGCTGTCGGGGCACACAGATTTGGGTCAGAAGGCAGATTTGACTGCTGTGGGTTGTCACACAACTCTGCCAGGGGACATGGAGCAAGGGCAGAAAAACAAACTGAGAACGTGATGTGACAGGTGCACTTGGGGCTGGAACTGAAAGGGATTGTGTCAGGTTGTCCATGATGAGTTCAGAAGAACAGGTGGGCTCATTGGGGTTGGGCAAGGAGTCAGCCCTGGGGTGGAGGAAGCACTCGGAGGCAGGGGAAGTGTTAGTGGAACAGGAAGGGCAGACCCTAACAGACAAGCCACTCCTAGTTACACTCTCAGCTGCCAGAGAGCCAGGGGCAGTTGGGCAGCTGCAGGCATCAGACATATCCCTGAGGACAGTGACAGGCTGAGGCTGCACCACGATATAAGGGTGGACCTGGCTTGCCAGGGGCATGGCTGGACAGGACAGGACAGGGCAGTGGGAGCTGGAGACCAGCTCTGCTGCAGCATCACTGGGGCAGGTCATGATGGCATTGGAGAGTGCCATGGGATCATGGGCTATGGACAGAGGTAGCCCTGATGGGGCCAGATAGAGACAGCCAGTCCTCAGGACCCTGTCACATATGTATAAGGTCTACACAGCTATTCTTTTTTATAATATATTGTAGCTGAGTCTCTCGTAGACCATTAAAAAAAAATCACTACTTTTTATTTTCCTTATAGAGACTAGATTTCAGAGTAATGTGTGGATTTCTAACTTCTGTGTTTGTGGTGGTGATACACTGCTTATCCTTTATTGATAATCCTGACCACCCAAGTCTCAAAAATGTTTCTTAGCTGACTCCTTGTTGGAAAGAGAATGAGCAGAAATTCATCAGGAAGCAAGTGGTTGCTGTGCTAAAAGGAATGTCATCATGACAGGGAAAAATAGGAATAGACAACTGACACTGCAGATTAATTCATAACATCATAGAATCAGTCACTGAGTTGTGAAAAGTACCTTAGACAGGGGCAGCCATCAATACCGGATTAACACTTCTCTTAGCTGCTCCTGATTTTCTTTTATAAAATAATACAGGTGATGGTGATTAAAAAAAAAAACAAAAACCTTACTTATTCAGTATCTCAACTATTAAACATTCAAATTTCACTTCAGTTTTACAGGCAGTATGTATGCCTTCATTTAAATTATGTATTCTATTTTTTTCCATTTCCTCTCAAACTGTGATTTATTAAACATTTTTAGGTATTCTATGCTTTTATTTAGATTTTTAGGTGTTCATTTTTGGCACCTTATTGTTTCTAATAGAAAAATAAACTGCAACAGCACAGGTTTTTTTACACCTCAGCAAATAATCTGCAATAAAACATCTAGACAAATGAAATTAGTTTATATTCTTTGTGAAAATAGTGTCTCTCATTTGCAGGTCATTTATCATTTCCCTTTTTATTTTCAGGATTTGACAAGTGAGAATTTTCCGCTTTCTGCTTCACAAAAATTGTATAATTGTGTTCGATATGCTCAAGATCACATATACTTTGAGAATTATTATGAGAACAACTACAAACTACAGCCATTTCTTTTCCTTTTAAAAATTGGATTTTCCCCATTTTCCCTCCTTCTGTAGGCAGGAGGAAGTGGAGGGCATTTAAAAAAGAAAATCTTAAAAGTCTTTGAGGTTTTATTTCAACAATTCTTGTGCATTATTTATAACCTCTCACCTGCTTGATATCTGTGTTTGTAGTATTCACTTAGTGTATTTTTACAGTCCAGAAAAACACTCTCGTTATTGTGCATACTTTGGCAAATGATACAATGATGATTTAGCAGAAATTTATGAACACAATTTATTCTAAGCTTCCTGAAGTGGACCCAAACCTTATACATTGAGTATGAAAGATACAGCACTTGAACATATATTTTTTCTTAATGTAAACAGCCTCGAGTGTCACGATTAGGATGGCAATGATTTTCAGTTAACTGACTTTCATTAATTCTGTGCAAACACAATGGGACAGTTGCACACTTCCAACACTCCAAACTCTGTCGTCCCTTTCCCTATATTTTTTACCCCTTTTCCTGCATTCAGTATACATCGGATATCTCCTGTTCTGTCATTTTAGAAGAGCGTCAGTCTAAAAGACACTCACAGATCCTGAGTTTTCCTGTGACTTCATGGGGTTAGTTTTTACATGCTTCCATTGAGACTGTGACCATATCTGAAATCTTAAGGTCTTTGGTGTTTTTTGAACGCATGTAAATACTGTTTTCTTTTAAATTCCTACCTATGCTTTCTGCCAAAGAACTGAAGATGGCACATATAAAGTATTTAATTGACAGGAGCAGGTCTGAGGTTTCTTCTTGCGTGTTATAAAATAATAACGTATAAAAGCCATCCAGCCATTCACCAGGACAACATTTTTCTTTATCTATTCAGATAAAGACCAGAGCTATTACCTGAGATGACCATTGGTCATTGCAACCAAAGGTACTGTCCAAATTACTCCACGACAGCTTTACATTACACAGGATAAATGACCTACAAAGTCATGATACTGAAATCCAAAGTAATCTTTGGTTTTATTTCCACAAAGCTAATCTCTTGATTGGCATAATGAAGTATTTTGAGTTATTACATTAAAATATTGTAATTATATTCTAACATTCAAGGTTAAAACCAAAAAAACTCCCAAACTTTCATAGACATTTCATAGAAGCTAATGGGCTTTACTTGCAATTTCATGGAGTAATACAATGGTAATAGGAGTGAAGATTAAAATAATGGAAGTTTCTTTTGATTGCTTATTGCAAATTCTTTTCCTTTAAAGTATCACATGTGAGTTCAAGCAGGCCACCTACAGAAGAAACTGAAGACTTCCAGTTGTTTTAAATAAATTATAAAGCAACAATACCCTTTACTTCGTCTCACTGAATAACTGGAATTATCGTGGATTTCTAAATTGTTATGTATAAATCTTCACTGCAGTGTATGTTCATTAAATTAGGAAGCTAAGGGAGAAATTTTAGTTGTTAAAAGTCTTAAAAAAGGAAACTTTTTCTCACTCAGAAAGGCAAAAAATGTAAACAGTATTTACCTTGATTTAATTAGGCATTTTACTAAATTATAAAAATATGTAGACAATGCTTCAGATTTGCCATGTTTATATTCACTTTCTCAATCTCTAGTAGCAGTCTTTTAAGACTGGGAAGATTTTTAGATGTTTTGACATGGCCTCCAAGTCCACTGTTGTTTCAGCCAGACCCTCTTGAATTCTCATAATCACATTCCCCAAATCTTTGTCCTGACAGAGCACAAATATTCAGTAAAAAAGCTCAGTGAAGTACAATGTGGATTTTATTACGGTGCAGCTTTTTTTTTCCCCCAATCTACATGTTCAGCCTGGTTATCTAGTGCAGGAAAAAAAGCAAAGTAATTCAGTTTTCTCCATTTTATATTATTCAGTCCCATTCGACTGTAGAGGCAGTTCCACCCAAAGGAGTGATCATCAGACAAAGAGAGACAACACCTTGTTGGCTTGGTTAGTGTTTGCTTCACATCTCACAGCCAAGGTGTTCAGAACATGTGTGAAATTCTGTCTCTCTTCAAGTCAGTGAGAAAGCTCCCACTGACTTTTCAGAAGTTACAACTTCATGAGAAGATTCAGGTTAGCACTAGCCAGAGTTAGAGACTATAGCCCTAAACACTTCCCTTGCTAGTGTTAGTACCCTAGAAAATCTCACTGTCCCCACTAGAGCAAGCAAGGTGTGTAAAATCTTTTTAGTAGTAATATTAGATGATTCTATCTTTTACCCACAACAGGACCAACACAGCTGTCTCACTCTTTCTCCTTCTAACTTATTTCCTTCATTAGCAGGAAAACTGACCTCTAACTTCCACTTTCACCTCCTCCCCACCTCTGTATTTGACTTAGACAAACATTCAGTGCAACAGATCTTTCTGGAGACTAATCAAAACAAATCCATTTGACCAAAGAACAAAGGATACCTGTTTCCATTGCAGACTTTTTCTGGACTGCAATCTGATGTTTTGTTCCAAGATGGATTGTTGCTTCGGGTGTCCCTCTGGTCAGCCAGCACTCAGCCTGGCAACCCGGTCAGCTCGGGCACCCTTCAACAGGACCAATGTGTGGGTTTTTGGCTTT
>VXBB01019052.1:4590-16979 GCA_013399915.1 Illadopsis cleaveri
CGCCGGCGGCCATTTTGGGAACGGGCAATTCGTGAGGGTGCGATGCCGCCGGCGGCCATTTTGGGAACGGGCAAGGGCGGGAATTCTGTGAGGGGAGAGGCGCTTTTAAATTTTAACATAAAAATTTAGTACTCCTTTCGTCACTAACTCGTTTTATGGTGACGTTATGGGGATAACCCTTCTGTCATGCAGGGGAAACTAATGTCAATTTTTGTCACCTTACTTGTATTATGTTTTTTAATAAAGCCAACAGTCGCGATATTGTAAAGAATTCTGAAATAAATGCTGAAGCAAAAATAGGATAGTATTCTAAGAGTGAACTTTCGTTTNCAATAAATCTCATCTACACCTGTAACATTTATTCCCGTATCTTTATCTGGCCCTGGGAGGACAGAGCTGGTTTCTTCGGATTTAACTGCATTGCCTTGGCTGAAAATGTGTATTTTTTACTTATTCTGTGTCAGCAAAAGGGCAGGAAGTGCTCAGCAGCACCAGTTCCTGTAAAGGGAGTTTCTCGCTGGGAAGGAGAAACGCAAAGTGAAATTAAAAATCCCCGACACAGAAAACCGGCCAAAAACCCCCCACAAGCAAGACGCAGCAGCCAGAGAATAATGACGTGCCATGTGAAACCACAGATTCCTGAGATTATCACTATTCTCCCTGATTTCACAGACGAATGGGAATAATTCAGATGTTGAGCTTTCTTTGGTGACAGATTCATCTCGATTTCACCACAGTCGCACCTCCCTGCTAAGGAAGGGGGAAAGGAATAAATCCACTTGTCCTGGGCCAATGGGGTGCAGATCCAGGCAAGTTTGATGGGGCAAAAGATGTTTTTGCAAGTTTTTAGGTGTTTTCAGTGCTGTCCGTGCCTTGTTTCCATCAGTTGCCTGCCCTTTAACGGGGCTTTAAACCAGCGCAGCCCCTGCTCCCTCAGAGCGCTTGAGGGCTGGCGGGTCGGCAGGGCAGCGGGATCGGCGGGAAAAATGGGAATTTATTCCAGGAACTGGGAACACGGTGTTGAAAATAACACAACTGATAAAGGCGCTGATGCTGTGACCACACTGACGCGCTACGGAGCAAATCGCGCCGGAGAACCGCGCTGGGCGCGTTCGCAGGAGCCCCGAATAACAACGCGGCAACACCGGAGCCCATCCCGGGAGCCGGAGGCGGGAGCGGCGCGCAGGGACCGGATCTCGCCCTCACTCACCCCCTCATGGTGAACTTCACCACGGCCAGGCGGGAGCCGGCGGCGCTCAGCTCGGGCTGGAACTCGGTGTCGTTGGCGATCACCTTCACGCCCGCCATGGCCACGGGCCCCGGTGGCGGTGCCGGGTGCGATGTGCAGCGTCACGGCGGGCAGGACGCCCGGCATGCACCGCTGGGACGGGCGCAGGCGCGGCCGCCCCGCTCCGCTCCCGCCCGGTCGCCGGCCGCNGGGGGAAATAAATGAATAAATGCTTGTCATAACCACAACACAAAACCGAAATTAAACCCAGGACTTTCTCCGATCCCATTTGCAGCGTCGTTACCGACAACTTCCCAACGTACTTTATAACATAACATTATAAATATCACTTCAAGACGTCTCATATTTCCCCTTTTCCTGTTAAAAACCCGGAATATCCCCAGCATTCTGCTCCCGCCCGCTGTAATTTAAAAGACTTACAGCAATCACTAAATAATTAAGCAAGCAAGCAATCACCGGTCCCGTGCGCGCCCTCAGCGGAACCCAGCGGTTACCACGGCGGCGGCGCCTGCCGTCAAGTGCGCCGAGCGGCGCCGTACGCCAGTGTCGCGGCAGGCGGTGTCATCCGGCCGCTGCCGCACCGAGCGCGGCGGGGCCGCGGCTCCCGGGACCCGTGAGGGCCGGGAAAGGGACCGGCACCGGCACCGGACAGGTGCGACAGGGGACAGGGGCGGGAGAAGGGCGCGCTCCCAGCGGGAGCGGTGCGGTGAGCCCCCAGGTCTCCGCAGGCCCCCGCGGCAGCCGCACGGGGAGCTCTGAGGGGGCTGCGGCGGCGGGAGGCGCAGGGACACGGGCAGTCGGGGAGCCCCAGGCTCGGCTGGCGGGGAGCCCGAGGATTCAGGGGTCCCGGGACACCGGGAGCGGCCCCACGCTGGTAACGGAGCACGGTTTGGGTTAGAATTTCCTCAGGTTTCACCTCAGAACGAGCACCGGGTTATTAATGGATGAAGGTTGCCATTTCTGCTAACGGAGCCTTACCTAAGGGTATTGATTCTCTTAAATACTCTTTAATGCCAATTTTTTGCTACCTCGCAGCCTTTCCCAGTTTTATTTCCCTTTCCTGCGCCAGACACGGTGCTCTTGGCACCCAGGGATGGGATTTGGGGTTCTCCAGCTGCTTTGGATAACTGTCCTGTGTGACAGTTTGAAACAGGAAAAAATTGCTCTGGGTTCAGTGTGTCATCGAGTTAAGCACCAGGAAAACCTGCAAGTGCCTTCCAAAGGTGTTCATTAACTCCAATCTCGTGTCCCAAATTAGCATTTCTTTCTCTGCCTTGATTTGGAACCTCCTGCATACCCAGGGAAGGTGTTTTCATTGCATTCTCACTCCCTTTAATGGTCCCTTTTCTCCATCCCTAAATAATACATAGAAAGCCTAATTTGTAATTACATTTTAAATCGTTAGATTTTTCTGAAATGCATAAATAGCCCATTCATAACTATTTTATACTCTTTAACACTGTTTTGTGCTATTTAGCAGTATTTTGGGGACAGATTATTGGAGTGTGCACACATATCCTGAGATTAATTCCTTAATTAATGGAAATACAAGCGTTTGGGAAGAGTTGCTCTGGTGTAACAAAGGTGGGGTTACTTTTGTTTTCTGCCTCTTCCTCCCATGGATTTATTCTGTTTGGGGGCTTTTCTGGCTGTCAGAATCCATTTTGTGGATTTCTGGCTAGACAAGTTGAAAAGGTGTTTAGTTGAGTCTTGGATTCAGTATTTAATGCCTTGTGCTTGAGAAATCACTTTAGTGGCTTTGCTGAAATAGGAATTGATCCGGGATTATTAAATGTGCCTAAATCCCACGTTTAAGCAGAGCAGTTCAAAGAGTCACTGGATTATTCTGTCAGGATAATGCATAATTTAAATTCTTTTTTGTTCACTTCCTCATTGAAGTAATTGCTTTCAGTCTAAATATTTTAAAAATCCTCTTTTTGGAAAGGTGTTTTTCCACATCACTGCCTTGCTCTATTTACTGTACAATACTGTTGTGTGTATTTCTACATCCCTGCACTTCTTGTATGTGTAAGATTAGAATTATTTCTATGTTATTTCTACATTATTACTTGCAAAGCTTTATGCTAGAAAATTTAAAGTGAAGGAATTAAATACAAGGATTATTAGATAGATACGTGTGTACATTATTCTCTGTACATGGACTAACAGAAAAATCTGCTTTATTGTGTTTGGGGAAGAAAACCAGGATTTTGCCACTTGTGGAAGTGACAGGGACAAATTTACCCCGTGGAGACAGACGTGTGAACGGGAAGAGCTTTACTCGTGGCATCTCCATTTTCCACTTTCAGGTTCCCTTTTCTGCAGGAAATCAGTGGGTTTGGGGAGTTCTGAATGGCTGGAATGTAGGAATTGGTGTGGAATGATCCCCTGTCTGCTTTTGGGCTCCTTTGGCCCTGCAACAGTGTTGATTTGCTCCTGTACTTTGTCATCACTGATGTCAAAAAATGGAATTATTGATTGTTTTCAGACAAAAAGGGATTTTGGTGCTGGCAGGGGCTGCAGTTGGTCTTTGCCCCGGCTAAGCTGTGGAATCCAAATTCCTGAGGAATTAAAATGTGGCTTTTCCTGAAAAGGAAGTTTTTTCTGAAGGCCTTGCGCTGCCATAGTCAAAAACGAGAAGGAAAGAGGTAGTTTTTCTTCTTCCTCTCTCTCCCAGAGCCTTGCTGTGAAATATTCTGAGAACTGTGTTTGAAATGGGACTGTCAGGGGGTTGATAATGTGTTTTCTGCATGGAAAATCTGCACGGAAAATCTGCACTCTCTTGGGTTAGTTGCAACTCCTTGCTCTTGTATGTTGCAATACCCTGCTATATGTTGCTTTTGGAAATTCCCTTTTTTCAGAGTGGTGTGGGTTTGGAAGTGTTCAGAGGTAGCTGCAAATGCAGAATGGTGAAATGCAGAATGTCAAGCAGCAATTCTGTGCCCCAGCGGGGGAATTTCTGTATTTATTAAAAAATGCAGCTGTTTTTGACAGCCAGGTGACACAGGAACACTGTGACTTGTTCCCTGAACTGGGAGCAGTAGGACAGCAGAGGAGTGGGAAGGGATTTGTGTGTTGCTTCTTGGTGTTTTTCAGCTCTGGTTTAGTCATTTTTGGTTTGTTTCCTCACAAAAATTGACTGGGTATTTCTGTTTGCTGTGGGTGGTTTTGTTCTTGTTGTTGATATTTGCATTTTGTTCTGTTGCATCTGGACACTTTATTCCTGCCTTTATTCTATTTTTATGATGATTTGCCTGCAAATCAAGCCTGGTTTAATCGTAGCTCTTTGTTTGTCACCCTGTTGTTTAAAATGGTGAATTAATTTCTCTTTCTGTGTTGTGATGGTCCAGACAGAGCAATTGATCCAGCATTGCATAACAATTAACTCTGCAGGGCCAGGTGTGCTTTGCAGAGTGGAGAAGGAGTGGATTTTTGGTCTTTATTGATCCTGATCATAAAATCTGAGCTCTTAATTAAATAGCTTTTAATGAAGATGGACCAGTGGGCTGCCAGAAATGAGCTGCTTTAGTGGGAAGGGTCATTTGATGTGATAGGGCCGATTTTGTGATGTGGATTTTGTGGAAACCCCACAATTGATCCCTGCCTTGTCAGGAGCCTCCCGGGAGCCGTGTGTAATCCTTAGCCATTCATTATCCTGCCCTTGCTCCCTCCCTTCCCCCTTTTTTTTCCAGTCGTGTTCCAGTTCTCTGGCTGCAGAGGGTGGCAGCACTCATCAAATGGAATAGCAACTCCTCTGGTTTTTGCATGGCTAAGAAATGACAGGAATTTCTGTTGGGGTAGATCGAGGTGCTGGCACAGGTTGTGCAGGGACACTTTCCACTATCCCAGGTTGCTCCAAGCCCTGTCCAGCCTGGCCTTGGACATTTCCAGGAGGGACAGGGCTGGGAAACCTCCCGGCTGTGTGGCAGGAGAACACTGCTGGTTTGCCTGTTGGTTCCTTGTGTCCATCCTGGGGATACCCCGTGGTTATCCCAGCAGGAGATGGAGTTGGGAACCTCACTCACATTCAGGCTGACCTTTATTTTTCTGTCATAATTCAGATTTGTTCCCCCTGAAGTGCTGGGAAACAGGTTTACAGACCTGTGAAAAATGCAAATATTGCTGGGTGCCTCAAGGTAGAAGAATGTGTATATAGCTATTAAAAAAACCTCAGGAAAACACACATATTTTAAAACCTGTTTTGGTGTGTTCATGCTCCTCTAAATCAGAGCTCTGGTTTGAGCTGGGGTGAGTTCAGAGCATAAACCTCCACTGGATAATCCACAAGGAGTTTTTGGTTATTTATTTAACACGACCTTTTCATCGATAAGAAAACCTCAGTTCTAAAAACATGGAAGTGCTCAGCAAGCTGGGAATGTTGCTACCACAAACAGAGGGTTGTTTTGGAGTTTAAATCTTGTGCAAATCCAAGTGGGTTTTATTGCCACAACTTGAGTTTCTATTCCCAGTCACTGAGACCATTTTGGCCTGGGGACAATTGAAATTCTGCTTTGTTTTTTGTGTCAATACGTTCAGAATATCTGAAATGTTGCTGTAAAGATAGCACTGGAGCTATTTCCTGCTGGAGAGTGGCCAGGATCCAGTTTATCAGTGGATTATACAAGGTTGATTTCACCTAAGGCAGGATATTCCATATTCCAACATGAATGTCTTTGTAGCAGGGACATAATAACATCAGGGATATAAAAACTGCTTCAGCCTCAGGGTTCAAAACATTTTTTACATCAAAATTACTCTAAAAAGGGGGATTTGGGCAGAAATCCTTATGTGCACGGGGATGTGCTGTTTGGCCCCCACCTTTTTCTCCCTTCCCTCTTGGTTTAAAGGATAATATTTTGGATTTTGGGAGACTGCACACACACCCCCCCACCCAAAGTAAATCAATGGCACCATTGCCTCCTACCTGGGGGGTCATGTCTGTCTGTCCATCTGCTGCACCCCGTCTGCTGCATCCTGGGACCCCTCAAATGTGAGGGGAAAATGGCGGGAAAAACATGAGGGGAAAAGGGCGGGAAACGTGAGGGGACAAAATGGCGGCGATGGGAGGAGANGAAAAGGTCTGGAAAAACATGAGGGGAAAAGGGCAGGAAACGTGAGGGGACAAAATGGCGGCGATGGGAGGAGACAAGATGATAGAAACATGAGGGGAAAAGGGTGGGAAACATGAGGGGAAAAGATGACAAAAACATGAGGGAAAAAGAGCAGGAAACATGAGGGGAAAAGGGTGGGAGACGTGAGGGGAAAAGGTGGCAAAAACATGAGGGGACAAGATGGCAGAGACGGGAGAGGACTGGATGGTAAGAATATGAGGGGAAATGATGGCAAAAACATGAGTAAAAAAGACCAGGAAACATGAGGGGGAAAGGTAGGAAATATGAGGGGAAAAGATGGGTAAAACATGAGGGGGAAAGAGCAGAAACAAAAGGGGAAAAGGGCAGGAAAAATGAGGGGACAAAGTGGCAGAGACAGAAGGGAACAAGATTTTAGAAACATGAGGGGAAAAGATGGCAAAAACATGAGGGAGAAAGGGCAGGAAACATGAGGGAAAAGGATGGCAAAAACGTGAGGGAAAAGGGGTGGGAAACATGAGGGGAAAAGATGGCAAAAACATGAGAGAAAAAGGGCGGAGGAAACATGAGGGAAAAAGGGCGGGAAACGAGCAGAAAAAGGCAGGAAACATGAGGGGACAAAATGACAGAGACAAGAGGGAACAGGACGGTAGAAACATGAGGGGAAAAGATGGCAGAAGCACGAGCAGAGGGAACAGCCCGGGGTGTTGCTGATGTTGCTGTGTGGTTGGGATTCCAGGCGCTCGGTGGCCATGGCTGGGAACAGCCTGGTGCTGCCCATCGTGCTGTGGGGCCGGCGCGCCCCCACGCACTGCGTGTCCTCCCTGCTGCTCGTGGATGGCTCTGTCATCGTCACCGGCTGCCACGATGGGCAGATCTGCCTCTGGGACCTGGGCCCTGACCTGCAGGTAATGGATCCGGAGCCTGGGACTGCAGCCTCGGCCTGTCCTCTCTCTCCCACTGCTTGGGTGGCTGCTCTGCCCTTCCCACAGCGCTGTTCCAGCTTACAAAGTGGTGTTTAGGCTCTTGGACTTTGTTGTTGCTCCTGTAGGGAGGTTTTTTTTAACTCATTTCTGCTCTAAACCAGTTGCTTTCTAGTTGAGCTGCTTAATATTGTGTTGTGAAAAGGAATTCCTTCCCAGTATCCCGCCTGGCAGTGGGAAGCCATTCCCTGTTTTCCTGGCACTCCATTCCCTGTCCCAAGTCCCTGTCCAGCTCTCTTGGACCCCCTTCTGGCACTGGAAGGGGCTCTGAGCTCTCCCCTTATTTATATATTGGAACTCACCTGGGGAAAGCTCTTAATGTGCAACACAATCTTTTTCATGCAGCCAAACTCAATTTAAATTGAATTGAGTCAAATTCAGCTCCTAATCTGTAAATATGGAGAGGAGTTTGCAACAAGCATTTTCCCTCCAAATTCTCATTCCTGTGTGAAGTAGAAAGTTGTCCAAGATGATCCATTCACTCCTGTGCTAATTAAATGTGTGTGCACATATTAATGGATATATAACACATGAAGTAGAAAGCTGGGATGTGTATATTCTGGTCATTTGTGTGATTCTGACTCCCTGTTTCCTTTTTCCCTGACCCCAGATCAATCCCAGAGCTCTGCTCTTTGGTCATACAGCCTCAGTTACTTGTTTATCCAAGGCTTCAGCTTCCAGTGAAAAGCAATATATAGTGAGTGCATCAGAGAGTGGGTGAGTTTCTCAGTGTTTATTGATGTGCAGAACTGCAATAATGAGAATTTGTCCCCAGTTTATCCATATATTCACCACTGTGTTTGATTTTTATCCTCAAGAAAAAAGTTCCTCAGCAAATACATTTTATTTTTTGATTGGTTTTATTTATTAATTGTAGAGCAGCAGTTTAGAGGTAGAAGCAGGAAGGATTTCTTGTGCAATTGGTATCCAAATAGATAGAGATTTTTTTTTATCCTAAAAAGATAGGGAATGATTTGCCTAAATAACCTTTTAGCAAGGAATTTGAGTGGGAGAATGTGTCAAAATTTAGAATTTCCACCTTGGGCTGGTTTCAGGGCTAAGTAATTTCTTCCCATTGGATTTAAAACCAAAATGTGTTTTCATCAGGAATTTATCTGTCTGATGGGAAGGAGAAAGCACCTCGCAGATTCTGTTCTGATTAAATTTGAATATAAAGTTTTAAATTAAAAAACACTGTAAAGAGGGTGATAGCTGCTCATTTGAACTCCTGCAGGTTCTGTAATTTATCCTCACAGGGAACAGGAGGATTTAGGAGGACTGGAAAGTGCAGTTGATTTTGAGTTTCTCTAAATACACTTGATGTAATTCCCAGTAAATGGTTCAGATGAAGTTCCTCCCAGTGTGAAGGGGGTTAAGTGCCTGGCCTGTTTTCCATGTGGTGTTCTGTGTTTTAGGGAGATGTGCCTGTGGGATGTGAATGATGGGAGGTGCATCGAGTTCACCAAACTGGCCTGTGCACACACGGGCATCCAGGTGAGTGCTGGGAGGGGTCCAGAGGGGGAAGTGTCCTCCTGCAGGCAGCAGGATGGCTTTGGGAAACGAGGGAATCCCTGTCCTGCATGAATTCTGATTTGTGTTTGTTCCCATCTGTGCAGTTCTATCAGTTCACAGTCGGCACCCAGCGCGAAGGGAGACTCCTGTGCCATGGACATTATCCTGAAATTCTGGTGGTGGATGCAACCAGCCTTGAAGTTCTTTATTCTTTGATCTCCAAGATCTCTCCTGACTGGATCAGCTCCATGACCATCATCCGCTCCAACAGGACACAAGGTGATTATTTTTTGTCCCCATCCAGCCTGGCCTTGGACACTTCCAGGGATCCAGGGGCAGCCACAGCTTCCCTGGGAATCCTGCTGGCACAGGCTGAAATGTCACCTGAGCACAGAGTGGGTTTGTTCTGCTAGTTGGTGTTAGTGGTGCTTTGGTGGGCTTTCATTTCTGGCAGCCGAGTGTCTCGTTGTGGAGACTGGAATTGCTGAGAGGTTTGGGGAACACAGAGGAGAAAATCCTGACTACGGGACTTCTCTCTTTGAGTTAAGGCTCAGCAACAGTTCTAAGCTGGGCATTCCCAAAATCCTGGGGTGGGAAAGCTCAGCTCTTATCCCCACAACAAATAAGTTGCTGGAACACCTGGAAATGAGCTCTGGTATGAAGTGTTTCCTGCTAATGCCTTTCATTTATTCCTTGCTCCATGACCATCTTGGCAAGTAAACATTGCGTTGACAAGCAAATGCTCCAGGGATGCCTGGATCAGGGTTTGGTTTATGCTCAGATGTGCACAGGTGAGGAAGTCCTTGTGCCTCAGGCTCATTTTTGTGTTTCCCAGAGGACACTGTGGTGGCTGTGTCTGTGACTGGCATCCTGAAAGTTTGGATCATCACCTCAGAAGTCAATCGGCTGCAGGTAAGCAATGGCTGCTGGGTCAATGACAGTTCCTGGTGGGGTGGAGGCTTCTGTTCCTGCTGTTCTGCTGCTGATGGTCTTTTTCCTCTTTGCCAGTGGAAAATCAACTGACTGAATTTTCCTTTACTGATTTAAGTTGGTGTCAGAATTCCTAATATTTCTCAGAGAGATGATTTCCAAATTCAGTGTAGGATTATGTCCAATTTTTCCAAATCTGTTTTTTATTTGTACTGTGTAGTGATTTGGGTTGGTATTTTGCTGAGCAGACCAATACAATTTTTAGGAATATTCATTATTGGGGATTATGTCCAGCTCCTTGTTGTTTGGCATTTCCTGGGTCCTAATGAATAAAATCTTAAAGGAGATTTGCCCCAGACCTGTGGTAAATCAGCTCTTCACAGAAACCTCTTGTAAAAGATATTTCTCAACTAAGGAAAAAACCACCTTCTGTTTAGGAGTGACATGGGAGTGGAATCTGCTTCATTGCAGCTTCCTGCCTGGCTGCAAGGTCAGCACCACTAATCTGTCCTGCTGGGCAATCTGCAGACTTAAGTGCCCAAAGAGGACACCACGTGCTGCTGCAGATCTGCTTAGGAGGAGGAGTGGAACAGAAACCGCTCCAAGGGCTTGGGTTTTCCATGGAAATCACTGTCTGGCACACAGAGAAGTGCCCCAGTGTTTTTCCCTGGGTTCAGCTGGAGCAGGGAGGAGTTGGTTGAGTGTTGGTTCTGTTTGGTTTAGGACACCACGCCAGTGTTTGAGGAGGAATCCAAACCCATCTACTGTGAGAATTGCCAGAGCATTTCCTTCTGCTCCTTCACCCAGCGCTCGCTCCTGGTGGTGTGCTCCAAGTACTGGAGGGTAAGGCAGGACCCCTGGGGCCCTCTCCCTCAGAAATCTCAGTTAAACTGCAGGAAAACATTCAGAGCAGGAGGCTCCAAGTCTCTCTAATGTACCTCTATTATATATTTCATGTATTTCCAGATATTTAATCCAAATCTCTCCCTGGGGTGCAGTTTTGGAACGAGATGACCCTTAAAGTCTTTTCCCACCCAAACCATTCCATGGTTCTGTGATGCTGAACCCAAAATCAGCTGCTGCCTGGGCATTTTAATGTGTAATTAATTGGTTCATGACACCAGACTTTGTTTCCTGTTTCCTCCCAGGTTTTTGATGCTGGAGATTATTCCCTCTTATGTTCAGTGCCCACTGAAAATGAGCAGACCTGGACTGGTGGGGATTTTGTGGCAGCTGATAAAGTGATTGTATGGACAGAGGATGGACAAAGTTTCATCTATAAATTACCAGCCAGGTACTCAACAAAGGACTGCCCCATTTATTTAATTTTTGATTCATTTGAATTGAACTGAATTAACTGAAGAACAACTGAAACATTGGTCCAGTTAGAGAAGATAAATAAATACAAAACTATAAAATTAATTTAAAATTTGGCAACAAAGAGGTTAAAAATGACAAGAGTAAATCCAAAGACATTCTTTCTGACATCTTCATGGTGTGCAGATGTGTTTGTTCTGGGTAGAGATAGTGTTTTATCTTGAATATTCCCACATAAATCATGTGGGAACTCCTTCCTTGCCCTCACGTGATCAGAGCACGAGGGTGGGAGCAGCATCCCTGTCCTACTGTAGGAATCCCTCTTGAAACACAAGGAATATTCTCCTCTCTTTGTTTTCCCACCCAGCTGCCTCCCAGCCAGCGATTCATTCCGCAGGGATGTGGGGAAAGCAGTGGAAAACCTGAATCCACCTTCGTTGTACAGCGTGTTGGACAGAGCAGAGAAGCAGGTACTTCTCTTTCTTTGGAGCTTTTCTGCTGGGCTGTGTTAGGCTTAGTCCTAAAAGGAAGGAAGCTGGGAGCTGAGCACGTGCTTTGTGCGTGGTCTGAGGTTGTTCCTTTTTTTTCCAACAGCTCCTCATATGTCCTCCAGTGACTCGGTTCTTCTGTGGCCAGAGGGAGTTTTCCTACAGGCTGTTGATCCAAGGAGACTCCTCAGGGAGACTCAGCCTTTGGAGCATTCCTGACACCCTTGACCAGCAGGAGGGTGGAAAAGGTACCTGATTAATAATCAGATCTTTGTGATTTCTATGTGGTTTTGCTGGATAAAGCCCTGCTGATTCTCCCACAGATCATGAAGTTGGGGGTTAATTGTTACCTCCTTATAGGAGCTGAAGTATCTTCATCTTAGCAGATGTGCTCAAAATCTTAATTAGCATTATTCTTGTAGTGATTCCATTTCCAGCAGAGAATCCCACAGTGGGTTGGGAGAGACCTTAAATACCCTATTCTAACTCCCAGCACAGAATTCACAGAATGACTGCTTTGGAAGAGACCTTCAAGATCATTGAGTCCATTGTGTAGTGATTTGGGTTGGTATTTTGCTGAGCAGACCAATACAATTTTTAGGAATATTCATTATTGGGGATTATGTCCAGCTCCTTGTTGTTTGGCATTTCCTGGGTCCTAATGAATAAAGTCTTAAAGGAGATTTGCCCCAGACCTGTGGTAAATCAGCTCTTCACAGAAACCTCTTGTAAAAGATATTTCTCAACTAAGGGAAAAACCACCTTCTGTTTAGGAGTGACATGGGAGTGGGAGTGTTAGCCCATGCCCTAACACCTCAAC
>VXBB01019055.1:0-62138 GCA_013399915.1 Illadopsis cleaveri
TATTTATTTTTAAAATACTTTTAACAGTATTAAGTCTTACCTTCTCTTGAGACTCTTTTTGATTGGGTAAGAGATACAATACAAAGATCAAAATTTCATAGAATCATAGAATGGTTTGGTTTGAAAGGGACCTTAAAGATCATCTGGTTTCAGTGCTCTGCCATAGGCAGGGCACCTTTCTCTAGATTAGGTTGCTCAAAGCCAAATCCAACCTGGCCTTGAGCACTTCACAGATGAGCCATCCACAACTTCTCTGGGCAACCTGTGCTGGTATGTCACCCCAACTTACAGTGAAGAATTTCTTCGTAGTACCTAATCTAAACATACTGTCTTTCAGTTTAAAGACATTTCCCCTTGTTTTACATGCCCTTGTAAAGAGTCTCTCTCCAGCTCTCCTGTAGGACCCCTTTAAGTACTGGAAGGTGTTCTAAGGTTTCCCCCAGAGTTTTCTCTTTTCCAGGCTAGACCATCCTGACTCTCTCAGCCTGCCTTCATGGGAGAAGTGCTCCAGCCATCATCCTCATGGCCATCCTCTGCAGTTGCTCCAACAGGTCCATGTCTTTCTGTGCTGAGGACCCCAGAGCTGGGTGCAGTGTTTCAGGTGGGGTCTCACCAAAGTGGAGTAGAGGGCAGATCCCCTCCCTCACTCTGCTACCCACGCTGCTTTGTATGCAGTCCAGGATAGAACTGTCTCTCTGGGCTGCAAGAGCACATTGCCAGATCATGTCCATCCTGCACCACCAACATTTATTTCGGGAGTCTTGTTGCGTGGCTTGTTTCCTGCAAGTACGGAACAGGGTGGTCAGCCAGAGTTGAGTACTTTTTTAATTTCCAGTGAAGTTGAAACATCCCATTATAACAACACAAGCTTCTGTAGAAACTCATTTCCATGAAGGGTACTGGAAGGGCAGATATTTCACTGAATGGTTTGGATGATCTAAAATGGCATGATAAGCAGTATATGTTGGGAACTGTTAATGTACATCACGCTGCTTGACCAGTATTAACCAAGGGATGGAAGAGCTTATTGTTTCGGATCAACTACATTAATTACATTAATAAAATTCTTAATTCTGTATTTTAAAGGATGTGTTAGTGTTTTCTGGCAGAGGAACTCTGAGGAGTAGTTGCAGTTCAGTGGTAAGTGAACTGATCCTTCCTTTCAGCTCTAACACTTCCTCGCAGTGGTAGAAGAGGAACATAGTTACGAGTATTTGGAACAACAAGATTGTTTCATACAGTGAACTTCAAGTTTTACTGTCTTTGGTAGGTTATGTATTACCACTGTGATAAGAAATAAAAAATCCAAAAAACAACCCCACTCCTGCATTATTTAATAGAACTTCCAGTATGCCCTGTAACTGTTTTCCTGGAAGAGAAGAATTCATAGAGACTCTTAAGGTCAGGAGATACAAGTTTGCGCTATGAGCTTTAAGCATTAAAAACCTGCCTGTTGTTGTATAATCCTCTTAGGTGATGAAAGCTGCATCTGTGATTCAACAGCTGAATGATAATGAGCTAAGCATCTGCCAAAAAGTATAGCTTGTAACTGCAATCTGGCAGTCACCAATTTTGGTAATGAACAAATACATTACTTCAGTTGTGCAGGCTTTTCTTAAGTATTTTTCATTTTCAGTGCAGCTTTTTGGAAGGGATAAAAACTTCTCTAAAAGCTACTTTTGGCAAATGATTCTAAAGAAATTTGCATTGGTGGTCATTTCAATTAAAAAATAATACAACCCAAACCACAAGCTTTCTGTCGAACTTGGCCGAAGGTTGATACCAGGTTTTGTAAAGCTGATTCTGGAAAATTACATGGGAAAGCAATGGACAGCGTTCATCATGTTGTATGGTAGTGGCAACCATGCCCTTGCTGGTATTTAAGATGTAGAAAATAAAGCATAATGTTTAATGTCAATAACAATGTCAGAACCTTTGCAAGTATATAAAAATTCCATCTTCAAAATGGTGAAGGTTTTTATTTTAGATGCAACCAAAATTATTTTTTCCTTTGTTTGTGGCTGGTTCCTTTATAGGAATGTATAGGTGTGAAGAATGAACTCTTAGCAACACAGTTGTTACGCAACAGCTCTTGAAGTGATCTATTTCTCAAGTCGTGGTTTCATTGATACCTTCTTAAAGTTGTCACTTAACTCAGTTGCCTTGTCTGCAAGAAGTCTCATTTAGTTTTCTCATCTGAACTATGTTGTGATACACAGCACAGTCATTTACTCAAGTGCTTTACGGCTCTGTAAATAAGAGCAAGAGCTCCAATTTGGAGTGAGGCAGTTTAGATCACTGAGTTCTAGCAAAGAAAAGAGATTATTAATAGCCTAGAGGTTGAAAAATAACCTTTTATTGGTGTTCAAGTTGTAGTTTTATGTAAAACCATTGCAGTTAATCTAATCCAGAGAACTACTTCCTCTCCAACTGTTTATATCTTTGTAGAAAGAGCAAAAATGCAACTGACCAGGTATCAAACCTTATTTTCCAGTATACTTTATTTTATAGTAGTTGCTTCAAAGTGTGGGGGTTTTAGTATTTTAAGTCCATCTGTATAAGTTTTATAGTGTTCTCATCTCAACTGTTATTACCAAAGTTTCTCAGAAAGAAACCTGAGGCAGGAAGGCAATATGTCTTTATCAGTGGTAACATCAAATTGTGTAGTAAAATTGTACAAGAGGATTTTGAAAGATCCTTGAAAAGAAAAAATAGGAAATAGTTAGAACTTAATCATCGCTAAAACTTAGTAGGACTGTCAGCCATTTAATTTCTATATCTACCTAGGATGCCTGTTGCATATTCTTTAATATGTGAACCTGAAAATGTTTTCATGGTGTGGATTACGTATCAAAAAATGTGATATTGGATGTGATAACATTGCCACTCATTTTGTAATTTTACTACATGTCTGGGGCAACAAGTATAGCGTATCCAAGTACTTAGTTCTATTAGGGCAATATTGTATCTTCAGTTGTTTTCAGAGAACTTGTTTAACTTTCATGGAGAAAAAACCCTGAGCATGATGTAGTCAATACTTCCTAAATTATTGGCAGGTGCCCTGCAAGATGTAGTAATGAACTCTGAAAAATCACCAGGGAATTACTTTTTCTGCCGTTTTGCAGCTCCTGAAGGACTTGCACAGCTGGCGGAGAATATTGCCCGTCACTGTGCCAGACTTGGCATTTGAAAGGCTGCCAGATTGCTTTGTGCTGTTGTGCTAGTCATGGATCAGCAGTTTGCAACAGTATGAAGATAGTAAGCGTTTTATTCTTTGCCCTTTGTAGGATCACACAAGTTAATACTGTGTTTATAGAGTCCAACTTATTTTCTGAACCTACCAGGTACTTGGGTTGCATTACCTTGATAGATTAACCTCCATTCTGCAAGGATCTATAGAGAAGAATCTATGTTTTTGACATACTCTGGCAAAATTTCTCTTAATATCAATGTTTGAAGTCACTCTGCATAGCCTGCTTTTCATGTTTTATGTAATTTTATTATGCTTTAGTATTTCTTTCATAATCTCCCTGATTTTACTAATGCACAATATTGCAAAAGCAGTATAAAACTAGTCAACAGACTTCACATCATTTGTGTATCTCTAAACCTCTTATGCTGATTAAAAGTGTTAAGGCTATTAGTATTTTTTATGTAACTGGGTCTAAATTTAGTTTCTGTTGCAGTCAAAAAACACTCTGATATTGCAGACCATGATCCTAATCTGCTTCCTTTTGGAGTCGATGGTAACAGTTTTTCAGCACAACTTTTGTGGTTTTGTGTACTAATGACTTGAATAGTTTACACTGTGTTTATTGTAGAAATTCAGTGTGACTTTTCTTTTTCTGATTTCTTTTCCAGGAGTCAAAACACTACTTTTGTTGTGTAGAATATGATTTTATTTACTTCTGGCTTTTTTTTTTAAAATTCTTGAATTTTTAAAAAGTGATTTCAGTAGCCAATAGGTTACTGCTTTGTTGGTTGGAAGGACAGGACTTAATTAAGAAGTTAATATTTTTCCTTATGTAAGATTCTTCTGGTTCTGGAATGGAGAGGCAAAAAGAAAAATAAATGTTGGACTGGAAGAAGTTGGATAACATGTATGTAGTCCATACCTTCCAAGCTGAATAGCTCTAAAATGCCTGCATGACAGTCTCATCCTGTAAAACTGCACCTACTGTCTATTCTGTCTAGTGTGGTGTAACTGTTGGAATAACCTAATTATAATGAGAAAGTAACGAAGTTATGCCACCACATAAAACTGATTTTATTTCCTGCAATATTGTGCGCTGCCTTTGGCCAGTTACAGTGTGTGGTCTTAATTTCACATGTACACAAGTTCTATGTCATAGCTGACAACTTGATGCAAAAAGTCAGCTTTAAAAAAACCAAGAAAATTACTGGTGTGAAAGTATTAGAATATCCAGTGAAGGAAATCATAGGTGTTTTCAAGGAACCCATTGGAAAGAGTGAACATTTTGAACATTTCAGTAGTAGCCTTTCTGCTATTTATGTATAAAAATGAGTGCCTTTAAGCTCATGTATGGAAATGGGTAATTTACATTATTTTTTTTTAAACACAGAGTTGAAGATAATGCGTGTGTGCATGATCTCAAAAACAGCTAGAGACTGCATTGTGTGAGCTGTACATACAAGTCAATGGTTACATACCTAAGAGTACAGCACTTGAGTGCTTCTGGTAATTTTACTCCTACATTGGCAGGACTGTTCCAGTGATTGTTTTGTAAGAAACAAATAGCTTCCAAATTATACAGTTATTTTTTGATGTGTGAATGGAGTTTTCCTTCACTTGTCAGAACATAGGCTCGAACAATGTCAAAGCGGTTCTAAAATGACTTATCTAGTCAGAGGGCAGTATGTTTTTAAGTTGAGCATTTCATTGAGACTGGGAAAGGATGTCTGCCTTGGTATTCTTGGTTTGGAAATACGGTATGGATGGAGTGAAGAAAGCTTTAGGCAATGTGGAAGGAAGGAGAAATAACCAAAACTGTGATGACTTTTCTAGGGAAGTGGTGTTCTGCTTTGCTTTTGAGAGAGTTATGGATGTCTTGTCAATTATTCCCCATAGAATTAAGCATGAATTTTAGCTTTGGAAAGTTTTAGTGGCTAATTTTTCAACTTCTGCAAGCCTGTTATGTCAGAAGAAGATAATGGTGTATGTTTTTTTCCAGGATGAGATTAGTTTAAGATTATGAACAGCATCATAAAGAATTAAATTCATTGATTACACAGCAGAGTCTGCAGGTCACGGTTTGATGGCTGCAAGTTGCTTATGAAGTGTTCTGTGCTGGGTGATTTATTTGATTCATGCTTTAGGTTGTGGCTAAGGGCAGAGTTAGGGGCACCAGGTTACAAATGAAATTTTTGTGCAGTCTCATGGGGAGAGAAGCAGAAATGAGGCTTAGTATCAATTACACAGATGCAGAATGCACAGTTGCACTAAAGGCAAATCATGTGTATTCTTGGAAACTTCCACCTTATCAACTGAGACTAGGTCGACACCAACAAGAAGTTACAAGACTATTTTTTGTCTATCCATAAAGTTTTAATAAATGCAGCACTCCACTGTCACTGGTCAAAATGTTGGTCTGTATGGTTTCGAATACACAGCTTTGTGTAACTTATTGGATGAACAGATATTTACTTCTGCCTTTTCTTTCATTATATTGATTATATCATTCTGCCACTTAATTATTCATTAGATAGTTCAATCATATACAATGTAATTGTATGAAATCCAGAACTAGAGGGAATTTTTTATGGTTGAGCTGCTCAATACTAAAAAATCTTCCTTGTGACTTTTCATTATGATGTTGTCTGTTTTTTAATTCCATAGTTTTCTGAAATAGTGTTTAAAACAGTGCTTATTTCCTAAGTGTATACTTCTGTAAGCCTTGATTTCTGATTGCAAGTGCTCTGCCACATCTTCCATGTATTGTGGCTCTAGATGCAGGGAAGATGCAGGGAAATCTCTGAACAGGCTATTACACTTTGAAAGTCTGCTGCCTACTGATGTATCTACAAGTGTAAAATCTCTCTCCTAGCAGTGCCACACATGGCTTATTGCACAGAACTTTGGCTTCTTTTGTCTTACCGATGAGAACTGCTGAAATACAGCTTTATTTACATGGTTTTGAAAATTGTCAAGTCAACTGCTTTAACTCCTAGGTTTCTTTTTTTGATTGTCTAGCAAATCTGTAGCCCTGGGGTTGGTAAGTAGCTTGTATCACTATGCAAGTAGCTGAAATTTAGTAGCAAGGCACCTCTAATATCTAGTCTGATTGGACATCTATCAATGCTGATAAAATGGTATGCTTTGGGGAAGACATGGGGCAAGATGGAAGTGGTGAAGACAGGCAGATTCCTACTTGGCTGTCTAATTATATTCCTGTGGCAAATACTTAAGAATTACTTTCTGGATGGTCAGCTTCAGCCTATTTGTTTTTAATACTCTGCTTTAGCATAACTACCTCCTCTGGGCTTTTTTCTCTTAGTTGGATGGGTAGAAGTGTTCTACTCTATGATCTGCTGTGGTGTGTGGATAGAAGAACACTTACTCTTTTACTAACACCAGGTATATCATGTAGGTGAATAGAGGCCTAGTGCTCCCTTGCTGCCTATGGAAAGTGGAGGATGTGATCCAGAACATGAGAAGCTGAGATGTTCCCTTGGTATTATCTGGGTTTCTGCACCACATCTCCAGGGGTCTCGGTGCATTGCTTCCCCTAAGAAGTCAGTGTTTATCCATGGATACAGTGGTTGTCTCAAGTGCCTTTTTTTTTTTTTTTTCTTTTTAAATTAGGGGGACTAAGATTGAGAGAGGAGTACATTAAAGCAGCATCCTTGAGTTTCTTACTCCAGTTTTCAGTTTTATACATTCTGGCTCTTTCAGACACCTCGTTGGTTCACTGTGGACACTCAGCAGCTCTGCTTTTTGTTTTTTTTCTGTGAACTCTTTTTAGTCAACTCAATGCTTTGTTGTTTCTGCCTTTCTGGTCTTTTCACCTTGTGCCAGTAGCAGTTCTGAAATCAAGCCAAAATTAGAACGTAGAGTCTCAGTAGCTCAGAAAGCTTGGGGGTTATCTTCTCACATTTGTGGGGTATTGACTATTCATTAACAGAACAGTTGCTGGTCTTTGGGGATGCATGGATGCCTGGAGGAGACAAGACTGTCCTTGGTTTGAATGCTTCAGTCAATAAATGGGATATTAGAAATTATAGAATAGAATAGACATTGTCTGCCCCTTCACCGCTGCTTGTTCTTTAACATTACTGTCTGATTAAACTGATGCAATTCATGGAATAAGCATCTCAATAATTCAGTCACAAAATGTGTGGAAGTTACAAGGACTGCCAGTCACTGTTTGAAGCATGAAGTTTTTTCCTTGGTTCTATTCTTCTGGGAATAAAAAACCTGTCTAATTTTCCATGACTTTCAGTGAAATTTGAAAGAACTGTCTTTTCAGAATATTGCATTCCTGAAAATGCTAATGCTCTCTTGAATGATAAAATATGAAGGAGGTTCTAGATATTTTTGAGTGCTTTTCATCATATCCAGAAGCTGTAGAAATAACTAATTTCAGAATCCTCTTGGCTAGTTACTACTAGCTACATCATTAAAAGAACATGGTAGAACACATTGCAGTTCAGAGATGAAAAGTACATTCTCCTGCAATGGTCAGATGAAAGTAAGCAAAGAATTTCAGCGCAAACACTTTCTTTGTGTCTGTCATGTGTTTGAAAAGAATTCCCTATATAAATGCAACTGCAAGCCATTTTGATGGTTGAAAAACCAAACCAAAAAAGAAGAAAAGGCAGAGTTTGTGATACAAGCTGGCCAGAAATCAGAACTGGTGTGGCTGATATTAGTGAAGACCAATCCTTTGTCCTGCAAGCCCAGCTCATGTGTCTAGGCTGTATGTTTGTGTGATGTCTTGCCTGCCACACTCACGTGCCCAGTTCCCGGTTCTGTGCTCTAGAACACACAGCGCCATCAAGACACAAAGTCTGCATTTGTGCCTGTGGGGCACATGTTGTGTCTCAGGGTGGTCTGAGGCTGGAGCTTTGAAGGCCAAAGGACATTGATGGTGCAGTTCCCTGTGGACATTAAGGAAGCTTCTTTGGAAAAGCAGGATGTTTGTGTGTCTCTGGTCCAAATAAAGTCTCTTTTCAGGAAAATATCTTACTGGAACCAAGGAAACTTTTCCTTCTGAAAAGGCATTGTGTTTGAAATTGCATTCTGTGTCTGAACAAACTCATCCATTATAACCTTCAAGTCATTTAAAAAGTCTCACTTCTGATACAGCACTTAAAAGGATAATTGATTTTTTCCTTTTCAGCTCTCCTTTGTAGAGTTATTTGAAACCTCCTGCAGAAAATGTTAATTTGTTTTCAGTATGTATATTTTTAAAACGCAAGTTCCTTAGCAAGTTATGCAAGGCTTTGAAACAAAAGCTACTATAAAAAGAAATCTGAATGAAACAATTTGCATAGCAATAGCAGCCCAGTGTTGGTATATATGCTAAAACAAATGGAAATCTGCAGGGGGAAAAATACCCCAAATCTAGAACAGATAAACAAATCCAAAGTAAATCATGAGAGGATTTTCCACAATTTCATGTCAAAGACTGCTGAAGTATTAGTGCTGTTCTACTTTAATATTATTTCAATATTTTGACTTATCTAGTGCTGTAAGAGAGAGCAAGGGTAGACTGATTGCTTTTTTCTTTTGCTTTTTTTTTTCCTAATAGTTTGTCTCTTAGTGCTTTTAAGCTGTGTGATGCAGAGCAGCTGGGCGCTGTACAGCCGTGTGTGATTGTGGGCAGTGAGGCTGCGGGCTGCCGTGCCTGCCCCGTGGCCATGGCCTGCCCCGTGGTGCTGCTCACCAGAATGGGCAGCCTGTGGCCGTCAGCACTGCTGCCTTTGAGCAGCTGCAAGGGGCCAGAGGCACCACGCCGTGAGGGCGGCTGCTCTTGGAAGGTGACCCCCACCAAAGGAAGGATCCTTTGAGGGATGGAGGCTGTGGGCGCCTCACACCAGGGTGAGGACCCATCTAAGTGGGCACACTGAGCTGGAAACATAAAGACATGGAGTGGCAATGGAAAAGCAGTAAGAAGGGAAGAGCACCAGGTGGGACTGTTACCATGCAACCTCAGCCACCTGCCTCACCCACTGCTTCAGCAGGGCAGTGGGATGGGCTGACTGTAACTGGTCTGTGACCCATGAGAAGGGACATTAGAAAGGGGGAGTAGAACTGTTCATGGAGGTGTTTATGCTTTCCCACCCAACCCCCAGCACTCAGATGAGTAATCAGAAGTTGTCATTCACTGACAATAAATTACAGTAGGAAAAAAATACCCAAGTTCCTGGGTTCTTCTGCCTGTGAGAGGCCTGTGACTGCCCACCCTGAGAGTGTCCATTTGGGCCCACTGATGTGGTAAGTGGATCCAGGCTGTCAGACACTAGTGCTTGATTAGCAATGTTACAGACTTCATGAGACATCCCATTTGCTATGACTGCTTTTGAAAGAGTTTTGCCAGCATATGATTTTCCACCAGATAAGTAAATTACATGGAATGTGGAATTTCTTAGAACCAAAGTGCTGTTGGGTTAATCGTGTTGCCTGCAATATGGTTAGGCAGGCATGAGCCAGCTAACATCAAAGCAGCAGATAAACTTGTCGTTTAGGAACAGGCACTAATGAAGTGTGAGCTGCAACCATATGTGGAACAAACATCTTTATGGTGTCAGTCGTGACTTTCTTGTTGCTCTTGTTGAGCTGAGCACTGTGAGGCACTGTCTGCTCTGGAGGAGGCACATGGGGAGGGCCTGGCTGCATAAGCTGTTACAACAAAGCACTGGAAGTCGGGGTTTAGTGCTGAAGTTTTGGGCAACATGGGATTTCTGCTAGCATTTCAAGAGAAAAGTGTTTTTCTTTCAGCCGGTACTTACAGCCTCACGCGTCAGGAGTCAACTTGCATTTCTGTGTCCCTAAATTTTTATTACAGTGTGCCTTAACTGACTATTTAGAGTTGTGCTGCCTACCATGTTGTTAAATTTTGAAATACATTTATCTACAATCACTTGTATCTTTCACAATACTTATGTTTCTCTTTGGTTTTGTTGTACCCTTTGCAACTGTGTCACTTTTAAATGTGTTGGATAAGGGCCTAATAGTTTCCTGGGGTGGTGGATGAGGAAATGTGTAGGTTCATGTGGGTTAGGAGTTATTAATCTGGCTGCTGGAAGGCAGAGCCTGCCCCAGGGAGAATGCAAGGTGAGATGGTGCTGGCTCTGACAGTGTCCCCAGAACAGAATTTCTTCTTTACCTTTTCTCAGATCAGAGCAGTCACATCAGTTCTATCTGCTTGTTGAAGAAAGGGAAGACTCCCATCTGGTCAGGGAAAGAAAAGAGGGGCAAAACTCACTTTCAGCTTCTTGGCTTCTGCCTATGTTAGCATCTTGGCTGGGGGAGATGGAGCCAGCCTTTGTGGGCAAGGTAGTACAGAATTGTGTGATGTGGTCACAAGCTCATTGTTTTGGAATCATGTACTTAAGCTTGAGGTACTGTAAGTCTAGCAGAGTGTTGCTTATTAGTTGTGAACTATATGCTCTGATGAATTGCTTTATGAGAATCTGCAAATTAATTTTCTCTTGCTGCAGCTGGTGTTCTAAACTAGCCAGCCTAGGAGGCTGGATCCTCTGGCCAAATATTTACCCAGCTTTTTGGATGCATTTTTCCAGCATCTGCTGGGATTTATGTTCTTTATTAAAATCCTGACTTGGGTACCAGGTAACTACTTTTAAAACTAGTTGGCTGCAGTCATAAAGGTAAAACCTAGTGATGGTCCACACTCTGTGAATACTAAAGTGGTCAGTGAGTGTGTCCCACCATGATGTTAAAGCTGAGTATGGTCAAGCTCTGAGTGAATGTGAGCCCCAATGTAAGCAACCTGGGCAGGGACTGCAGGCGTATGGTGGGTTAGTGATAGAATAAATGGGTTGTATTGACAGAAAGAGCCTGCTTGCTGCTGCATTTTATGTCAGCAGGACAGGGATGAAACACATGTCAAATGGTTTAATCTAGCTGTCACAGTCTGGAGACGTGCATTTTTATCTTGGGATAACCTTTTTCAAATTCCCAGGCCTTGGGTTCATGGAAGCATAAAAGTGGCTTTGAGTGCCAGAGGGGCCAAGAAACATAGCTTGAACTGAGAAAAGAAAAGCATTTACTCTTTGGTGGATTTTATCTACTTCGGTTTATTTTCATTTTATTAAATGTACACAGACATGTTGGCAGTTCCAGAGTTCCCTTTAGGATATGTACTAAATTCATTTGGACAAGAATGGGAAGAAGTAAGTAGTAGTAGTAGATTTGCATGTGCACTTTATTTCATTGACTGACTTTCACTTAAATAAAGCATGAATAAGAAATGCTGTTATACAAGATATGATTTTTAAATACTCTTTTGATCTTTCCAAAATGTCAGGAGTTCAGGAATCTTCTGACCTACACCATTCTTATAGTCACCTGACCCTGACTCAAGTGGTTAATAAGGTAGAGGCACTCAGGCATTAGTGGTATGGGCATATGAAAAAACTGGAAACATGAGCCTTTTCTCCAGTAAATGGTTGTGTTAGGACTCACATGGTAGTAGTGATATCACTTCAGTTATGTGTTGATGTGTGGTATGTGAACCTTTTTTTCAGATGATCCTGAACTTTCTCCTCAAGTGTAACAGTTACTTGCAGATAGCAAAAGAAGTCAGTTGGCCAGACTTTGCTCAGCTTTGCAGTCAGAAGCTTTAGAAATGGGATGGCGATAGAGGGGCATTGATGTCAGAGCATTTCCTCAGTTGCAAGCAAACACTTGTCCTTTCACCCCTAAGGGGATAAGGGGAATTGTTAAGGAAAAAGAAATCATGAAAAATTGAAAAACAAGGCCACATGGTGTGCAGGGAGTGGACTTAATTGGTTGCACTGGGAAATCATCAAGAAAAGTCCCTTCTTTTGATTTGACTCACTCCAGACTGTCTTTCTCAAGTTGTCACTTGCCTGTGTGAGTGGTAGATTAAATGGCGTCTGTTTCATGTTGCTGTAGAAGTATGTCTGAACATAGGAAGTAAAGGTTTTGGTTGATCACATTCTTTTCTTAGTAGAAAGTCCCCAGGGAATCATCCAATAAAGACTGAAAAGTACTACTATTAGAAATAAATGCAGAGCCCTTGAAATCAAATAAAGCTCACATGTAATTATAAAACCCACACAGAGATGGAAAACCAAAGCCAATTAGCAAATGGTATCGTTTGCCGCTCTGGGATTTTTGCTTACCGTCTCCGCTTTTTATTAATACCAACAATGACTGTAGATTTGATTTTCAGTAATGCTTTACTATTTTCCCTTAAGGAATAAGAAGGTGGATGTTTCCATGTGCCTTTTGCAGAGACACAAGTTTTACAAATCTTGGTGTGGGTTGACCCTGCAGTTAGACACCCACACAGCTGCTTGTTCATGCCTCCTGCAATGGGGTGGGGGACACAACAGGAAGAATAAAAGCAAGGCAATGCCTCGGTCAAGGTAAAGGCAGTTCAAACGTGAAGGAAGGAGGGTAGAGGGAAAGTTCTGCTCTCACCATCTTTAATGATCAGACCGATGTCCAGCCAGACTCTGGGCAATGACTATGCTGTTCCATCCCCTACCCTAAGATTTTTATCTCTGAGCATGAAGATGCACAGTATGGAATATCCCTTTGTCCGGTTGTGTCAGCTGTCCTGCCTCTGTTCCCTCCCAAATCCTTGCCCACCCCCAGAGTGACAAACAAGAAAGCTTTGATGTTGTGCAAGCACTGTTCAGCAGTAGCCAGAACCACAGGGGTGTTAAGTAACGCTGTTCTGGTTGCCAACTCAGAACACAGCAGGCATAGTCTCCTGTGAAGAAAGTGAACTCCATTTCAGCCAGAGGCTGTGTACCACGTTCGGATACAGCCTTTCAAAATGAAGAAGTCCTTTCTTAGTGAGATGAATGAGGTGCTGAAGGTCTGATGACTGATGAGGATATTTCTGGCTATCTGAAGCAAGGTAAAATAAGGACAAGTCTGGAAATGTGTGAAGTACCAAAATAGGAATCAAAGTTATGTAAACCTTTACCTAAACTTAGGTTAAAAGTTTCACTGATTTTTTTTTTTGTCTCTCTCAAATGCTAAACAATTTTGTGAAAATATCTTACAAATGGGCTTTAGTCAAGTATGACAATTAATAGATCTTCTGATACATTTCCAAGAATAAACTCCAAAGAGCTATCATATGAGCACTGGAAAGAGGGAAGAACGTTTTCTCTATTGCTTAAAAATTAGAGTGGAGTGGGGAAAAAAGGAAAAAAGGAGGTGAGAGAGAGGGAAAAAACAACTTTCTGATTAAATCTTACTTAACTTTCTGAAAGCACCACAAAATATCTAATCAAATAGCAGAGCAGAAGATCAGATTGACGGAGGGATCTAATATGAATTTTCATCCAAAGGTGGCACTAGCCTTTTGCTGTTGGAGTTTTTGTTGTGAGCTGGGAAATGCAGATACCAAGAAGCCCTCAACTAATCCAACGCTTACCATTAATCCCAAACAAACCATCATTAGTATCTAGATTTATCCTGCTTAGTCCTTGCTGGATAGTGAATTATGTAACCTTTGTTTTATTAACATTTAATGGAAGCTTATTATCAGGTAGGTTACCTCTGGAATAAAAGGAAGGCAAAAAAGTGTAAATTTTCTGCTTTCTGTTATTTGTTTTTGTTTGAGGGATTTTTAAGGATTTCTTTAAGAAGTGAGGGGATGCTTCATGATAGTTCCATAAATAAACAAACTTGAAACTCACCGAGGACATTGCTCGGCAAAAACAACTGGTGGAAAAATTACATAGCCCTTTTCTACTTAACTAGAAGATAATGTTGATAACATAATTTAGAAGAGGACTACAAAATCTAATCTTTTCGGTATGAAAGAATTTGATGTGATGTTCAGGTGCAAAAATAGATACTTTAAATTCTTTTCAACAAATGCCTGTTCTTGTGTCCTCATACATTGTTGCAGACTGGTTTTAGTAGGTGTGGTATGAATAAGATGACAGAATTTCCACAGTCACGAAGCTCATAATGCTCAAGATCTTGGCCTACTTAGGGGGATGAGTTGCTGGTGGAGTTGTAAACAAAAGTCACTAGGTGATCACTGCAGGGAGGGGGAAGCATTTGGAGGTTAAAAAATATGAAGGTATCCAGTGCCATAGCATGTTAGGATTTTTACATGCTCATGAAGCAGTATTGCAGTGGCTGGTAAGTGAGTAATTTTGGAGCAGTTATCAGAGTTGCATCAGACTAAGTGCTGATACAAAAGGAGAGAAAAGTTTTGAAATTCATGATGTAAATGTGTGTGCTGAGCATCAGACCTGCAGCAGATAGTCTGTGATTTGAGCACGTCTAATGTGTGATGAGAGAATATGTTTAATTCTATTTACCAGATGTTTGCTTTCAATTTCTCTCTCATTTTTCCCAAATGATAATGGTTCATTATCGAATTGTCAACATTTTCTCAGTATTGATAAGACTCCAGAGATGGGAGACATCCCAGCAGTCAGTCTGAAGCATTATTTCATGCCCAGTCTGTCTGAGATAGAAGCAGTAATAGAGGCTCAACTCTGGCAAGTGTTGGTACAGTGTTCTCACCAAAACCATAGGCTGGACAATCCTGACTTGATGTGAAACCTGAGGAAGCTCACTGAAGATCTCGAGTGCATTTTCAGCTGAGTCTTTGTGTCCTTCTGACCTTACACAGCAGTTCAGCTCCTGCAAAAGGCTGAAGATTTTAACTGTTGGAACAAACTCCAGAAAGATGTTTTGCTTGTTTTGCTGTGCATGTGAGGTGTTGCATCAAAGTTGTGCCTGCACTTGATTGCCACATCTGAGATCATCACTTGACATACTTTGATAATGATTAAATCCCTTTCCAAAAGTGAGAGACTAATCAAAAGGAAACTTTTTTTTTAAAGCCCTTCTTGAGAAGATTTCTGGGGTTTTTTTTGTTTGTTTGGGTTTTTTTTGGTGATGTTTGTTTGTTCATTTTTGTGGTTTTTTGGTTGTTGGTGAGGTTTTTTAAATAGAAAAAAGCTAGTTGGTCCACTCACATAGTAAATGGATGACATCTTTACTGTTGATGAAAGAGCACTACAACTGTAGATAATCATTCCTAGTATTGAGTGACATTTACAGCCTTTGTCTTCTAGGAAAACTTACACTGACAATAGTAGAAAATTAGAGGAACTTCCTTGTAATTTTGAAAGCAATGTTTGATGTAAGTAGAAGCAAAAATGGTCTGAGGAGTATGTTTGCAACTACCTTTTTGTTTTGCTACTGCAAAATAAAAAAAAATTGTGATATTTGAATGATCCAAAAGTGACTCAAGACATTTTCAAAATTTGGTAGAAAGAAAGCAACTCTTTTATTAGATTAAGTGCTATGTCTTGAAAATACAAATATTTTCATAAATACTTTTTTTTTTCTAATAAGAGATTGTGGTTTTGCCAAGAAATTTTATCTCTGGTGTTATTAGACCATCATAGCTACTGCAGTGATTTATACTCCTGAGAAAAACATTGAATCATAAAGAATTCTAATGAAGGTGTTTTGATGTATCTTCACAAAGTATGAGTTTAATCTGCCTCTTGCAAAAAACAAATATACTAGGATAATAAAATCACTAAATTACTGGGAAAAATGCCAGCAATCTCATAAACTCACTAACACAACATTACATGAACTTTTCTGTGGCTGTTGATATCTGCTCGTGTCTGGGTATTCATTTAGATTATTTTGAAAAGTTCTGAACAAAAAAATAAAGTTAGATACTTTCCAGATATTTCCAAGAATTGAATGTGTTTGATTTCAGCAAATGTGTAGGAAACCTAGAAAATTGTGAATTTAGCACATAGGACGATTAAAAAAAATCCCAATGTTACTGCTGATTCCCAGATTAAAAGAACGAAATTTTTTGCAAATAAGTAATTTTGACTTGACCATAATATTCAAAATGACAATTTCCTGTCCCTTGAATCACAGGATTTGTATTAATTCATCTGGGTGAATAGATCTTTATCTCTTTAAAATACTGTTTTAATAATGCATGTATTCTACCACCTTGCAATCTGTATGCTTGGATTTCCCAGCACATGCCAATTTTTGTTGCTGTTAAATAATATTAGGAGAGAAGCAGAAATGTCAGTTAGAGGAAAGCATCAGGAACAGAGGTTCGAGTATCAAGATCCTGCAAGGTATGCTTGACTTTATTGCCTTGTGTAGATATGAGCTATATTCCTCTTTCCTCTTTATCAATTGGAAAATAGGAATGCAAGAGTAATAAAAATATGCCTGGCTTAAAGGAAAGGTTAAGCAATAATTTATTCAGCTGATAAACATCCACATTGTGACACTTATACTAATAGAGTGTGCTTTGCTTGGCAGCTGAAGGGATGATAAAAGCCCATCATCTCTTGGAAATGAAATTACATAGGAGGTATGAAGCAATGCATTAACAGTGAAGGTAATTAACAACTGAGTGCAACAGCAGCTGACAGTAGTTTCCCCACTGGGTAGAATTTCAGTTTGAAGGTGAAAGTCTTATGAAGCCTTGCTTCAGTTCAAAGTTGTGAGCCTTATAACTAGTGGACTCAGAGCTGGACCAACCATGTGAAATCCTTTGTTCTGAGTATGTGTACATAAGATGTTGGTGGGTATCTGATCATCCCTTAGAGGGGGGTCTGTGAACATGAAATCTGATGTCTAATGCTTGTAATGTATTCTGGGAGCCTTGGCTGAGACACAAATAATCTATCATTGTGATTATTTAATCTACTTTATATCATACTAGATTAACTAGATCAGCTTGAATTGACTGCATGAAAATTATCTAAAAAATGAAAGCACAGGATAAACTTTGCTTCTTGCATTTAATTTTCTGATAAACATGGTTAAAGGGGTGAATTCTAAAGAACATGGACAGAGTTAAACCCTTGCATTAGAATGAGGATGGACTTCTGATCAGTTAATTCAGAAAGATCTGAAAGCACCAAGCACTTGCTGATTCTGGAGGTTTTAATACTGAGAAATCACTAAGGATGTTAGCAGAGTCAAGTTCTCAAATGTAACAATTGCATTCAGAGGACTTGAATCCAGCTGGGACGTGAGGTTGTTTCCAGCAGGTGGAGTTAGTGCCAGCAGCATGTTGAGATGGGAGTGTGTTTGGAGTGGCTGGCAGCACGAGCTACTCGTGGGTAAAAACAGTGTTGTCTTGTGCCAAACCTTACAAAGGTCTCTGTGTGCCAATGTTCTGACGTCCCAAAAAAATGTGGGGATTCCTTTGATTTTAAACAATCCAACAAGCTGCCAGCAGAAGTGCTAACATATGTGGTTTATTCCTGCTCTCCCCACCTCCCTTCTTTACTATAGGAATTACTGTAATGGAGAGAGATCACCTATGGAACTCAGGATCCTCCTTCAGTGGTTTTGACCCCCAAATGAAACTTTAGTGGCAGAACAGCTGCTGTATGGTCTTCCCATCAGAGGTTCAGCAAAGAAACCCATTCTCTTGTAAATCATATAGGTAGGGGACTTTTTACAGATATTGTTAAGTTTCTGTAAGTGTCATCTCTATTATGTTTTTAGGGAGTTTTGCTATATTCTATTACTTTCTTTCCTAAGCAGCAGGTATTCTCTGCTCCAGATTTGACTAGGTGGCAAAATGCTGCAACAGAAGAGAATCCCAAGATGAAATATTTGGGCAGAGCAGAGATCAGTGGCTTTCACCCTAGCACCAGTTATGCTGAGACTGTGCCAGGCAGTAGGGAAAAGGTGAGTGTGCAGCTCAATGCAGCTGCCAGCAGCAGGAGGGACTCTGTTAGAGATCTGTACTGAGCAACAAATGCACGTGAAGTAGCAGGTGGTTATCTGAGCTAAGTTAAGAAAGATGTGCCTAGGCACATTAAATCCAGCTCGAATAATCTTCATCAGTGAGGACAGCAGATTTATGTTCCTATGAACAGGCTGTGTCTGAAATAGCAGACACGGCTCCCAGAAGGGATTTTCACAGGCTTTGGCAGGCAGTCTCCAGAGGGATTTTCACTGGGTGGGTGTTCCCAGAACAGATCGTGCGCATTATTTTAAGGGAAAGTTAAGAAATGAAAGCATTTCCCCTCTACTCGAACACTTGGCCAAGTCCAAAATCCTTCCTAGTCAGGTTCCTGCTCTGCTGACCTGCCTGCAAGATGCCTGACAAGTGTAGATGAGGCTGGGGAAAGTTCTTGCAGTGTAATGCTGGCTGTCCTTGTGTTAGGTGTCCAGGGACTGTGCTCTACCTATATGCCTGTGTATAGGCCCTGTAAAGCTGAACTGAGGGAACTGGATGATGTTGGAGGAAGGGCAGCTTGTTTTATTCCCTGAACCACAAACTGAGTGTGCTACCATAACCACACCCCCCAGCTCTGCCCAGTGAGAGCACTGAACATGACTCTATTCTAAGCCCACCAGCGCAAGGAGTCTTGTGGCTTAGCAGAAGGAAATCAATCTAGCAGCAGCACCAAGCACAGAAGCAGGACAGAGGGAGGGCATCTTTCCAAAAGTCACAGCCTCCCTCCACAGCCCTAAACACATGGGGAAACTGTCTCTGCCAGTAGCTTCTTCCCATGGCTCTTGCAAACCAGTCACTGTACTGACTAAGGAGGAAGCAGCTCCTAGAGCATTTATTGAGTGTCCTCCTTGCCAGACCCTGTGCTTCTATCATATCTGTCTGCCTTCAGGCCAGCTGGGTTCTGCATCTTTACTGTGCAAAATCAGGTCTTGCCTTGGGAAGTTAATGTGATTGATCTGGCAGGTGATTTTCAGGATCAGTTCTGATGATGCCAGGTAGGTGAGGCAGGACAGACTGTGAGAAGCCACACAGTCCCACATATGTGGGAATTACAGTGGTTTTTTACTCCAAGGCCTGAGAAAAATCGTGAAAAACTCCTTCAGCCTAAACGTGGCTGCTTCTTAATCCACTCTTTCTTATCTACACACTAATTACAAACAATCCCTAAAACAATCCCTATGTCTGGTGTCCTGGAACTGCAGTGGCTGGTACCTGCAGCACTGGTGACTCCTACTGCAGCACTGCCCCAAGGCACAAACAATATCCAGGAAGGATGTGCCAGCTCAGAGTTGTACAATGCTCCATTTTGCTATAGTTTCAGAAAACCTGATTAGTTTAAGATAGAAATAAAAAAGGTTTTTGGTTTGTTTCTATAACGACTTGCTGTGCCATCTGCTGCTTTTTATTCTTGGGTGCCACTCAGCTAGCCAGCAGCTCAGGTGCCTGCTTTCATAGTGGCAGTGCAACTTGCAGGTAAACATCAGCGGTCCTGTGCCCTGGGGCAGCATTGGCAGAATCCCCTTGCTTCCAGGGAAAGGTGGCCGGCGTTCTCTGTGCTACACAATCCATATCCGTGTCATTTTACTTAACTGTACTTTGAGGATCTGGGACATACATTCATGCTTGAAATTATAGAGAACCGTACCCTCCTGGTGCCAATCGGCTCGAGTGCTTTAGGATCAGTGAAAGCTGTTTTATTCTAACTGGCAAAAAGGTGCATTAGAATTTAAGATGTTGATAGCCACAGCCATTTTACATCCTCAGTGATCAGTGGAAGTGAGATGAGAGGCCTTGACTCACCCTTGCACCCATATAATGTAAATGTAGTGCCTCTGCTTGTGGTAGGACTACCCCAGATTTGTGTGTGAGGGTGGACATGGGGGCTTGTGTTCTGCCCCACACCACTCAAGTGACATTTGTACCCAGATCAGAAACTGGGAAAGCAATGGCAGAACATTCATGGCACCACACTGCCCATTGGTGGGGTTTCTCACAGTAGTTTTGCAGCCTGGTCATTTCAGAGGACAGTTATTATTATTATTATTATTATTATTATTACTGCTATCGCTATTATTTGAAATTATTTATGAATGCACTGTTGCTTAGAGAACACCTCTGTGTAACCAGGTAAAAAAAATCTTACGAACACTGATGGAAAATCTCTCATAGTATCTTTCCAGTTTAGCTAACTGGAAATATTACAAAGCCTCTGTACTCCTACACAATTTAAGTTTTGAATCAGTTTAGCTTTTAACAGTTGCCGTCACCTGTATTATAATTTTTTACTATTCTGATCTAATATTAATTGTTTTGAATCTCCTAATGTTGTAGTGTGGATTTTTGGTTNAACTGAGGGAAGTCCACAGACAGTGATAATGCAGAAAATGTGCTTTAAGGTCTATTATCTATATTAGAAAAATCACTTTGAAGGTATCCATGCCGGGTGTTTGTGTTAAAAAATCATAATTCAGTCTTTTAGAATACAGGGTTTAAGTTTTTTATATCTGGATTTTGACTTCTGAACATGCTGCTCAGTGAAGTTTCGCAGTCTTTTAAGCTGGAGGTTTTCAAGCTCCAGTTCAACAAAGCCATGGTTGACCTCTAACAGTGTTGGAAACAATCCTCCTTCAAGTGAGAGATTGGACAGTCCAGGAGTCTCCTTCCAATGGAGATTTCTGTTATTTTGAATCTGAATTACAGTTATCATCTTTTTCCACAGTCATGAAAACTCAACTTTTACAACTGTGAAGTCATGAATCCATAAAGGAAACCTTCTAAAGCTGGGACTTTAAATAGCAGGGATGGCAGTGCTAAAGAACAGCAGGGCCTGAGAGTCCCTTCATAGCAAACTTGATGGCAGTCTCAGCAAGTTTCTGACTTTACCTTGAGAACTAGCCTGAAAAAGATACTTTGGGACTTTATTTTGGGAATATTGAACATGACAAAGTGACACCCAATAGGATAATAAAGATCTGTCCCAGCTGTATAACTTTAGGATTCTGTCCAGTGGGGGATTCAGCAAGAATGATTCCCTGAGTAACATGAATATAAACACTTTGCTCTTTATAGAAGTATGTGGGAAAGTAAGGCTGTCGGCTATATAATGTGCTGCGGAATCACCAGCATAACAATTCTGATCAGACCTGACACCTCCCATCTGTTTCTATATGCAGTCTGTTCAGCATAAATCATAAACAGATGGTGTCATGGTGTCAGTGTCTCACAAGTCATGCTGCAGTCACTGGTGTTAGCTAGGACTCACTGAATGCCTAACTTTGCCACTTTACCCTTAACTGTTGAGTGTGTTTCATCCATAGAAATAACCTTTTATCCCTCTGAAGCCAACTGCTTGCTGGTTTCCATGGTGTGGGTGGCCAGAGAACAGGTTTTTCCACCAGCCAAGCTGTTCATCTTCCAAAGCTCCCTGGCTGCAGCACCATTGTCAACAAGTTTTTCAGAGGATCAGGGGCTGGTAATGCATACTGACTCCCTCCAACCTATTTCCCATCTTTTTGCCACCCACATAGTTGGCCTGATTCTCAGAGCAGCACATGCTTTCACTCTCTCATCCTACTAATTTGTTAGCTGAGGTAGCCAGTCCTTTTGCTTTACTCCACTTGATCTCACAAGCTAGACAGGGCTGGAAGAATAGCCTACCTTCATGTAAAAAGCCTCCCATCAGTCAAGGATATTTAAGGATTGGCTAATGGTGATGTAGGGCTTAACCCTTATTCTTTGTGACTACTGTTGAACATCTGGCACTTTAGTGGGAGTTGTTTCTGGTTCAAAATCCAATCAGCTAAATTCTTCCTCTCTGATTTCTCCCTGAAGTTGCAGCTGAGCATATTCAACTACATTTGAATGACTGAAATTAATTTTTCTCTTTTGTGGTTTCCTCTTTGGTTGCATCAAGGATTGAGTTTGAAATTCATCTTTCTAATGCTCTGCCTTAGAGCCCAATCAGCAAAGCTGTAGGAAACTCCAAATTTCTTAATTCTTCTTGATATTGTTGAGATCCAGAGTCTTGGCTGTCCTGTACAGCAAGAGACTGCTGCTTCAGTACTTGGATCTAAGTCTGGACCTGACCAGTTCACATAGCTGGGAATCATCTGTGCCTCAGTTTAATTGATACTTCTATCAGACTCCTGGGCAACTGCTTTTAGCAGTGCAGCTGCAACTCAGTAGTGACATCGGTTACTGATGGCTCTGTCCCAGAACCCATGAGACAGGACGGACTTTGTCCAAGGGGGAATGACTCTTAGTTTGCAGAGGCAAAGCTCCAGGATATTAATTCCTCACCTCAGCTGCAGCTTTAGTTCTTCCTGGTTTTCTCCAAAGTCTATATTTGAGAAAACCACCATGTGAGTCAACAGCACCTGAAAGTCTTGCAAATCAGAACAGCCAAAGTTCATCTGCTGTCCTGTCACTTTGACAGGTGTGTCTTTGTTCAGAAGTAAGGCACTGCATTGCTGATTTATTACAAATCAAGCAACAACAGACAAAACTCCAAGGCAATTTTCAGCCTGAGTAATCACTGCAAATTTGCTCCAAATGTTGAACAGATGGATTCTGTATATGACTTCTCTGAGTGTAAACACAAGCACCCTCTCATATTTCAATTGCTGATGTAACAACACAATGTGGCTCTTGCTAAAGGGAAGATACATGAATTTGGGGGTCTGATTATTTGTTTTCTCAGTGCAGTAAAAGATCTGGTGTATTCACTTGCAAACAACACATGACACTTGCCAATTGATTCCTCTCCATTCCAATATTTAATCAGCAAAGCAGTAGCATGAGTTCACTGCAAAAGGAGTATCACTGATATCAAAACACATTTAGGCTTAATTTGGCTTCCTCTTGCCACATTTGGTCACTTCAGATATGCAAACTGGCCTGAAAACAGACGTGGAAGAGAGGGGATTCTCTTCTTGAGTCGTGGCCTCCTCCCCAGCTGAAGAGGAAGGAGCCTGGCAGTCCCCAAACAGGGCTCATCCACTCTCGGGCTTGGTTTCTCACCCGAGATTCAGGTTGTTAAAAGTCCCTGGCCCTCTAAAAGCCCTGAGCCGCGTCACAAGAAAAAAGCGGAGTCTTCAAGGCCTTGTTTTCAGGTTTCTCGCGTTGTTTATTATTTGATATCTCAGAATTTTCTCCGCNGACAATCCACAGTCTCCTCACTTCCTCTCTGGCTTTAGGAAAGTCTCTTACCTATTCATGGTTGTATCTGTGAACTGAGAATAGATGGTTTGAGATCCGTTGACAAAAAACATACAAGTTAATAATCTGACTGTAGTGGTTTAAGATGGGGATTTCAAATGGGAGAGTGAGGCTTTGTTCTACCTCTGCTGCTGGTGTTTGAGGCCGTGCATAAACACTGTTGTAGCAAAGGAGGAATAGGGATAAGACCCCTCTACTTCTCAAAGGAATGAATGGAGACCCCACAGTCTTCTAGTGGGTTGTCTGGGACAGGTTACTCTGACTTTTCAAAGGTGTTCCCAAGAAGGGACCTGTGCCCTCCTCCCCAGTACCTCCAGAGGTAACTGGGATCATGGTTTTCCTATGAGTGTGTGGAAACCACATTGCTGCTCCCTCCCTCAATACCTGGCTTTAACATCTCTATTTTCCTTCTACTCCTAGAAATTAGCTGGAATATTCTTCTCACCTTCTTCCCTTTCACTGCAGTGAGTCTCCTGGCACTGTTCTCACCTCCTGAGCACCTGTGATTGCTACTCTTTTCCCTCTTCCCCCACTGTCAGCTCCAGACCTGTGTATGATGGGAGGTATCCCAATACTACCCCACTTGCTGAATCCTCAGTGCACCAGGACTCTTCTTTCAGAAAACTTGAGCTACTGCAGATGAATGACCTGAGCTTTTCCTGCCACCTTTTCCCAGTCACATAAATTCATTACATCCAAAACATATCCTGAGTGGAAGAGGGGCTAAGCAGCCAGATGATTGCTGTAGCTGATTGCAGCATCTGCTGGAGCCTCATTAGTGTTTTAGCTTTCGGACGTAGTTGTGGGATAGATTTGCTAGCTTCATTTGCTTCCAGCAAAAGCTGCTTTAGGCTTACACATGAGGCCAAGTACCCCAAGGGAGGATTTAACATGGCAGACCTATGTATTAATGTTTTACATAATGTTTGATAAGAAAACCAGCTGTCATTTGCTCTTAGTCAGTTGACTAGATCTTCAGCAGATTCCAATACTTATGGCAAATTTCTTTCCTACTGAAGATGCTGAAGGTGTCAAAACCTCACACATAGTATGATGTTTGTGAACGTGCTATATTCTGAAATGTGTGCAGGATTTTCCAGCTTCCGCTCTTTCCTTTTAGATCTTACTAATGTCATCTATATAAATATAGAGACATGTGGATTTTCACACCTTAAACTTCTTTTTACTTCTCTGTTATCCTCGTCTTCTGTTTAATAGATGCCTTTAATCTCTTCACTGTTGGCAGGTTCTCATCATCAGCCTCCACTCTGGATCTAGTTATATCTGCTTGAATTTTTTTAAACTCTTTTCATTATTTTTTTCTCCATTAGAAAGAGAAGGGGAAGGAAGGTTAGAGCAGTGTTCCCAGTAGAAATCTTCCAAGGGTCTTCTAATCTTGTGGCTGTGGAAATCAATTGCTGGAATCTCTCAGCACTGCCACTGCTGTCATAAAGTGCAGAAGTTGGCCCATGAGTTTCCTATGGTATCACTTGCTGACTGCTGCCTTGTTTTTGAGCTCTGACTGATCTGTTATTTATGACAGGCACTTGCTGCCTCCCCTTTGAAATCTATTGTTATGATGAGGTGTCAAAATATATATCAATAATATTTGTAAATGAGAAACTATAATCTAGGGGATAAACAGCAATTTGCGATTTTGTTTTTTCACCTTTGCTATTCCAAGTCTGCCCTCTGTGTGTGTGTGTGACATGTGAGCAATTACTTTCAAATGTACAGATTCGGCAAGATTTTTGTTGCTTTGAGTTATTTTTTGCTGGTTTTTAGTGATGAATGCTGTGTCATAGCTTATAAGTCACAGGATGGTCTCCAGATTCTCACATGATCAAGTAAAGGAAATTTATTTTAGTGCCCCAAAGCTCCTGCTAGTCTCTGCATGCTATGTACCTTTTTCAGTTATGTGCTGAGAGGCTGCATAAATCTTTTCAGGTCATATCATTGCTGAGCCTCAATATCCTTTAACTGGAACCTCATCACCCAAAATGGGCTTTCATCTTTGCTGGCTGCTTTCCATTTGATGTTCTGCTGCTGTGAATTGGGAGCTGATGAGTTTCATTGCACTATTGCTATTGGGTGGATTTAATAACACTTTGCAGTCTGATACAGCACCTTCCCAATTCTAAGCTAGGTAATTCTTCTAGGAGTGCTATTTATGAGAATTAAATGAAAGCACATTCAAAGATATAGGTATCTTCCAAGTGATGAAAAAAGATAGCCTTGCTTTTCACTCCGCTCCATGATACAGAAAGCCACAACTGAAAAAAATGCAGACTTTGGAAAAATCAGGATAATAAAATCTTCTTGAAAAAAATGATCATTAGTTTGTTCAGGGCTGAGATTTGTTTTGAACCTTGTGTAATGAATTCTGTGGGGAAGGTACTACCAAATGTTATTGCTCTGATGCTGTACTTTAGAGCTTTATCCCTCCTCAATATTGCTGCCCAAAGGTAATCTACAATACCATGGGTTTAACCCAAGCTGCTTGCAGCAGTAACAGCCTTTAACCCTGCATGTGTTGCACCCTGCTCCCAAGGGAGAGGACTTGTCTTGTAGGATTTGTCCGGTTTAATTTTTCAAGACCCAGGTCATGAGCAAGCATTTTCCCTCTTTACCAGTGTCACTGAGAAAGTACTCACTTTTCCTTTTACAGTTTAGTATCAGATGGAAAATGTTTTCCTGAAGAAAGAGCAAGGAAGAGCATGTCCCTGGGGACCTGACCTCAGTCAGGATGTGGTACTGCAGATGCTGCTGAAAGAATGACCACTTGAAAGATCATGAGATCTGTGTAGTGTTTCAAAAGCTATCTGCTTGCTCAGCCAAATGAAACATAAGAAAAGAGGTCATGCTGTATGTGATTATATTGTTTTTACAAAATCAGAGTATGCTTTTTCAAACTAGGTAAACTGCTGAACATGTGTTTTGTCATCTGAATAATATTTACCCCCATTGGCACTTTTTAACTTTCTGCATATTTTCAACTGCTGCAGAATTTTAAATCCCTTCTATTTAATATAGCTTTCACTGTTCGAATCCTTGAAAAAAAAAACTTGAAGTGTTCTCTGTATCTACACTTTTGAGAGCTGAAGCTGTGCCAGAATGCCTTCACAGATCCTGAAAATGGTAATTATAGAAATGGAAGTTAGATGTATGCACCAGGAACCTGGGGAGCTGCAATGTTTCTAGCTGCAAATATATCCATGGCCTAGGAAAGTTTAGCATGGTGATTCTTGATAACAGAGAGGCATGTAAGAAATGTGGACCAAAGCAAGAACTTTTCCTTCTTTTCCCATTATTGTTATTTGCGGTATTACTTTTGGTCACACATGGCTTCTCAGAGGAAAGCCCCCACTTAAGTCTCCTACTGATCTGTGCTCTCTACAGTTTTATGTGACAACTTGAGCTGTGGACAGCAAAGAGAAAGAAGGGCCATACTAGGGTGAATAGGACCAGAAGGCTGCTGGGCAAGCAAATTGCAACTTAGACATGGTGAAATATTCTTTTCTGTACATGGAAAACGTTAATTAAAACAAAATTCATAAACTTCAAATTCATAAAGATCAGTGAGATTTTTTTTCCCTTCTCAGCAAATGAACTCTAGGAAACTCACCTTAGCCAAATTTATCTGTAGTTTTGCTTTCCAAAAGAAAAATGTATTTTTTAAAAAAAGGATGCTAAGAAAATACTTGGCTGAAACATGCTCTAGTTTCTCTTCAGATAGTATAAATCTTTCATATGAAGGGTATATTCTGTGTTGAATAAGTTTTGGAATAAAATTTCTGGCCAGCCTCAGTCTTTATAATCAGCATTGCAGCTGGTCTGCAGCCTCAAATCAAGTGAAATGTAGATTGTAGTCATACTGCAAATGACCTTTTTCCTCCAGTGTTTCTGAAAGTTGCTACTTTTTCACTGAATATTTTTGTCTTGGTTGTTCCTGGTGTGTGGCAGCTTTGCATGTAACCAGAGCACTTCTCCTGTGCTGTATATAGCTGGTGCTGCAAGTGCTGCCTCTCCAAAGGCAAGCAGGCTGCCTGGGAGGATGAAAACCTGAAGCCTGCGTGTCAGGCTGTGTTGTACTCTCTACAGGAATCTAACCTGCATAAAGAGAGCCCAGCACAGTTTTGTGATTCCGAGGGTGTTGATGTTCTCCTGGCAAGTGTTAAAGCAGCCCCCGACTTGGCTTGGCAGCACATTTACCCTGGTTAGATCTCCCCAGGGCTCTTCTGCAGGCAATTTCTCTCTGCAGGGCTTGTACCCTGGGCATTAACAGCACACAGAGTTTGTCTTGTCTTCTCAACACTGCCTGAAGATTTATTTCTCCATGCAGTGACAATGTGTACCTGCTTCTTGGAACGTGTTTGTGGCATCTCTGTGTTCCTGGAGCTGCACATGGGCACTGTTTTGACAGCCTTAATCTAGTCCAGAGGAAGTTAGTAAGAGAGCCATGAGGTCAGCTTCTCTCTTCCGTGAGCTATGTAGTGTATTATGTGACTTAGAGTGAGAGGACACATTTAGCTTATATGGTATCTCAACAACCCTGTCTTTGTTGAGTTGTGATGTCACTGGAGATGAAAGTCTTGCATCGCTGATCTCAAACAAGGGCATTTTCTGCAGCTGATCTTTGAATAGATGAACAGATATTCTAACAAACACGCCAAAGACATTTACATATATTTTGAAACAAATTTAGTAGCTAGATATTTTTCCTAACAAATGATGGCTTGTTTATGATAATTGAAGTAATTGTTTTATTCTTCTTCCTGCATGATCTTGTGGTAAATAATTTCTTTAATCCATCACTAATCTGTTGAGAACAATTGGTGGAAAACAAAAATAGAAAAAGCCTTCACACCCAAAGTGCTGTTCTGCCTCCCTGATTTTTCTCACAGCCATTAGCTCCTCAGTGCCCCAGTTCAGTGGAAGTGGCATCTGAAAAGATTTCTGTTGTTTTCTAGAAACCTTTTTGTATGAACAGTATCAAAAAGATGACAGGGAACATCCACATGTATTATTCACTGTTAATACCAATACCCTCTTTTGGTCTTTTTATAAGTGACACCAGGTGAAGGAATCTGTGCCGACCTGCAACAGAGCAACCTACTTAGCTCTGCTTTGTGGTCCTAAGTAAAGGACTGCTCAAAACTTTTTGCAAAAGCTATTCAGTAAGGTTTTTTTCCTAATCAAAGAAACAATGTTGGGTTTTGTAAATGCCTTACTTGCCTAAAATTTCTAATAGTTTTTCAAATTACAAAAAATGGGACTGTGTAAGAAACTTTCACATCCTTTTCTCTGTTTCTTTTAAATTTTGCCTGGGAAAAAAATCTGATCAATTTTTAAATTTTTTTGAAACAGCCTCTCTGTGGCCTCATTTCTTTACAGGGCCATATACACTGGTGCATTTATGTACAGCATGCTGATGGCTCTGCATAATTCAGCTATGGTCCTCAGAAAAAACATCTTGATGGGATAATTTCCACTGCAAAATCAACCACTCACTTGTAGATTCATCCTTCTCCATTGTAGGTAACTAACCTAACTGAGGTTTTAGGGGGATCTTACAAAATTGTACCTCATTTCTCTCTATTATCACTAGAATCCAGGAGTGGCAGAGCTCTTAACTTGTTTGCCTTAAGTTACATGTCTGAACACAGAAGTGTGGTGGGATGAATCCAGGTTACTGCCCCTTGCCCTTTGTCCATCTGGAGTGGAGTTAAAAACAGCATCACAGAGCACAGGGCCTAGTCTCATGTGTTGGAGGCTGCTCTTGTTTTTCACAGTAGGGTTTGCAGCAGGATTTCCTGTGTGCTCTTTGAGTCCCCTCTGAAAGCAGAACTGGTGTTTTCTGGACAGGCTTTTTCCTAGTGCTTAATGTCCTCTCCATGCTCTGTGGACTGCAGTGAATTGATTGCTTCACCCCTGATTTGCTATTATTCACCTTTTGCTATTGGAAGCTGAGGGAGGGTGGGAGAAAGGGCAGAAATACCTATAGGATTGGGCTCTTGGGGTTAAAAGGTTATCTGCACTTTTAGAGTTAGTCCCTCTTTTGCTGACATACAGTCCTTTTCTGGGAGGGTGTTTGGGTATAAGACTCTGTTTCCACATAGCTAAATAAACCAACATCTGGTAGTCAGCTTAAGTACTGGACAGTAATTATCCATGTCACTTAGTGCAGGTTACTGCAGTCTGTGGCTGGGCTATGCCAGTTGGCAGTTGGCATGGCTAAGGGAAGATGATGCTCCAGAGACCATCCCTCACAGGCACGATGGACAATACTGCACAGTGTGAGACCCCTCCTCTGTCCCCTGACATGCTTCAGCAAGCTTGGCTTCCTCCAGCACTCCTGTAATGCCCTGCTGCATGGCATAGATATTTCACCTGCACTTTCTATAAAATTATCACTCTGCTGAAATCACATAATGTGTTTAAATCGTGTTATTTCAGGCCTTTTGAGTTAAACACCATCACTTGTCCCAATTATTAAGGACACAAAGCTGCAGAGGACATTTATGATCTGGTCTATGCAGTGTGGATGTGAAGATGAGCAGAAGGCTGAAGCACCTCTCCTATGCAGAGAGGCTGAGAGAATCAGGGTTGTTCAGCCTGGAGAACAGAGGGCACTTTCCAGTACCTAATGTGGCTCAAGAAAGGCAGAAAGAGACTTTTTATAAGGGCATATAGCAACAGGACAGGAGGAATGGCTTCAAACTGGAGGAGGGTGGGTTTGGATTGATATTAGGAAGAAATTCTTTATTGTGAGGATGGTGAGGCCCTGGAACAGGTTGTCCAGAGAAGCTGTGGATGCCCCATCCCTGAAAGCCTTAAGGGCCAGATTGGATGGGGCTTTGAGCAACCTGGTCTAGTGAAAGGTGTGGCCCATGGCAGGAGAGATGGAATGAGATCATCTTTAAGGTCCCCTCCAACCTAAACTGTTCTATGATTCTATGACCCCAGTCACTTGGCCCCAGTCCCAGTCCTGTTGTGATTTAGGCAGAGAGGTTGGAGGTCTGGACCCAGGTATCTCTGTGGGGGAAGGGCAAATGACAAGTGACTGTAAGACCTGGATCTGAGGGAGCTCCTGGTGTTCAGGAAAAATGGGGAAGAGACATCTCCAACACAGAGGCACTGGAAAAAGGCTCTTTTTTGGGCCAAAAGTAATGTCATTTTAGGATTTATAAAAGCTGATTGTGCAGCCAAAAATGTTGCTCTGAAGAGAAGGTTGAAACAGGCTCTATCTGTTGGGATTTGTGCTGTTTGTCCAGGTCTCCAGCCTGTAGTCTAGGGCAAAAGTCACATTATTTATGTGTCTTCTTTTAGGTTTCTGAAAGATCTTTAAATCCTAGTAAATAAAGCACACCTTGAAATCAGGTAGATAACTACACATGGATTAATGACTCTCCCCTTTGGGCTGGGGCTTCTGGGGAAAGTTGACAGACTAAGCATGTTTTAGCTTTTTTTTTTCCCTTTTTTTTTCTCCACAATGCTATTTGGTACCAGAGTTAAATGCAGAAATTGTGCCCACTGGGAACTTCTGCACATTTGACACCTCTCTGAGGTCTGACACTGACCACTAGAACAAAGCTAGAGTGAATAAACTTGATAACAGATGTGAATTTATCTATCAGATATCAGAATCTGTTCAGAATAACAACAGAAAAAAAAATAAAGTTATTTCTGATAATTTTCCTTCATGCAAGTCTGCAAGGCTTTTTTCCCTCAGAAATAGAAAATGGGAAGTACTTTTTGGTCAGACACATCCTCTAAATTCTGTGGTTTGTGCTCCTTATATCTGCAGTTGCTGACTAGAAACAAGTGATTACTGTTTTCTATTGTTATTTTTAGAACACAGATATAAATGGTGCAATAAAAAGCAGAAGGGACAAAATAATGTAGTGCTTCAAACTTTCAATGTTTTGAAAACAGCTACTCAAGTCAGGCTCATGCACTAAGCTGTGGCGTACCTGGTAATACTGTCAAGAGTTGGATGTATGTGTCTGCAGTGTGTTAACGGCAAACCTGAGGTGACAGGTTTTACGAGTAAACCAGATATTTGTAGATCACAGCCTGTACCAAAACACAGTGGCTGCATTTCCTAAGGCTCACTAGGAGGCATGAGTCTGGAATTTTCAGTAAGCCACTAACTGTAGGCTCTAACAGCTGGAAATTAGGAAGAGTGTTATCAACTAATGAATGCAGAGTTAGCAGCTCACTTAATGCTAATACTGCAATGCTGGGCAGCCCTAAAGGTCCTTCTGCAACCAATTTAACTTTTTAAACTCCTTATCCTTGTCTCCAGTATAGGACAGTGGGTAATCATCTTTGCAGAAAAGATCCACTGTTGAAGAGAACCAGATTATAACTTGGGGATATGGTTGTTTGCCCACAGGCTGAGCGAGCATTTTCTTTGTTCTTGTTTTGCAATGGCCTGCTTTTCCTCCCCTTCTCCTTGTGTGTGGCACTCCTTTAAAGGGATCCCAGAGGGAAGGGCTGTAGGAGATAGCCTCAGTGACACCTGTATTCCTGTGCTGAGTACCTGCTGTTGGCTGATTCTGCAAGAGTTTACAGTAGCCCAGTGGCAGGCTCATCAGTGTGTGTGCCCAGCATTCTTCATTGTCTGCATACAACAGCAGTTCATTCCCTCTGAACCATAATGTCCAAGCAGAAGCCAGTGCCCTTCTTTTGCTTGTTTTATGAAATTGAAAGTAATATTTATGCGATGTTCATTTGGACTCTGAATTCCTCTAGGTTCACTCACTAGGTTTAATCAGCATTACTCAATTTTAGTAGCTTCCTACTGACCCTCAGGACTATAATAAAACCTGAAACAGAACAATTTATTTGGAAGCCTTTAGGACAATGCAGATCTTTTCTGAAATGCATCCTCCAGGAGCATAGAAAGTAATAGCTTTCCATTTCACCCACAAAGAAGGATGAAGTTTCATTTTTAGTTAGACTTTCACACACTCACAACCTTCCTCTCTAGGTTTTACTAACAGCCATAAAGCTTTCCAAGCTTTCAGGAAAAAAGCCAGAAAGGACTGTAAGAGTCAGGGGTTCCCACAGGAAATTTGGGTTATGCATGGAATGGTCTTTCTGTAGCTCAAACATTATACCAAAGCCTCCTGCTCCAGCACTGCAGCTTCCCTGGGCAGGAGCAGGGAGTTTGATGGGTGGTTCCCACCGCAGTTCTGCCACCATTTTTGAGCTTCACCTGCAAGAACTCCTGCTCTAACCTTTGCTGGGATAGCAAATGCCACTACCTGAAGTTTTATTGCATTTAGACAAACATTCACTGATGACTAAGCACTCTGTCTACAGAGTCATGTAGGGCAGGGACATCTTCCCACTAGGTCAGTTTGCTTAAAGCCATTTCCAAACTGGCCTTGAACACCTCCAAAAATGGGACATCTACAATTTCTTCAGGCAATGTGTTCCAGTGTTTCACCACCTTCATCATAAATATTTTTTGTCTTATTGCTAATCTAAATCTGACTTCTTATAATTTAAAACTGTTGCCTCTCATCCTGTCACTACAGGCTCTGGTAAAAAGAATTTTTCCTTCTCTTGTATCAGCTCCCTTTATAAAAAGCTGCACTAATATCTCTCCAGATTGAAGAACCCAAACTCTCTCAGCCCCCTGACAATTTTTGTGCCCATTTTCCATTTCTTACCCAGACTAGAATCTGTTTTGCCAAGTACATGATTTGCTAAGTGATCTCCCTGTCTTTATCTCAACACATGAGCTTTCTTGTTCTTGTTTTTTATATTTCCTGTTTTCTACCCCATCCTACTGGGTGTGTGAGGGTGGAGAATGAGCAGCTGGGTGGAAGTTTGACTGTCAGCCAAAGCTAACCCACCAGAGGTAGCATCCTTGAAGCATATTTAAAATACAAATATAGAACATGTTTCTTCCAAGCTGATTGCTCTTGTGCAGAGTGCTTGCCTATTACACACTTCCAGTCCCTTTCTCTGCTTAAAAGGAGTAAAATTCTCACCACCCTGCCCTCTTGGCTATATAATACTCTGGCTTCCTTCCTTCCCTATTATAGCAGTGATTTGTGAGAAAAAAAAAAATTAAGTATTGGCTGGAACAGAGATAGTAGGAAAGAGTAAATGGTGCACTGACTTGAAAGGCATTGGCTACTGTCCTGACCAATTGTTTAATGTGCACATGTCATTGGAGGAAATGTATAAACAGCCCATGGAGCAGGAATCAGGATCTGGGGAACCACAGAATTTGATTCCATTTTTGTCTCTAGGGGATTCAAGGATGTCAGTCTTTAGTTTGAGAGCCATTAGTGTATGGAAATTATTTGGTGAAAAATGACTCTGTCTTCTAGGGATTAGAATTTCCTAAAGTATCTTTGGCATGCAGCAGTTCTCCAGAGCTCAAATGGATCATGAAGGCTTGCATCACAGAGTTTAATTCCTTGCTCTAAATCAGCTAAAAGTGATGATTTGGAACTATCTAACCATTAGCTGGACCTGTTTCTCCCTGGCTTTGAACAGCCAGTTTCAGAAATGGGCTCACAGCTGACACCTCTAAGCAGACATAACTGCATGTTCTCTTTGGTGGCCTTCCCTGTTGGCTTGGCTCAGGCAGCCCTTTACTTGTTGTGCCCATTTTCAGTGAAGCCAGCCTCCCCTTTCCACTGCCCTGTGGCATTCCCTGGGGAGACCCAAACACCCTTCCCAGATCTGTGAGCTCTCTCAGGCTCTGACAAATTCAGGTCCCCTTTGGATTTAGCTCTCACAAAAAATACTGAATTTGTCTACTTTGTGATTGAGCCTAATTTTTAAAAAAGATCTCTAGAAAGGTGAAACATCAGTGTGTTGTATCCCCTAACTTTGCATGTCTCACAGGGGCAGGTTGGAGACTGCATGTCTGAGCTAAACAAATCTGAGACAAACTTCTTCAGAGCTCCAACTGCGTTCTTAGCATTCCCTCGAGTCCTCTCTTCTTCTGCTAATCCAAACACCCTCTTTTAAAAAGTCAAGAGGCTTGTGCTCTTCATAATCCCAACAAGATACTGCTAACCTTGCTGCATTTCAATACTCTGGGCATTATCTGATTCATTGTTTTCTTATGGAGAAAAGGCAGATTTTTCTTATATTACCATCCCTCCTGGAAAATAAAACATAGAATAGAATGGATTTCAATTGGAAGGGAACTACAGTGATCATCTAGTCCAACTGTTTGACCACTTGATGGCATGTTAATAATGGAACTGTCTGAATGCTTCTTAAACACACCGACTGGAGGCATCGACCCCTCTCTAGAAAGTCTGTTTCAGTGTTTGACCACACTCTTGTAAAAGAATCCTTCTAAATGTTCAGTTTAAACTTACCCTGGAGACAAAATATGCTAATAAACTACTTTTGCCATGGCTGTAACAGGAAATACCTCTACTTAATTAGCTCAATGTATTAAAGGATTTACTCACAATCACATATAGAGAAAAACTTGGTCTGGGAAAAGGCTGTATTGTATGTGGAAGAGTAAAACTGGACAAGTTCTTCCTGCAGAGTTGCCAAATGTGGCAGTTTTCCTGTCCAGACAGACAAGCCTAGCAGTACCCCTTTGAGGATCTAAATCATGAATTTCTGTGAAACTCTACAGAGTGGACTGTTATGATCCCAGTTTCATCTTTGATCAGATGTGAAGCCAAGTCTGGCAAGGATATGGTCATGTTCTACCTGAAAGGCTTGTTTGGGTGTTTTGGGTGATTTTTTTTAACTTCTTCATGCCTTAGTTCCAAGTTCCTTAGTCTGGTTTAGTTGTTAGTTGTAGACCATTAGGTGGTGTAATAAGTGTCTGTTTTCTGTGACTTTCCTCTGAGTCATGAAGAGCTGGACAGAAAAGCAGCTGGTACTGCTGGAAATGCTGTTGGAAAAAATAATCAGAGTCCCAGGTGCTACTTATGGCCTCTTCCGATTAATTTTTCAAATTGTCTTTTTAGAAACTATCAATTATTCATATACTAAAATATGTCATTGAATGTATTTTAATGTTTTGAGTTCTCTGTACTTTTAGCAACAATGGCTCTCTGTACCTATAAGCTTAGACAGATTGGGTGAAAACCAGTGCAAAATACAACATTACTTTTCAGTCACTGGTGACAGATCAGACAGGCCCAAGCAGTTGGTCCATCTCTGCTATCATTCTTTCTCAGCAGTACCAGATACATCTTATTGAAAGGTTTTGAGTATGGCTTCAGTCTCTCTCACTGGGAATGCACAATATTGAACAATTCAGCAAATTTTCCCCAGTGAATCTAGTCATATTTCCTACATCCTACATTGTCCTGATGGTCTGTATACCTGCTCTGAGGTCATTGTGCTCTTTTGCTTGACTCTGATCAGGCACACGTGCTCCTACATAAGCAAATGCCCCCCTTCCAGACTGTTAGCCCTAAGTTCTGTTCTTTTCTAATTTCAGAGAAAACCAAAACCTCTGTGACATTAACTTGGTGAATTAAACTTTTGTTTAAGATGAATTATCTTGAAAGACAGAAATAAGCTGGAATTGAAACTTCACAGCTGAAATACTTTGCTTATATTTATTTTTTTTTGGCTGTACCTTCCTTGAAGGTAACTTAGAGCCACTGCATTTTTAGTTGATACCAAGAAAGTAAGAGTTATAACTATCTTGTAGAAACACGTATTTGATTCAAGTGATAGTAATATTTCTCTTCCACCGTCTCCATCTCTGGCTTGGTTGAAAACTTCTGTAATTGGGCTGAAAGTTTCAGTAGATTAAAAATTTCTTTGGTACATCCTCATGAAGCTTGTGGATGTTATTTACTGCTCCTTAGCTTGTAACAGTAATTATATATCAAATGGCAGAGTGGAGCCTCTAGAGATTGGAATTTCCTCTGAAACATTAAGCCTGTGACAATGTTGTTCACCTTGTCTAACCACATACTCCTTACATATGTGTACATAAACTTCTAATTTTACTTGTATCTTAAAAAGACTGTGTTAAGTCTTGCTGATTTAAGCATTAGTTCTTAGATGCTGTTCTTGGATGTCAGAGATTTAGTTCTCACCACACTAGGAAATGCTTTTACCCCAAATAACTGATGGAAACCTGCAGCAGGGAACTCCAGTGTGGCTGCCATAGTGAAGGCATAGTGAATAAGAGGCAGAGAAAGGCCATGAGGGTGCAGAGCTGTACCAAGTCCTGTCTAACCAAGCAGAGCTAATGGGTTTTGAATTGAGGTTGGGGATTGTTGGTTCTTATACTGCTTACAAGGGGAAACCAGGAGCCCTCAGTCTCTGCTCTTCAGTGACACCTAGTAAACACAGCTTGAAGACCTGGAGAGTGCAGAGTTAGGATGATTTAAATTCATTATTGAAATAGATACAGTGACTATCTTATTGACTCTCAATGTCCTGTTTGTGTAGGAACCTCTATTTGAAACACAACCCCTAATTAAACATCAGGAGAGAGAAACCTTTACATTTTCATCAAGCTCCAATCTTTTATTTTATCTCATAATAACTGTTTTGCTATTTTATTTCCTTTGTATTGAGCCTAAGGTCAAAGCAATAACTTTGTTAAAAAGCAATCAATTCTGATGAGTTTAATAAGCAGCAGAGGAATTGCTTTGACTAAATGAAGAGGGTGTAGCCAGATCTCTGTGGCTATGAGCCTGTGCCTGCTGGCACTGCTCTGCGCTTCATGTCTCAGCCTCCCTTGATCTCTGCCCCATTCGGTCCCTGGCCTGTTGTGTTGTGGGTATGTGCCTGCTTTTGTCGCTCTGGGAGTTTGAGCAGCTTTGGTCTCTTCAGCTCACATGAGAAAGGCCTGAATAATTACACCTTGGAGACTTTCCTGGAGCTGAGGGTAAACAGCAGGGAAGCAGAATTTTATTCACTTCTAAGCAAAACTTGCCAAGTTCTTGGTATCCAGTGGGGAACATACCAGTTTCTTTTTTCACTTACCCCTGTCCAGTCCAAAATGAAGCAATAAGTTGGTGCGTATGCTCAGGCCATTTACTTCCTTCGGCTTCCACATACCAGGGCTACATTTCTGGAATTCCTCCTATTCTTTAAAACATAAAGCTCCAGTTATCTTTAAACTCCTGATGTTCACAACTTAATTTACTTTTCAAATTGTGCCACTGATCTGAAATGCCAGGGAAGAGGGCAATGACTGGCACTGGCATTAGCATTATCCCCAATGGAAAGCCATATTCCTCCAGTCCCATTTGACTTTTTTATTATTAGATGATAGAGCAGAGTACACCCTCAGCAAACTGGGAAAAGTGGCTGATATAACAGAGGGTTATACTGTCATCCAAAGAGACCTTGACAGGCTGGAAAAATAGGCTGACAGAAACATCTTCAAGTTCAACAAGAAGTGCAAAATACTGTACCCTGGGGACTCCCAGCTGGAAAGCAACTTGGAAGAAAAGGACCTGGGCAATCTGATGGATGCTAAGTTGAACAGGAACAAGCAATGTGCCCTTGGAAAGAAGGGCTGATGATATCCTGGGATCCATTAGGCACAGCCTCATCAGCAGGTTGAGGAAGTTGATCCTGGCCCTCTGTTCAGCACAGGTGGGGCCATGCCTGGAGCACTGTGTCCAGTCCACCAGAGGCAGCTGGGCACACAGAAGGTTCCTTCTGATCATCAGAAGATACTTTTCCATGTGAGAATGACTGAATACTGGGACACATTGCCCAGAAATACTGTGGAGTCTCCATCCCTGGAGATAATCAAGAGTTCTCTGGATTCAGTCCTTGGCAACTTGCTCTAGGTGACCCTCCTTGAGCAGAGGGTTGGACTAGAGGACCTTCAGAGACGCCTTCCAACTTCAGTCATTCTGTGATTCTGTGATCTTTCCCTGTTACAGACTGTAAGGCAGAGGATGACCTTGTCACTCAAATTTAACACTGAATGTCTTTGCTCTAGCTAATGTAATATATGAGAACAATTTCTTGGTGTAATTCTTTTCTGAAATCAAATAGCTTGAGCTAGAATGTAGTAAAAGGAATCCTTTCTCTGAGACCTTTGGGATTAAAGGAAAGACCCACAGGAAGAATTTCTAAAAATAGATTTGGCAGATAAACCTGAGTATCTCTGGGTGCCAACTTTCACATCATTCATATTCCTCCTTCCCCATCCACAACTTCTCTGGATAAACCCTTTGGCTTGGGCAACATGAAAACAGCACTAGGGATCTTGCATCCTTCTTCAAAAGTAAAAGGTGTGAAGCAATTCAGCAAAGGTGACTCCCAGGCAGCAGGTGAACGGGCAGGCCCAGGTACAAGAGGGTGACTGAGACTGCTGTGAGGCAGTCTCAGAGAGAGCAGAGCTGTACACAGACACCAAGTCGTTCTTTACTCTATGAAAGGTCTCATCACGCAGTACTTGGACTGTGCTTTTCAAAGTACACTCTGTATAGTTGTATTTTTCATTGAGAAGCTCTATTAAACTTTAGAACAAGACTAATCAATCACTAAGGTGTTTTCTGATGTTGATGATGATCAGCTGGAACATGCTATTTAATGTGAAAGCAGTGTATGCATCATTTCTACTATAGATTGGCACTGAATAACCTCACAAATATATTAAATTGTTAATTTGACTTTAGTTTGTCTAAATGCTTCAGTCTAGGCTGTGAATTCTTTTACTTAGAGAGCATTCATCCCTTTTAAAATACAGCACACTGCTTGCATTCCCTTTTAAATACCTCAGCTATAAAACAGTTGCAAACACTAAAGTCAAACGAGCAAAATATCGTGGGAATCATCAGGTGAATACTATTATTTTAAATTTACTTTCAAGTACTTTTCCTAACAATATCAGGGATATATTTCTTTTATTTGATGATGCACATTTGCTAGTAAGCCAGGTACTAATTAACATACCCTACACTTAGGATTCTCTAGTGACAATCAAAGAACAAAGGTCTTGGGAATGATTAACAATTAAAGCTAAAGATAACAGCTGACTTCAGATCAATCTGATCTTTACCAGAATGCATTTGGCTACAAAGACATGAAGTAACCCCTGTAATCCTTTAAGTGAGGTTACTCCAATCATACAGAGGCCATAAAAATAGCACTTGAAATTTAAGAGGTTTATGATGGCCAGCGCCCTACATGAAGAAACATCAAAAGAAAACATTCATCAACTGTTAAGTCTGCTCAGGTTTGAGAGGCCATTTAGCAACTATGGCACATCCTTCAAGCTGGGAAAATACGCTGCTTTTTCCTATCCCGTACACAACCAGTTAATTCTCAGTTCTGCCTCTCCCTCTTCACTAAATCCAAGTGATCTCCTCTTATACAACATTTAGGTGACTTACTTTCTTTTGAGTGTGCTGTTACACTCCACTCCAAATATGATCAGCTCTTTGCTTTTTCACCTTAATGTTCTGCTTTAACTATGCTGAATCCTAAAGCATATTCTATTTTGGGAGCATCATAGCTTTTGGCATGTTTATAAATCAAGTCCTCAGCAATCTGAATGTAGAGTGATGGTTAGTGTCCAAGGCTGCAAATCAGCTTAGCTTGGTTGCTGATAAATATGACAGAAACACATGTCTGCAACGAGTAATTTTCTTCTCCTAGGACATTTTTAGGGGCAAAAAAGTAAGATTTTAACACATCCAATTGAAAATCTCTCCCAGACATGTTATCTATATCTTCTTAACATACTGTTCTGGGGCTGCTGGTGTAGAAAGAGCAGGGAGAACAATTTAAACCTTACTGAAATTGAGCAAATTGGATTGTGGCGGCTAAGTTCAAGTGAAAGCTTCTTGTAAATGAAGAGCTTACAACTATTTGGCTGGCAGAAAGCCATGTGATCTTACTCATCTAATTCACAGGAGACTTTGAGATAGCAACAAATCCTACTGCTCCAGTGGCTGCACGTGTGCAGGTGCAGAATCAGAGAGGTACTCCAATGAATATTGGGGCATGAACAGCAAGAAGGCGAGACAGGATGCTGCTGCTCTGTTGTCAGTACTGCCACTTGCTCCCTGTGACAATTCTGTAACTGTAATTTCTTATTTATCACCTTAATGTCAAAGAATCAGGAATGATGGACTCAGTTCCCAGTGTGGTAGGTACTCTGCAAACACAGAACAAAAAGGCAATTTCTGCCTCTAACCCCAAGCCTGCCATCTAAGAATAAGATACAACCCAGCAGGATGCAGACAGCTTAGTAGTAATATGTGGGATCCAGTGGAGATATTATGCTGAGTAGGTTGCTCCAGCTACCAGCAGCCTGGGTAGCTGGTTACATTTTGGTGACATCATGGCTAAATAGATTTTAAGAAATGTTTGAGGGCACACATAAGCACGTCTGTGGAACTTCATTGACCACTCATGTTGTGTGAGGGCAAGATAAAGACGACATGTTTTAGGGCTCCAAATAAGTGAGTCCTGCCACAGTCAGTTTAGAAGCATATTTTAATCCCTGTGAGAATAACTAGAAGACAAGAGCTAGACAGGGGTAGAGGTTTTAAGAGCTGGGAGTGAAAAGACGAGAAAGAAAAGACATTAATGCTGTGCAGGAGAGGAGAAAGTGAAGGATCCAAATAGCATCACAGGAAAATAATTTTCTAGAAGGATTTTGAATGAGACAAATAGATAGCAAGGATACTGGTAAAAATAGACTAAGATGTCTCATGGCCATGGAGACAGAAGATAAGACATAGAATGGCAGGAGTGAAAGGCTAGCAGTGTTTCCCAAGTGAGCTGGAGAAAAAAAAAGGAGAGATGGTGAGACAGATGGTAGCCCTGTTGACTCTGTGTTAGTTATCACATGTGTATAAGCAGCTATCAGACAGATTTGCATATAAGTGAAAAGCAGGTCCAGGTGATGGAGGGCAGCATTTTTATGGACAGAGGGCCAGAAGAGGTTGGGGACTCTTAGTTTTAGTCCAAATCCAGTTCATAGTGAGTTTGAGAGAATGTCTTACCCTCCTCTATGCTCCCTGTCATTCAGCTACCTGTATAAGGCAAGGGTAGTGTTAATTGGACAGTAAGAGATAACTGATGATAACTGATGTTAACTGGACAGTAACTGATACATGTGCAGTGCTTAGAAACCTCTGCATGATTCTGTTATCAAAGTGTAAAATATTATTTACCCAAATCTAGAAAACTCTTTCTTTCACAAGTTCTTTGATGATTTCCAGGCATCTGCTATTGCTTCATTGCAGGTAGAAGAAAAATCCCACCAAAACTAGGTCCATGAGATTCAAGAAACCACTACTCTAAAGGAACAGCCTTAAGACCATGTTGTTGTGGGGGCTGAAGCTCTCTTCAATTTCCATTCTGAAAGACACTTTAATCTAGGCAAACTTCTCACGTGCATTAAGCCAAGAGACTTGCAGTGGTTTCCCAGGTTACAGTTCATTAGTGTCTGTATCACAGAAGGCCAGGAAGCACACTGAAGTAAGTACAATGCAGGTTTCATTGTTGCATGGTGCTGACAGAGAACTCGCTTCTCACACAGAAAATTAGACAGGCCCTGATACTTCAGGTATTTTTAACTCGTGTTATGATGAGAATTTTAGAAATAGGAGAGCTGGCATAAAGGGCTGCTCGTAAATCCACAGTTCACAGCGTAAGGTGCTGCTCTTTCAAGCTTATGGCATCTAACAGCCACTGTAATAAATACACACATGTGGGGAGGAACAATTTGCTGAACACTCTGCTGGACTTTGCTTTCTAGAACATGCATGCTGGTAGGTTTTCCAAGTACAGGGGCATGGCTCGAGGCCTGAGGGCCTACCCAAGGGTGCAATTGCAGAAAATAAGCACCCTTAGCACTCTCCCAACCCTACTGCAAGGAAGTATCTCCTTTAGCTACATGACAGTGTGCTACTTAAAGGTCATGGGGAGACTGGGGAGATTTTCTGCATTTTTATGCATTCACAGGACCTGACCTTTGAAGGTGTTCTCTGTGGGAAAACCACAGTGTCTGCACAGGGCTCCAGCAGGCTCAGTGGTCACCTTGTATATGCAGCATTCCACACATACAGAGCATTTTCCAAAGACCAGGGCCACCAGTAATCAGGCTAGGAGTTGGGACTGCTCATCTGCTAAGAATCAGTGCTCATCATACTAAATCCTGCTGCTTCAGTGGTCCCTGTACTCTGCTCCCTGGGTGTGTCTCTCCAGCTGTCTTGTTCTGGCTCCTAGGGGGATGCAGCTTTGATGGTCAGTGTTTAATAGTGCCCAACACCACTGGCTCCAGCACAGTCTTACCACAGATTAACAGAAGTAACAGAAACAGGCAGAAGAGAATAGCACCTTCTGTGCTTGGTGTTGTTTCAAAAGAACTGCATAGCAATACACACCAAATCTGGGGTCTAACTTCAGAGACATCAAAAACTAAGTTTCATTGTGGTTAGAAGCTACTGAATGAAAAGATGAGCCTGGAAAATGAAAACAGGTTTCCTCATTCCATTTTCCAATCGTCCTGAAAGGAGGAAAAGGATCTTTGTAGAAAGTCTCTAAGAATATATCCCTTCCCAGTTACTTTTCTTGATTTGCTGATGGATGGGACAGCTCACTGAAGAGGTTATTGGTACATTCAAATATCAGTTTCATAAGCCTATTATTACTAGAATCTGTGGGATAATTAATGCTTGCATGAGAAGTTAATGAAGGACAAAGATTCTTTACTGCTGATGGTCTCAGTGAAACAACTGTCTGGAACATATGAAAGAGCTATTGTCAGTAACAAATTACCATTACAGAGAGCCACATGAATATAAATCTTTCAGAAAAGGTGACATGCTCTTTATTTTGTAGCTCTTATTCTAGCAGTGACCCTACTGTCCATGTGCATTATCTCTCTGATGTACTCATTTGGCTTCTTGGTGGGTGTCTGTACATTTGAAGGTCTCATCATTCTGCAGTTCTGACAGTCCCATTTACCTGCCACCTGAGTCTTGTTCTTCTGTCTAAAAACTCCTCATCTCTTCTCAGTCCATTTTAATTGTCTTGTGTGATCCCTGAGCCAAATACCCAGATGTAGAGGCCAGCATTTTAAGCAATATTGATGTCACTGTTGTTTCACTGAACAAACAAATATCATGTACCCTTCACCTGTGCACCATGCTTCTGTACAGTGCTGCTAACTTGAGCTTTCATTTGGGTGGCAGCTTTCTCTCTCTAATGGCTGAGGGCCAGCAAGTCTTTGGACACAAACTTGGAGGTAATTTAACTCATATCTAGTAAATCAGCTGGGTAAGAGTGTGCATAATAGCACAAATCCTGATTGAATTTGGGCAATCTAAAGGTAACAGGATAGAGAATTGTAGGTCTGGTTAACACTGTTAACATCATCTGCAGATAGAATCATGTTTGCTGCTTACTTTAAAATGAAATGTGACCTACAAGCTAGATGTCACCAAAACCTACAATTTCAGAGCCTTTCAACTTCTCTTGCGTATTTAAGAAAATGTTCTGTAAAACATGTAAAACAGAATTGCTTTTCCTTCTGAGAAAAAAAAAATTCTTCTGAGTTTTACTTGGCTGGTAAATGAAATGACTTTCCATGTGGGTCATGATTATCTGTCTGATTGAGTATGAGTTGATCCTCAGCCCATCAGGTTGGGATTTTTCTGAGATTGCTGCAAATCCCACACAAGTGCCTAAAACCTGTTAGTTTTCCACTAGATTTAAGTTAGTTTAGGCTTGTAAAGCTGCTGGGGGAAAGAGAGCTCCTTGTGTATTTGGCTGCTTGGAAAGTTCTTGTATATTTTTTATCCCTGCTGGTACCTGCAAGGACAAATTGATGCATAGTTTTGCTCAAGATATCGGTGCATTGTTTAGACTTAAACCCTGAAAATGAATACTGGCCAGGGGAAAATTCCTGTAGCCAGTCAAGCTCTTATACACGAAACTAAGCCTAAAATAGAGAAAAACAGCTCATCCTACAAAGCCTGATCTGGTACTTTTAACTATAGGGGATCCCTTATCCTTCACATTCTGTTTTGGGATGGCAGTTCATGTGTAAACCTGGATTCTGGACCAAACGTTTACAGTGTCACCTCTCTGGGTCATTCTTCATTGATCTTGCTAAGACAGGAGCCTGTACCTTGTTTACAGGGAGGTTATTTTCATGTCATTACTTTAGAGTGGTTGCAGTTCAAGGAAGAAGTGTTTTTACTGAAGAGAAGGGAAGGGCTGCAATGGTGATGCTGGCATCTTCAGCCAGGTAAGAGCACACAATGTGCCAACACAATTCCATATGTATGGAGCATTCTTATATATATCCACATAGGGATAGCATCATAGCATAGACTGAAGTTTTATTAAGGTTGTTTTGAAAATATCTTTACTGTAATAGAGAGCAAAACTGTCTTGATCTCTGTGTAACCGTGATGAGGAAGAAGGGGAAAAAAATGGGATAATTTTTTTCTGTCCTGCAATGGATCTATTTCAGCCTGAGGGCCAAGATACTGGTGACTTTTCTGCTGCAAACTTTATCAGCCTCATAATGGTCCCTGTGCATTTGTATTGCTATAGACCAATCCTTTTTGACATAAATGCAACAATTAAATATTTAGTGATCTTGGACAGGCAAGATGAGTGAACCCACAAAGGTCATGCAGGAAATGTAGAACTGAGCAGGGTACTGACCAGTGGTTTTCAATAGACATTACTCCATATAGGTGATGCTGTTGAATGATTATACCTCAAAGTTCAAGGAATTCTACTTTCTGGAAGTGCTAGATGAGTGGTTGGAGAAAGGACTTGCCTGTTGCATGGTGTGGGATGTCTCTCTTTCATAATACTAAATAGCATACAGGAAAAGAAGAAAAAAAATAAAATCAAAGAAACATATTTACAGCAACACTGTTCATTTTCTATCCTTGCAATACTGGACTTAAGGGAAGATCAGTTTAGTAGCAGTTGTCTATAGACATAATGCAAATCAGAGTAAACTCAGCCACACCATCAACTGCAACTGGTAAAAACAGCTACATGAGTCAGCAGGAACATCAAAACAAGACAAACCATAAAATCTCAGTGATGCTTTAAAAATCATTTAATCTTTAAAAAGATGTCATAAAGAAAAGGTTTCTTCATGAGAAAAGACCTGGCAAAACAATAAACCAGCATATCACAAACAGTCAGCTCCTGTGCTGTCATTTCTAAGAGGTGAAAGTGTCAGAAATTATAGGAAAAGACAAATGTGCTTTACTAAGACTGTTCGGGGAGCTCTCATTAACTACTAACAGCCATAGACATGCACATGTGGACACATTCATCTGCAAATGCAGGACATAAGTGGTGAAGAGACTTATGTAGTTTGCTCATGAAAAGCATAGAAAATACACCAGTACTTGTGCAAATGCAAATGGCAGAGGCAACTAAATGAATATAAAGAAAAACATGAAGATATGATGGTGAGTGATGGAGAGTGGAAAATGTTTCATGTTTTTGGTCACATGCAACAATAGTTGCAAAGTTTGCAAATAAATAAAATGAAAAATAAATAGCACTATACTAAAACAAAAAGTAACAAATTCAAATGTGAGATTGGTTATGTCTCTGACATGATAGAAGTGAAATAGTTTTCAAACATCTGACTGGCCTTAACTGCAGAGGTCAGACAGGGATACACAAGTAAAAGTAGTGTAACATCAAAAGAGAGTGCACAGTTCCTTCATGATCAAGAGGAGAAACTGAATCACCCAGCAAAAATGAGTCACGTAATAGAGAGAACCTAGATTTGGAACCACAATAAAGATGGGTAGCTTTCACATCAAAATCAAGTGAAAACAATCTCTTAGGAATGCTCAGAATCTCATGTGATCTCAGTAAAAAGATGTAGACATCAGGTTGTGTATTGCCAACAGAATAAAAACATCCTTGACACAATGGAGAGTGTCCTGTGGTAATGTAAGGACTGTAAGGATATGGAAGGACTTAGATTCAAAAATCTAAGGATGGGGAGAAATTCAAAGCCCTCAGTGGTGCCAGGTGGAACTCAAAATATTTTTGATAAACTGCAAATCTGCATTACAAGAAAGAGAACAACAGGTGGACAGACAACTGTTCCCTCATCTACGAGCAGCCTTCTAGTATAAAAAGGCAGCAACAGAAAATAAACTATGCAAACAATACAGATACCCCTTTATTATGAAACATCAATGAAACAGTGAGACAAGTACAACATCTGTACAAATACAGCTGACTCTTCACACCCAGGTCATTCTTTCAAATATACCTGCAAATCATCCAAACATTGATACTTAGCAAATGAGATTATCAATTTTTCAGGTACATTGGTACAATGGTACCTTGAAGAAGAGGGAAATTCTTTACTGAAATAAGATGAGCACAGACACACGCAGAGATCTAACGAGCTAGTTATGGATATCTGACACAATATTAAGGCATCTTTAATTGCAAAAGATGAATCAGAAAAAAACCCTTTAGAAGAATGGGCAAAGTTCAACAGAAAGATAAAATTACTAAGAGTTTAAAAGAGGTCTGCAAAAAGCAGAGAAAATGGGCAGTAAATTGTTCCCAGATAGAATATTTTGAATAGTTCTTGGTAAAAGTAACAATGTCTGATATTGTAGCTGGGATTGCAGTACCAGCACTACTCCAGCTCACAAAAATGGGAGAGGGACACTTGCCAATCAGCAAACTCAAGAACTCTAAGTACTGTGAGGTCATATAAGGATCTAACTGTTTTGGGGCAAAAAGGGCAGATTTTCATTTCATGGGGACATGAATATGTACAGTCAGTACAAAGGTGAGGTAAAATCACAATGATGAAAGATGGTGAAATATTCAAATCTTGAGATTTGAGCATCAATTCTTAGAAAAGATGTAGATCTAACAACAGCTATTGGAGGGAGCACTCAAACCTGAACTGCAGAGGCAGAAACAACTGCCAGGGATGTCCTGCATTTCCTGGAGACATACACTCTTCCCACAAGTAACTTCTCTGGAAAACTACCTGGTAATAAAGAGCTACTGTTCTAAACTAAGAGGAAAACATTCTCTGTTGCTAAGGAAAGTCAGGGCTTAGTTAACTCATCACTTTTTTCATAGCAGATACACATACATATGAGTACAGAATATGCCTCATGATGCACATTCATGGAATGATCGCTATATGAATTGATTAACTCCTTTCATAGACACGATTCTCAGATTTAGTTTTTCTGTTTACATTTTAGTAAATGCCATTCTTGATTTCAGCGTGGGGAGATGTTCCTTCTCTACCTTTTGAGCACTGAATACTCTTAGCAACCCAGCGTACCATTTGGTGACAGCAGATAGGTGTTGATTTCTGGCTTCTTATGCAGGTGACATTTAGCCACTGGACTGTTCTTACTGATGTTTCTTCTTTAACTCAGTCTTCATAGACACAGAAAAGAATTTTTCTGTATTTTACATTTTGTAAATATGCCAGCTTTAACAATTTAGCTCTTTCTGGGACAATGAAGTGTCATCTGGTGTAGTGAAAAGTCAAATGCATCGGTACTGTGATAACTCTCCAGATATTTCTGGTTATTAATCTTGGATTTTCAGTCTCAGGCAAAATGTATACACATCATAAATATAACTACAATGTAATGGCAACACTCGTCTTTTGCCTCCTTGGTACTGAGAAGTTTGAGGCTTAAAATAGTGAACTGCTTGCCACATGGATAGTATTAGATAGACAGATGGTACACTGTTCTCACTTTGTAATCATACAACCCGTATTTCCATGGACCTACCTACTGCCTGATAAGTCAGCATGTGAATACAAAAGGTTAACCTGTTAGGCGTGCCCCGGTAATTGGAGAATTGTCAAGTGTTTTCTGCACTGCTGAGCACACTGGTGCATGCTGATTATTTTCTAGGGTTTTAAAATACATCTTTCTCTTACTCTTTTAATAACTCTTGCCAGAATGGAGAAATATAGCAGAAACTGATGTGCCTTCCAAAGAGAATTCCTTCTCTCTTACTGTTTATATATACACAACTGGGAAAGTCGTGTTCCCCTCATGCGTCATAGTTGCTGACTTAGTGGCATATTCTATAAATGGGGTCAAGTTTTAAGGGGAATTGCTAATTTTCCTTTGAGGCTCCTTCTAACATACAAACTCATGTTGTAAGTGTCCTAGCTTGTTCTTTATCACTTTTTTTTGGCATTAAAAAATTCATTTCTTTTTATAAGTCATTCATAATAGTGGCTGCAGTGGTATCACTGCTTTAAACAACTTTTTCCATTTTACTTTGCCAGGATTATATGACTTTCTATCTCTACTGTTTTAGCTCTGTGGCAGTTGCTCTGGTCCCTATGTAGCTAAGCTTATCTCAACATGATTTCTGTTTCTTTGTTTCTGAAATATTACCTTTATTAAACTTTTACTTTCTTAGAAAAGGTATGAAGCAAGCATTGCAGAGGTGCATAGGGAAACCTGTTGTATAAACAAGCAGTATCTTCTTATGAAGACATGAAAGAAACTCTTTGTCGGGGAACTCCTCAAATATACAGAGAACAAAACTCTGCAGTGTGTCTCTGTGCACAGTCTACTGATTTTGCTGGGGTTTCTCCAAATAAAAAAATCAAATTTCAATACTGGGTTATTACCCAGAAATATGTTCACAGGGCACTACGTAACGGTTTTCCTTAATTTCTACTTCTCTGAAATAGTCTTTCAAGCCTAAGAAATGTTCTGGGAAGGCTTAGTGAGGCATATTATCTTTGATCTTTTCTGTTGCCCTGCACACAAGTTTGTCTAATCAGATGGTGATTGCAGAAGCCTGGATCCATCACAGTTGTTAACATCAACTGAGGTTTGCAGAGTCCTTCCTTTCATCTCTCTTAGCTTGTCCTGAGACAGCAGTTTCCAAATTGATCCAAAGCAGCTATTGCTGGACTGACTATAAGGAATAGTTGAATAATGATGATTGGGCAGAATTCATTTATTATTCTTATTTTCTGCATGGTCATCTCTTTTCTATGGCTCACTATGGTGTAAGGAAAAAATCTGATTCTTATTAAAAAAAGAAGAAAAAATACTTGCATTGATTTTCCTAGGTTCTTATTCAGGTTCTGTAGCCTGTTTTAGTTATAACCTTGTTAGGGTCCGGATCACAATGATTAGTGCATTATACAAAAACAGTTTGAATGCTCAGAGCTGTAATAGCTGGCTAACTGACAAGAGAATCCTGAGTTTTCATGTTCAAAAATTTTGTACTATAGGGCTGGGAGCCATTCAAAGTTTCAGTGTTTTGCTGTTAATGAGAGATTTTTATGGTTTTATGGTTGTGTGTATACATAATGGTATGGGCTAAAGAAAATTATCAGCCTTGTTAAGGACTGAGTCCCATCTGTATTCTGCAGCACATAGCTCTCATTCTCTATTTGTCTTTTGTAGGAAAGTGTTTTAATTCCTACAGGAATTCCTACTGTGAAATCACATTTGGAGAAACAGAGAAACTGATACTGATGCAGAGACTAATACATCTGCCTTGAGGCTATTCTTTGTTCTTCTTTATTTTAGCACAACCGTCCCAGCTGAGCAAAAGGAAATAAGATGATAGAAAAGGTAAAATGGTTTCTTCATACTTTCTTTTTCATAAACAAACAAAATGTACTGAAGGATCAAACTGCTTCAAGTATCAGCATTTAAACTAGTCACCAGCTATTGGGCATTAAATACAAGTCTGCTTTCAAAACCTTGTTTTGCAACCTCCAGTACTAATTGGTGCTCAAGATACATGGTGGACTAGCTGGCTTTTATATTTGTTTTCATTAGCAAAGCCTCTCTCTATCCTCAATAAATTATTTAGTCCTTTGTGTGTATGGATGATCATTAATACTGATTCTTACTAAGCCTCTATGTACACACATGCATGCATATATAAAATGTTTCACTCATTTTACTTAATGGAGTTATAGAGTGATCTATTGAGACATGACATTGTGTGCATGTTGTAAATAATTCAAGAGTGAAAGAAGCTGCCTGAGCCTTCAGAATAAATATTGCACATCACCTAAAATCAGACAGACATTTGATTTCACTTCTTTAACATTCCTTAGGTAGCAAAAGAGATATGACAGGGAAGTTTGAAAGTACTGTTGAGCTAGATCTAAAACATTTTCTCTCCCTCCCTCAAAGAATGCTGCTCAGTGAAGTCTGAGACTGTGACATATTTTACTTGCTAAATACCATTAAATTTTTAAAAGTGTGATGATGCCTTAGTACCTTTGAGTTCAACACAGAAATCATGAGTATTCATTCTAGCCAGATATTTTATTAAGGCAAGGAAAAGATTTTCAGTGTTTTGGATTCTGTTGCAATGATTTCTGGTTGAGGCTTTTTCAACAGCCTGTAAGTAAGAAACATAGCAGTTAGGAAACTTACCTATTGTAAGTTAGCATTTGAAAATCACTGGTGAGCATGCAAATGCTCTGTGTCTGTTGGTCACAGGTAACTCAACGTGATCCCCTCCACAAAACTCTGAGTCAGGGGCACTGTCTCAGGGACAGCAAAATGGTCTGGATTCCTTGTAACTCTATGCACATGAATTGGTTCACCTGCCTGTTCAATTGTGGAAAAAGTATCAGAGCCTGAGCATGATTTTTTTGTGTGTGTGTGTGACTTTTAAGTATTTTTTTCTAGATGACTGGCTTGCTCAGAGTTTTGACAGCGAGCTGGAAGAGTTTTTCCCTTAGGACTTAGTCCAGGGTCCATCACTAGGGAAAGAATGGTGTTTGTGCTTATTAGCTTCTTAACCACCACAAACGGTGCAGCAGTGCAAATCCTGAAAGCTGGGCCTTGCTGCATTCCCACCCCAAACAAGAGGCATCACAGGATGTCTGCCATGGCAGCTCACACAGCCATGGCACATGGCAGAGTAGGCTGTGCCAGGCACAGAGCAAAAGGAAAGCAGGAGGCAGCCTGGCTCTTGAAGCTTCTGATCTCTTCTGGAGGGACAAAAACAACTAAAACAAAGCTGTGCAAGAGCAGCTTAGTTTTTTTACTTGGTTTTCTTGGCTAAGCCTCTGGAGACTTTGTGGGTTTACTCTGCATATAATTAAAAATTCATTAATTAGGGTTAATTTAAAAACTGAAAACAATTTTTCAGGCTAGTTAAATCTTCCAGAATTCTTGCCTTTAAAAAAAAAAAATTAATTTATTAGGGTTTGGAAGGCTGACATAGGAAACAGTTCAGTTACACAATAGCTTGCTATGAAACATTCACCTCAATGATCTGATTTATTTCCAGCTGATCAACCACCTTGGTAGCTTGGACAGGAAAATACAATAGATCTCCAACAGCAAGAACAAAATATTGCATAAAACACAGCCCCACCTCTGTTCTTTTCTTTTTCATAGTCAATGCCAACAACATAACCAATTCTGTGAGACTCCATCAGTCCCAAGGTTAAATTCAACTTTTGAAAATGATTGTGAAAGGACAGCGGATCATTTTTCTCCAGATAAACATTTATGTAGCTATATTTTTATGCTATTATTGAAGATGTGTGTGCATAGAAATAAGTGTATAAATTATTTTTTTCAAAAGCTGTGGTGTGAATATATTTTATGATGATCATTACAATCTGTTTGATGCCATGGTGCTCTGCCAGCCAGTTGTGAATTGGCCTGGCTGTTTGCTTCCATGTGCCTCCAAGCCAGCTGGGTATGGGTAGGATCTGTTCCTCAGGATTTGCTGGGAGCAAGGTCTTGCCAGTGTTCCAAGGCTCAGTAGACCAGTTCCCTCATGATCCGCTCATAGCTGACTGAGGCTGTGGGCTGTGTGGAGATCTGAGTTACCATCTGTGTGACCCTCCAGGAGGAAGGCACTCTCAATACTCCATGGTCAAATTAGTGTTTCAGGCTTGTAGGATCTGGTCTGCCCTCCTTCACCTCAAGATTTTCCTAATGTGCAGTGGCCACTGTTTACCTGAACAGAAAATACTGACAAGTTTCTCAGCAAGAAGGTCCACCAGTAACACTTCCATCTCCTTGTGGTTCCCTATGAAGAAGAAAACCATTGTTTCAAGGAGAAGGACTTTGGAGGAACTGAAAGTCAGTAAAAACCTCAGTCGGTCCCAGGCAACATCAGAGGCTACATTTTGAGCATGTTCTGGCACCTTTCCTGGGGAAGGCAGCTCTGGAGTGGATCCTTTAGGCCACCATGGGCACCAACGTGCAGGTGCTCAGTGTGCAAGTCAAACCACAGCAGGTGGTTTGCTAGAGTGTTACCACTCTACAGTCTGCAATTACAAAATTTTTCTAGTGGCCACTGATGGTAGGAATGATTCTTCTTTTAATCATCAAGACAATTTCCAGCACTAGGAAGAGGTTTTAGGCGTCTCCCAGGACACTTCCTTTGCCCACAAGTGAAAATATGATGGTCTTAAACATGGTTTAAAAGGCTATAAAGAACAAATAAAACTCAAGTCTCCAATGCTTTGTTTCTGAACCTATTCTGAACAAAACATTTTCTATGGAATATTTAAATGTATTAAGTGTTTCTGTGGTCAATTTGCTGATGCCTGAAGTGAATACGATATTCATTACAAAGACTTACTTGAGTTTTCCTGCCCAGAACAGAGTTGAAACCTTGGATTTTGCTTTGTAACCTTCACAACAGGCAACACATAGTTCAGTAAAGCTAAGGCTGAGTAAAGTCACAGGGAAAGGTTTTATGGTGTGAGCACAGGCAAAAGCCACGAGTTGTTCCTTCCCATGCTTGAGAGAGTAATTATAGTATTTCAGGGTATACACTGACAGATGGACAAAGGTATGCTTTTATATTTATCCACAAGTATAATTTAATACCCACTTCTGAGCAGAATTGCTCTGTGCATTCATTTGCATAATTGGAAGGGGCTTGACATATCTAGCTGCATTTTCACTTCCAGTAAGGCTAATCTTCTTTTTCCCGTGGTCAGATAAAACTTTGCAAATGTCTTGTATCACAACCCTCCAATGCTCACACTGCTATCAGGAGGGAGTTTTGATTTGTTCGAGGAAGCTGGTGTTGCTGACCCTTATCAATACCATTTCAATTGCCTGACCTTGCTGATTAAGTAACTCCAGTGATCATCTCCGAAGAGTGGTACTATCCCTTGTGTCAGAAAGGACTTCAGCTACTGAAAAGTTTGTACAGGGAAGTTTTGTTTTCTTGTCACATGCAAAAAAGTGAACTGTTCTCACTTAGAAGAAAGCGATAAGGACAAACAGATGCTCAGTAACAGCCCAATTAATTATCCATTTTATAATTTCAAGTTACCCCAAAGCATGTCTCTGGTTTTACTGACAGATGACTTACTTTTATGTTTAGCTGCTTCCTCATTCCATTGTTTCCATGGTAACACCTCTGAAACATTGCTTCTTTCTGAGGAGATGAAATGTAAAGTGGCTGGAATATCTGAGTGTTTAAATATTAAATGAAAACAACAGAAAAATGGTGGAGTGAGTCAGACATTACAGGCAGGTGACACCCACAACATCTGCTAGTAAATTGGACTATGGGGTAGTGCTTCCTTTACTGTTCTCCTACTACAGGCTGAAAACAGCAGCCAGCTCTTAGGAGTTATCCTGAACCTGGTGTTGAGAGGCAGCTGAGCACACTTATGACCAAGTCTGGCTAAAAGATCCTGCTGCTAAACTCTGCAAGGAGTTAGGAGCAGCAAAAGTTAATTTACAGGACTGCTGTATTTATTATTTTCCAGTGATAAACATTTCTTGCTAAAATTGGCTATAGCTACAAATTTTCTTGGTATTTTGCTGTAAAATCTGTTAGGAAGCTAACATGGAAATACTGTAAAAAGCATTCCTGCCAACATTTGAAAATACACCAACATTTGCTTTAACTGTGTCTTTTCACTAAGGGTAACAAATATCAAACATCAGTTATCTGGGTTTGGAGGGGGCTGTGCTGCAGATGTGGCCATTTTTGTAAACTTAAAGGGAACTTCTACGGAGAATTCTTAATATGCTGCAGCTACAGTGATGTCTCTCTCCTGCTACTCCAACCCTTTTCAAATTCACAGTACAAGACTTGATCTTCAAAGTAACGTAGTGGTGCTCATTTCCCCAGCCTAGTTTGTTTCACTCACCCTTCTGATCCACTTTGATTCATGCTCACTCTGCCTGCTCCCACCAGTGACTGTGCCCAGCCCACTGGCTTAGATCTCCTGTTCTTGTGTACCAAAGCTCTCCCTTCCTTCCCTTAAATGCCTCCTTAGACAAAAACCTTTCTCCTTCCTGTTCTAAACCTGAATTTCAAACCAGCCTTTTCAGTTCTATCCTCTTCTCTGAACATAATGGGGAGCAAATTAATCCCCCTTTCTTATCTTTTCCATGTGAAACAACATGAAACAGCAATGAAATAAATGGCCCAAATTCCTCATACAAAACACTGCATTGAGCACTATTCCCACTCACTTGATTTGTCGGACTGCCATTCCCTCTAGACTATCATTTTACACGATTTTATATACTGAATTTATCTTCCTAGGACAAGGTTGTTTTCTTTCTACTGCCTATAAAAGAACCTGATTTCTACTAACTTTACAGAAATAAATGGTAAGAATATTCTTCCCCTTCTCTGATTGACAGTCACAATTCCTTTTTGCTTTAACTTGAGAGGTTTTCAATAGAATAAACTTTTGTTTTTGAAAATCAGTGGTCATATGAGGAGGAAAATTCCCAGAACTACCCAAGCTCTGCTCACTAGCAGTGTTAAAAAAAGATGCCAGCCAAAGTAGGAGGTGTAAATTTTCTTAACATTTTTCACCATAATTTTATTTTAAAAGCTTTGATAGGCAGTCAAACAGCAATTTCAGTATAAAAATGGGTATTAAGTTTCAGAACAAGCCCACTCAACATTAGGGAGAGTTGGTGTTGCCTTAGGAAAAGGGAATTAACAAGATGACCTTTCCAGGTTCCTTCAAGCAGGTGTTCTACAAGTCACCAAATAAAGACAGTTCTCACCTTTCCAATATTGTTGTTTCAAGGACATCAGTCATTAGGACACATGTTCCTGTCTTGGGTTTGGTTTCTCTTCCCCGAGATTCAGATGGTTCTGGTGGTGGTTCAAGAGAGTCTTTTTCACCCTTTGAAGGCTCTGAGCCAGGCGCAAGAATGAAACGGAGTCTGCAAGGTCTTGTTGTTTCTGGGTTTCTCACGTGTTTATTATTTATTATCTTACAAGTTTCTCTGTGCCCGGCCGAGCTGTTCACAGCTGCTGGGACACAGGACGACTTCCCTCGTGATGGCAGGTCACTACCTCTTATACAGAANTGCAGTTGCTTTTTTCCATAGTCACTAAGGATGAATACTTGCTCTTCTTCTCTTTCTAACCTAATGAGGGAGAGGAGCTGCCCTGTCAAATCTCTCCCAGCTACCTCAACAGGAATTTCACTGGACCTCTTTGGCCTTCAGGTTTTCAAACACTGACACCACCTGAGGGGGTTTTTTTGGTGAGACAATTTTCCAAATACACAGGAACCCTCCTCCTGTGTATTCATAAGATCACAGCAGCCTGTGGTTTGGGCTAACAACACATAGCTGTTGAAAATTTTTCTCACTGTAAGGAATAAATTTTTGCTTAATTAATGATCCTTCTCATTCTGAGGGACTAGCAAAGGGTTTTGGAAAGAATTCCCAGTAGGTATGAAAGCTGAAAAAAAGTGTGGTTGACTGAAGTGTGTGAAGATGTCATCCTGAAAGATGGATTTAACTCATTTCAGACATATAAAACTTTCTAGAAAGAAAACAAATGGAGAGCATTTTATGCAGCTGAATTTAGATCTTTTATCTGGGAGTGGAATGAGATTATGAAGAACAAAAAAATGTGTTTTATACTGATGGAAAAAAGTGCTATGATTAGCCCCAGTCCCTTGTGTTTAGCATGATGTCAACTAACCTCATTCCTCACTGTTAAGGGTAAGCACAGTCAAACTTCCCAATCCTCTGGGACTAGGGCTTAGAATAAATACTAACCTTGAACCCATGTGTGGATTTGAAGAGGAGAAAAGAATTCTGTTTACAAAGAGAGGAAGAAATGAGAAATTTGCACTGGGCCTAGAAAATCAAGAAGTGGGGGACAAAGTCGCGTAGCAAACAGAGGAAAAGCATAAGGGAAGCAGAGAAATAGGCAGAAGAGAAAGTGACTCTGAGACCAGAGAGGAATAGAAAACCAGTGGCAAAATGAAAACATAGTAAAGTTGACACTGGAATTCACTGGAGACAGAAAACTTGAGAAACTGAGACAGACAGTATGTGTGTGGAGAGCATATGCTGTGTAACAGTCCCTGCAATTTAACCCCCATTTTAGGACGGCTTTATGCACGTGCATGAGTTCTTCAAATCTGGCAAGGATTTAATCAGATGCCTATATCCCTAGAAATCTAGAGGGCTTTAAACATAGATGCTGGATGAATTTGGAGGACTTAGATAATATTGATTTAAGGGTGCAAATATTGAGGTTTTTCTAACAAAATCCTTTTTTTAGCTAGATGTTGATTGAAACATTATGAGCAGAAGGACACATTGAATACCACTGATATGCATAATGTCTCTCCTTCTGTCCTGCAAGAATACATTTTTGGTGGGCTTGAAGAAATGAATAGAGCTGATGTACCTAAACTAAAATTTGTTAACAGCACACGAGGGAGATAGAGTCAACTGATCTTATTTTCTTGTACTTTAAAGAGCACATCAAGTGTATAGATCTGGTTGGTACCATTTGTACTGACTGTATGGCAGAAAGATTCTATGCATCATCTTGACCTCCTTCCTGTGCTTATGTGAGGTTGCTCATGGCATGAAGGATATAAGAAACTCTTGCTTGTAGCATCTCTGCATACTGTTGTTAAATTCCCAAGTGGAGTTGGTGACTGTGTGGGTCCTAGCTAAGTGTTGAATGTGTAGTGTAACCACAGACGCTCAGAAATACAAAGTAGCATTACCCAAGATTATTAAAGAGAAAACAGCAGTAGGAAAACTTTATGAAACAAAACACAGGGGAGGACTTGGGTAAGTGGAAGGAAAATGTGGCTCCATGTTACAATGTGAGACTGACTTCTTCATAGCATTTAAATTTCGGCTCACAGTTCAGTTATTTACAGCCTTGAAAGCAAAACAAAGGTCTGAGTTAAACTATAGAAATAACTCTTTATTAAGGAATACTTCTGCCTTTGAAGCATGCAAAAGAACTATGTAGATAACACAAGTGGCAACTCTCCACTAGAACTGAGAGACAAAAGTCTGAGAATGCATAGAAAAACATGGAGGATCTTAGCACATGGATGAGTCCTGAGTACTACAGCTGGAGCTTCTCTGTAATATAGTGGTCGCAGTTCTGGGTTTACCCATCACAGAGGCTCTGGTTGAACCCACAGTGCTGATGCCAACAACGGATCTGCTTTCTAAATTTCAAGTATGGCTCAGCAAAGCACCTTTCATCAGTGCTTAAAGAACCATCTGGGTATATATATACCTAAGGAGGTAGGGTGCCTGGAGTTACAGTTCAACACGTAAATATTGATGTGCTTTCTGCAAGCTTGTATTGTCAAGTCATATTTGTGTGCCCTCCTTTGCCAGGGACTAGGTCCTAAATAAACACAGGATTGTTTCTTCCTTGACAGTCAGGTGATTATGGACAGTGCCAAGCTAAGGTTCTCTCCATGGTTCCCTTATACAAACCATCTGGGCCAACTAGCAAAGGCAGGATCCCAGACTCTTTTCTCACCAATGCCTTTCCTCTCAGTTGTATTTTTATGGATTATGAGAGGTTTGGGTCCTTTTTTAAGGCACCATTGTTGGCTTTTCTTTGATATTACCTCTTGACCTAGCAGACAGGACAAAGGAGCTGATACCGAGATGCCAGTTGTATCAGTCAGAAAAGTCAGATATGAAAAGGCTCCTAGGGCTGGTTGGGTAACTGTCACAAATAATGACCTTCGAATCATCCAGCGCTTCCCAGCTCTTCTGTGCTGGAACAGTCTTCATGGCCAACTAGCAGGGCCTCAGCTTACAGTAACCGTGCCATGCTGCTGCTTTTGCTGCTCCTTTTAGGGGGTGCCATAGAAAATTAATCCAAACATACTTCTCCTTCAACTCTCAGCAGCATCAATATTTTCTTCTCAGATGAGCTGCTTTCATGGATGTCCTGTGAGACACTTCCCTAATTTAAAGCCTTTTGGCTGTTTCTCAGTTCAAGATACTAATTGTGCTTGAGATGAAAAACAAGCACATTTGGCAGTGCTAGATGAAACTAACATTAGTATGTGCTTCTAGTGAGACATTTTGGCGTGGGACATGCACAAAAGTTAAATTATCACAATGATAAACACAGCAACAAGAAAGAAGATTTGTTTCTTGTGTTTGGCTTAGAGACAAGTGCTATTTAATATTATCTTCCTCTACACATTGTTTTGATGATATTTCTCAAATACCTTTAATTTTCAAAATGTAATTCTTTCAGCAATCCTAGACCTAGTCTGGAAAACATTTTGTTCTGATTATACTGGAAACAGAACATCTGAGGTATCACCAAACCACTCACTGTGAAAGCATCACTCAGAAAACCATGTGTGTCTTACTTTTTTTTTTTTTTTTTGAGACTATTAATGGAAGGCTTCACTGAATTTACATACAGTTGTTCTTCTTGCAGTAAGAGACAGCAAAAATTTAAGATTAAAAAAATAAATGCAAATTTCTCTAATGTCATCTTACGCAGAAAGCATTTGCTTCTTTTTTGCCCCCAACACTGTATCACTGTACCCTCACACACAGCATGGATATCTTAAATCAAAGTGTTGGGACACCATTCCAGTAACAACCTCCATGTGAATGGCTCAAATATACTCAAATAGACCCTCCTGGTGAGAGGTAACTGGAGCTGAATTCTGCAGCACACCTTTTCCCTTCGAGACATCCTACCCAAAGACTTACCTGATGCATTTCTCAAAGAACCCTCAGCAAAATAAAAGTGGTTCAGAATTCTGTTCTGAAAGTTTAGTATTCAAGAACAATTTTGAAGCTGCCCTGTGATCACCAGACTGATTAAAAATGCTAATCAGAAGCTTGTATGATTAGGAGATTAGTACTGTCTGAACTTTGATCTGCCTCATTTGCGTACACAGGAAAAGGGAGAGACACACACCATCATACTGACACATGCTTTCATGGGTAGCATATTTCTCCTCTGTAAGGGATTCACAAAAGCACCCTTCACTGTTCTGGTTCTTGTTTCTTGCTTTCAGTGGTTCACAGGGAAGGCCTCAGGGTTTCTATAGTCACTGACTCTTAACTCTAAACCAGACAACTTTATAACAGACAAAAAAAGGGAAAAAACCTCTATGTCAAAACAGGCAATATTATAATTGCATTCCTGTTACTAACCATGTGCTTTGGTTTGACCCACGTGATGTTCATAGGATCTGACAGAATAAATGAAAATCCCTCACATGTGAAACTCAGGACCTCTAACAATGGTTCACTTCCATGGTCTTTGTGTAAACAGCACATTGACACAAATATGGAATATCTGTGAATGACAGCCTCAACTCCAGACACAAATTTACCTCAATTGTGGCAAACTTGTCATTGCATGTCTTAATATCAGTACCTCTTCAGATCAGGAGTGCCATGGCTTTGAAAATGTCTTCAGTGTAAAGAGTAAATAAGTGAATAAACACAGTAAACATAAAAACCACAAGCAACTTTCATCAGTTGTGGGAAGAGACCCAACTATTAGAATAGCCTCTTTGAAGCCCTTATAAGTGAAGAATGGTCAGGCATTGGAACAAGCTGCCCTGGGAAGTGATGGAATCAAAAACCCTGGAAGGGTTCAAAAAATATGTAGATGTGGTACTTGGGCACATTCTTTAGTGATAAATTTATCGTTGCTGGGTTAATGGTTGAAATGGATGTTCTTACAGGCCTTTTACAACCTTAATGATTCTATTATTCTAAGCAGCTTATAAATGTATTTTACTGAAAACCCAACAAATCTCTGCAATCCCCTCCAGTGTCACCATCCTTCTACTGCCAGATAAAATCTTCATACAGAAAACTACAGTCTTGTCAGCACTGCAACTCTCATTAAACACACAAAAAGAGGATGGCAGACTAATATTTGCATTGCCACTTTGAGTGGATGGGAAGGCTTTAGTCCCAGAAAAGAAGTGATTGAAAGCCATGTGAAGAATTAGGTCCCATCTATTAAGCCAGCTGACAGGGTATAAAGTGGCATCTCTATTGACATGGCCAACCAACACCTTCACTGGAACTTAAAGGTCTTCAACAAAAAACCCAAGTCCACTATAAATAAAGGCACCGATGTAAAGACCTTCTGTTGAGTTTATCCAGCTTCCATTGCCTCTGTGTCTAATTAGCTGAAAATTCTTTTGGTCAGGCAGAGCTTTCACTGTTCCAGGTTCAACTTTGAGATTTCCTATCTGGCCATGGAGAGAAATCAAGAGACATAACCTGATTTGTAACCTTCTCTATTACCTTTTTTTGTAGTAGGCAAGACCTCTCACAGTTACTTTTCCTCTCTCAGCAGCTATAAAGGGAATGAAAGAGAGGAGACTGGAGCATGTCTCCATGCCATTCTTCTGACATGCAGTTGTTTCCCTGCTTTAATGTAAATCAGAAAGTAAAAAGCCCACCAGAGCCTAGGTGCCCGTGGAGCTTGGACAGTTAAGACACACAAGTTCCTGTAGCTACCTGCATGTAAAGAAGCAACAAGATCAACACCACTGCTCCTCTTTGGTTCTTCAGCTTGGTTAATGCCTTTTGCACTTGAGACAACTGGCAGTCTTCAGCATGAATCCAGAGGAATTTCACAGGCAGTACCAGAGCATCCTGAGCATTGTGCTTCTGCATCTTACTATAGTGGATAGCATTCACAAGCAAAACTAGGAAACACATTTGAATGATGGGAAAACAGACGATTGGTGATATTTTATTTGTGGTTATTTGTTTATGTAGCCTATTTGTATTATAATTATGAAACCATGACAAACAATGCCAGATACACGTTGTAAGTTTTTAAGAATATAGACAATGATCCAGAGGGAATCACCTGAAAGGCTTTCTGTCGTAAACCACATGCTATATTGAAAAGAAGATCAGATGAGTTAATCCCGTTTTGTCTACATGTGCTTCCTCATGCGTTTCTGGGGGGAATATAGAACCGATGCGTGTGCTGTAGGAGGAAGTTCCCACCACTTGTTGGCTAACAGAAACCACTTGATTAATGTAAACATAAAATTTTAGTTAAAAAAAAAAGAAATCGCGGTGGCACAGCCTGGAACTAACCACCATTTCACAAAATGGGTCATTAATTTGTCATCCTCAACACCACGCGTTCGTTGCAGTGCAAACTGCGCGCAGAAGCGCCATTCTCCCCAGGGAAGCCCATCTTGAAGAGCATCTCCTGAGACAGGTGGAAGAGCCCCGAGCCATCGGTGCTCCCCTCCAGCCCCGGGGCGCTGCTTGCGTTCCGGCGCGCTGCAGCCCCTCAGGCGCCCCGGCCCCGGCCCGCACCTCTGCACCGCGGCACCTACCGCTGCCCGCTACCCTCCGCGCAGGGACGCCAAGCGCGACACCGAGAGCGGGGCATTCCTGCGCCGTTTAGGGGAAAGGATTAATTTCGCCAGTTAATTCCTTCCCCCCGGGCCGGCGGTGGGAGAGGGCACATGCGCGTTGCCATGGGTGCTGGAGGAGCACCCAGAAAGTTGCGGGAGAGGGGCGGAGAGAAGGGGCCGAGCCGCCCGCCGGGGCTGAGTGCCCGCCCGGCGCCGCGCTGAGATCCCGCGGGCAGCTGCTCTCACCGCGGCGCTGAGTCGCCCACCTGCCGCCTACGGCTGGCGGCGGCGAGGGGAGGGAGGAAGGGAGGGAGGNCCGCCCGCCGCCACCTGCCTCTCCCTCCGCTGCGCCGCTGCCGACCTGAGGCCCTGGGCATCGGCTACTCTTC
>VXBB01019055.1:62887-99643 GCA_013399915.1 Illadopsis cleaveri
TCTCCAGAGCGGGTGAGTGGCAGTGGCAGCGAGACCGGCGGACCCTGGCAGGGCGGGCCGGGCGGCTGGGGAGGCCCGGGGGGCTGCAGCCGCCCCGGAGCTGCCGGGGTTTGGCGGATTCAAGCGGCGATGGCTGTTCCCGTTTGGGGTCTCCCAGTGGAAATGCCCCGGCGTGCGGGCGATGCGGGGGAGCAGCGCGGGTTCCTCGGGAGAAAGCCCCGCGCCGGGCGGATGCGTGGCCGCAGCCCGGGGAGAGGGGGAAGCTGCGCCGCTGGCGCTCGCTCGTCCGGGGCTCCCCGGCCCGAGCCCGCCGCGCCTCTCGGGTCGGGAACCGACAGGGCATCACGGGGCAGCTCTGTGCCTGCGAGCGGCCCTGAAGGAGTTTCCCCCCTGCCGCTGCATCAGAGTGGAGTTCTCTCCAGCCGCCTGTGGTCCCCTCTGCAACTTCGGGCTGCCTTTCGTTTTGTCCTTAGGTTGTAAGCTAAGCTGTATCAGCTATAGCTGCTTCCTTTCTCAGTCTCACACGCACCCCCAACACCCCTCCCTCCTTTACAGTATAGATTTAACAGAAAATTCTGCATTTTAGGCTAGGAACGGTGCTAATCTTACGTTTTATAGAGAGAGTATTATAACAGTCTTTTGCATCATTTGTGCATGTGCTGTATTGGTAAACTGATGCACTTATAATTAACCATATCATTCCCATTTGTTCCTCTGCCTGCTGGCACAGTTTGGGCTGTAAGTGTGAAGCTTCAAGCCCTCATCCTGCAATATACTTCCCATCCCTCAAATACAAAGTCGAAAGTTGCTGGGAAAGAGCTTGGGTCTCTAGGTAGGGCTGCCAACAGTCCTTGAAGATTAAGAACAAAATCGACTAAGCCCATCACTAAGTATCTACATTTAATATAAGAAACGCAGATTTCAGCACAGTTAGGATGGGTCATCTGCTTAAACTAAAGCAGAAGTTCAAGTGTGTGCTTTAGGGAAGAAAAATCTGCAGGAACTTGTCATAGTTTGTAATGCTCTTGTGCTCAAATTATTGCCTGACTTGTTTGAGCTGTATCTAGGATGGCAACAAGCCATCCATATAAGAATTTGGTGTCTTAGACCCTATCAGCATATTGCTCATCTTAAAACTTTCAACTTGTTTTTTCAACTTGGAAACAAGTAATGAGGGTATGAATATGTTTGCATAGCTTGAAGAGGGTTTTTGTTGCATTTGTTGTTTTCCACAACTTTTTTAGGTTTTCATTAAAAATATCATGACTAATGAAAGTTTTTAATCTCCTGGGTTATCAACTAAATCCCTCATAACCTAATTTTTGATAGTATGCTGCATCAGGTGGGGTTTTTTTTCAGCTGGCTAATTTACAGGACATATTATCCATAAACACTGACCATCTGTTGTCTATGTTTCTTGCAATTGTGGCTCAGAATATTTTACTCTGGGAAAACTAACTTCCAAACGAGATTTTTTTTTTCCAGGACTCACTAAGAAAACACAGGCATTACGTGATGACAGTATAAACTCTAAAGCAGCCAAGGAAGAATTTTTGTTGTTATTACAATATGTTCATTTGAAATGGATAAGATCGAGGTGGAAGTTATTTAATTGAGAGGTTCTGTTCTTTCTTTTGTTATTATAATTGCATGTGGTACATGATTTCACAAGGGCTCCTATACTCTATTTAGCAGGTTTCGTTTAGAATGCTTCTGGAATATGTGTTTTGCCAAAAGCTCCATTGACTTCTAAGAAAGTTCTTATTTTTTAAGACTTATGAGAATTCACTGTGATTTCCATTTTCTTTGATGAGTTTGATATTATTTAAGCATACCCAAGAGTGAAAAGTTCAGAATAAACTAAAATATAACTGGAACATATCCATATGCATTTTAATTTTTTTCATGAAAGCAGTAATGTAATATGTGCAAGTACATGATGACTAAATGGAAGTGTGATTTTTGCTCATGTCAGCATAGCTGGGCTGGTTTCATATATATGAGCTGCAAGTGTTGACTTTCACAGGTACAGGCTTCAGCATTTGCTTGCTGCAGAATATTTTCCTGCTGTGGGTCACAGCCAAATGTTCTGATAGTTCTGATAGCTGGAACATGCCAAGAGCTCAGATATGGTGCCTAGTTGCACCCTTTGGAGCTGGGAGCACCTAGCACATATCTGTTGGCACATGCTCCAGTCACACCTTGGTTTTTGCCCCATTTGCATTCTGATGGTCTGTCCATGCTCCTTGTTAGTGGGCACGTGTCATCCAGCTGGGATGATGCAGGAAAAAATTGGTGCTAGTGGGCATAATGTCTTTTTATTTAATATAGGCCAAGAATCAGCTATTTCAGACAGAAGCATTGTATCAGGAATGTGGAGGAATAGAAGGTTGATGGCATCACCTAACGGGACACATGAAGAGAAGAACTGTACAGAGCCAGGTAAGATGGGAGAACTTTGTAATGTCCTATAAGCTCTTGAGATCTATTGGGTAATTTTGTCATGACCAAGCTGCAGTGATGTGTAAACATTGCTGTTAAACTTAAAAAAACCCAACAAACCAGGACTGTTCTGTGTAGGAATAAGGTTTATTGTGTTATATATAATGATGTGATTTTACGTATCAAAGGCAAAAGGTAATGTTCAGATAAAGGAATGTTTTGGGGTCATTGTGTGACTAGTGCCGACCATTCAGTTTCTGTAGTTTTGTTCCTTGGGTGATTATTCATTTCTGTCCAACTGGTGTGTGTATATTGCACAAGTCATGAGAGCTGTGCTCCTCTTAAAACCATGGGTCGCTAAATATGCAGTGGTTTAGATGACATCTGAGCTCAGTGATTTATGTTCATTACCTTTACACAGTTAATCATGGTTTACTAGTTTAGTGATAAACTATGTACTCAGAGTAGGAATTTATGTTATGTGGAGGGGGTTGATGAGGTAAATGATATGGAAACCCTGGAATCCATTTTACTTCAGGATGTCTGTCTTGGCCAGGCAAAAAGAATTGATTGAGGACAGGAATAGATGATGCATTTTAGTATCAGTGTTAGTCCACAATGCTTTCATCTTCCCATCTGTCTTTCCAGTGTGTATTTCCATTCTCTCTCTCCTTGCCTCTCTGTGGTTTATGGTGTGTGGGAGATGAGACATTTTGCCAATGGCACTAGCCAAGTTAATTTAAAGTTCAGACTTTTATTTTTTTTTTAATGTGACTCTTTGATCAACTCTGTGGTAGCAATGGAGTGTGTGCCTTCTCGCCAGTGGTATCAGCATGAGTTCTACGATACTGTCAGCCCCAGGCGCTAGGAGAGTTTGGAGCAGTATTCCTGCTCTCACTTACATGTTTGTTGTGATACTGAGGTGCCAGTTGCATAGATTGAGGATCACTAGTGTGCTTATACACTCCTGAGAGAGCAGTGGAAAAACATAGCTCAAAGTATGTGGGTCCAAAAGTTTTAACTATATCCTCTTGATGTCCAAGAGCTTCCCTGTGCTTTTGTTGAGAACTTTGTGGGTCGGTTTGCTGTGTTCTGCATCTATAACCTTATGATGCTCTTGATTTGTCTGTCAAAGTTGTTCACAAATAAGACAGAACACAAAAACGACCTTTTGGAAACTTACAACAATTCTTGATGAATAGTCAGAAAATACTATTCTTTCCCTCTCTCTTTCATTTTCCTCCATATATGTGGATGCATCAATGAGATCATGTCTGAGCACAACCTGACACTTGGAGTCAGGCAATGGAGGCCACAAAATTATAGAAGCTAGATCAGAAAGATACCTTTCAAAGTTCTGGTGGAGACTTCAGTTTAGCATGAATGAGAACTTTTCACAATGATATGATAAAATGACCAAGGCAAAAACATGCTTGCATGTGAGTTGGAATTCCAGAAGCAATAATGGCGTCTTCACATGTTTAAAACAAATAGTTCCACTTCCTCTATTCTTCTAAAGTCTTAAGATTAGTTTAAGAACAATTGGAATAGATAAATACAGCTGAGTCATTTTGATGTGCTTTCTGAAATTCGGGTCTCTGAGGTGCACTTTTCTCTGTAACCACAAGAGATGGACACAAGGGAGGCCCAAATATGCCTCAGGATGCTGAAGTTTTAAGAAAAATATCACAAGACTTGCATTAAATTAATAATTTTTAGTCAGAGTAATGGTAGTAGCCTTTCTTTTAAAAAGCGTTTCTTCAGTTAGAACACAGATTTACAGATTAAATCTGTCACAGGATTGCAGTTGTAGCATTTTTAATCACTTCCTGTTATTCTGCAGTTATGTACTGCTTATCATTGTGTATCTTCTGCAGCTGAAGGAGGAATTGAGATGCTGTAGAAGTGACTAGACATAAGCTGAAAATAAAGGGAACATCTGAAAATAGCTGAAGTTGATGTTTGTGGGGCAGGATTGGGTCTTTAAGAACCCATTATGCTTATTGCTCAGTAACAACTTCTGTACCTTTGAGGTAGTGTTCTTTGTTGGCTTTGTTTTTTTGTTGTTTTGTTTTTTAGTGCATGGAATGTTGACTTGCTTTTTTTCTATCTATTTTTTTTTTCATTCTTGTCTGGTAGCCAGGGATTGAGGTTTGTCATGTAATGAGAAGGTAGCAATGATCGAACACCTATGAAAAAGGAGCAAATAATATAGCTCATCTCTGTGGGAATGTAGCTTGTGTAATCACATGACTACAGAGAGACAAGTCCCAGGAAAGGTCAAGAGACTTGATGGAGATTGCATAGAAGATTGGTGAGAGTGCGGATTTTCAGTTGGAATATGAATGCACGGTTCCCTGTAGGCTCCTTCATGAGATATACGTATTCTTACCTATGTCATTTCTGTGTCTGCTCTAAGCATGAGGGGCCATACACATGCATGGCTGTGTGTATGGTATATAGCAGTTTTATATTGCAGTTTTCTTTTGTTATGTGGATGCTTTTATATGTGTGTTTAGGATACGAGAATTTCAGAAGGTTCTTGTTGAGAGACTGTTAATCCCTTGTGTCATTGCTGTGCTCCCTTTTCATTAGCTTCCCACACAAGTCTGCAGCTTTACCTCCCTTTTTCCAAAGGCTTTCAATGAAGTTGATATATTTACCACTTCAGTCGATTTTCTTACGTGTAAGTAAAAAAAAAATAAAAGTCCCCACTCTTCGAAAGGGCAGCTATAGAAGTTTGTAAGACCATGAGATCCTTGCACTTTATGACACTGGCAAGAAAGGCTCACCCTTTGTAGTATATCTTGGGATAAAAAGTCCATAATCTTCTAGCAGTAATGTTAGAAGCTTGTGAGAGTTGCTATCTTCTAGAAGCTCACATAGTCTACACTGTTTGAGATTAGTCCCTTTTGCTGAAGTAGATAATTTTGCATTGTGTACTTCTTGAAACATTGATAATGTTTCTGGGACATTTTATCAGAAGAGAAAAAATGATAAAGTCTCAGCAATGCTGCTTTAAAAAAGAACCAGGGAACTCTGAAAGAGGACAAGAAAATACATGTATGTGTGTGTATGTATGTAGAGAAGAAAACTTGGGGTTTTTGTATCAGAGGACTGATAATTGTGAATGTTTTAAGAGGTGCTCCACATGTTTTCTGATAGTAATATGCTGCAATCATGAAGAGCTATAGGTTGTCTCTATCCCATAGCAGCAAAGGAACTGTAGGTCAGCTGCAGAAAGGAGGTGGAGCCTTAGGAGCATCAAGCCAACATCAGTTCTAGTCTGGACTGAGACCAAATCCTCACCCCAGTTAATGTGTTCTGTAGCATTTTTCTATTAAAGATCGTTCCTGGTTTAAACTTCCCCATTGTTGAAAGCTTCTCTGCTGTGATAAGATATTGGTCTTTATATTGTCCTGGAGGTTAGAGGGCTTAAAGATTTTATGTAGAAGGCTCTGGACTTCAGAAATTTCATGAGAGCCTGGGATTTTTGAATTATGAATCTTATTTTATTTTGTATTGAGTAACTCTCTGGATGGCTTCCTCTTGGAAGGAAACTGAACTACGTTTTCTTTATGGCTCTGGGTAGATTTCTGTGGGAGGAGGAGTTGACCTGACCCTCACTTAAAGCAGAGATCAGAAAGGAGGAGTAGTTGTCTCTAACATCTTAACATACCTCATTAGTTTGCAACTGATTTTTTTGCCGTATCCAAGCTCTCACTTCCATCTGCCATCAGCTTGCTGTGCCATCTGCCCAGAAAGTCTGATTTGTAACTTCTCTGCTCCAATGGCTTGCCTCTTGTTTCAAAATGTTCCTATGACTCCCTGTCCTCCAGAACTCCAAGTAACGTTTCCAGGGTACATACGAGGTGGAGTGACTGGGTGTCATGAGGTTTCTTACCACGTGCCTCCACTGTGGCGTGTCAGGTTGTTTAAACAACTGATCCAGACTTTTTGCTATTGTGAATATTTTCAGGTAATCCCTGTATATGGATAGAATTTTTTTTTTTTTTCTGTGAATTAGACATGTATGGGAATATATTTCCATTGTCTTCTGAACTACCCGGGGAGGGGCCTTGAAACAGGCAGTGGGATTTTCTTGGCTGTAGTTTGTCAACCATGGACAGTTCATGAGCTACACTGATTTTAAATAGGTGGTGATTTGGTTCAAGCATGTTCCTCCCATTGTTATTAGTGGGTAAAGATGAATTATGGACTAGGGGAAAGACAAGGTTACCATTTCTTCCTGACCCATGCTGCATTTTTAGTTTAGCCTTAAAAGGCATGTTGTAGCAATGCTTCCTGCAATGTTCCTGCAGTGAGAAAGAATCAGTCCTCTACAGTAAAGTGTATTTCCCAGTAGCATGTGTATAAGTGAGTTTTGAGTCAGGATCAAAGTCATTAAGCCTGTGTATATTTTACACTGTTAGTTTTAACCTTGGGGACTTATGTAAGATGTGATGCATTGTAGAGAAACTATAGAAGTCTTAGACAGTTTTGCTAGTGTACCATAGAGAGAAAAAGAGCCTGTTACTTTTTTCTACAAAAACTGATGATGACTAGAGAAGACAGGACTGACTCTTCCAAGGAATTTTCCAAAGGGGCAGAAAATGTTATTTCTTGAACACTAGTAGTAAAGACACTATAGGAGCTATTGATTTCCATTAGCTGTACTTAACAAACAAAATGCCTATTTAAATACATAATTCTTCATGTGCTGGATTGATGTATCCTTTTTTTCCTTAATCGTTTTAGACACCTTAATATATAAGATCATAAACTTAGAGTAATAAATGCTAGTGGATTGTGCTGGTGTAAATTTTCTTTAAATGACGTGATAATATGTATTTCTTTTAACCAATGCGCTCATGATCTTCCCTAGATCAAACTTCCATTTTGTGGCAGGGATAAATGCCTTAGACCTCCACTTTTAAGGATGTGGTATTAATAATTTCATGGTAAACCTTTGTTTCATGAACAGCCTAAATTAGTAAGCTCAGCATGACCTGCATGTGCTCTTACTGTGCATTCATACAATACCTAGCACAGAAGGACCATGGTCTCATGAGACATTACAGAAAGTTATTTTGTTCTGTTATTCGCAAATTTGCTAATTTGCACATGCATATTAGTTGGGCTTCCTCTCTGTCTTGATGCATATAATATGTGAAACTATATTAGTATTATAGATTTATTGATAGTGCATGCAGATAGATTTTAAATATTTTGTTACTCCAATGTGTTATGCCCTCAAAGACCAGGCAAGTTATCAGCCATAAACATTCTATTCTCATGTCAGTCTAAAAGGAAATGAAAAGGAAGAAAGGTTTAAGAAAAAGTTTTAGTTGCTTTATGCATATGGTATTCACGTAACATATAGGTGCAGTGTCCTGTGAATGTGTATTTATTTATGTAGTTCAAAGAGTTACTAATTAGCAAGCATGTAACTTAGTTCTGTAGCCACTTGTCATATGCTGGTCGGGTTTTATTTGTTTTGGGTTTGCTTTGGGTTATTCCCCCTCACCCAGTGACTCCAGATTCCCTCTTGTCCCTGTAGATGCTGAGTGGTAAACTTTATGGATTGTGATCTCATTTGTATGACTTCTGATTCTGGGGAGGATAGATGTGTGAGAGTTTAAAACCACTTTGCCAAACATTTTATCACAAGTTGTTTCTTATGTGACTGCCAAGGTCTCCTAAATCAGAATTCACACCTAGGCTGAGGTTGAATTTCTAACATCTTTGCATGGCCTTTGAGTGTGAGTATTAAATGGTTATGCAGGTAGGTGTAGTTGAAGTTAGTTGGGAAGAGTGGTGGGGGTTTTCTTTGTGTTGTTTTTTGTTTTTTTTTTTCCTTGGTTTGTTTGTTTTTTGTTTTGTTTGTTTCTGGGTTTTTTTGAGAACCAGTGTAGGAAATGTGCTTTGACTGAACATAGAATTTGAAAAATAAACATCCTTCTTTCTGAGCTGTTCTTTTTCTAGTAGTGTATTAAAACTGGCATCCAAAATACTAGAAAGAAATGAGACAAACATCTCTCTGTGCTTTGATTCAACCTGCCAGTAGCATCCCCGGGAGAGCTGAGTACATAAATGAACTCCAGGGTAATTTATCCATTTTGCCAGGTCTAGGGGTCAAGTTTTCTGGAAGCAGTTTAACACATAGTAAATTAAGGTCTGACTAAAATGCCATGTAGAGATGTAGTAAACAAAGGCAAATGAAACATATTAAATAGTATTTTCTTATGTTACTGTATATTCTTAAACATAGTAAAAGTATTACTTAATATAATCTTTATTTTATATGACTCAGATTTATATACAGTTGGCTTGGGTCCAGTTGAAGCACACTGTGGATAAAGACTTTTACAAGCTAAGTCTTAGCTTTGAAACCAAGAAGCAGGCCTGAAACAAAAATCCAAATTTTTGAAGTGTAGCCACTTCAGAACGAAATTTGATGTCTGTGGACACAGGTTCATACTTGAAACATCCAGGTTGAATGCTCTGGAGTGCTAGACTAAGATTTCAAGTTTCCTGTATTAGCCCAGGTCTTGTATTTATATATCTGATTTGTGTGTATTTCAAACCAGGTTAGCTAAGCATTCCTCAGATATTAATGCAGTAGTAGTGCAAAATTTCTTTTTCTGTAACTGCAGACAACTCAGGCAGAGAGCAGCTGTGTAAATTATTGGCCTGAGGTCAAAGAGGAAATATGTGAGAGTCAAATCCAGTTTTGATTTAGACTCCTGGAAAAATGATGTTTGGACTAGTATGACCTCCTCAAGTTTCATCCAACCTGCATTATACTGTGATGTGGTATGGAAATCAAATGAATTATATTTTACTCAGGACATATTTGAAATCCTGAATTAGGGATTTCAAAATCAAAGTTAATAAGACTTGGACATGCAGCTTTCCATGGTATTACTGACTGACTCAACTTTAATGGGGGATCATGTGTGTGTACTTGGATATGTTCTTCTTTAGTATGACTGGGGAGATAGACCATTTTGTAGATATGTGCTCCATGTTCCACGTACGAAATGATGCTGTTGGTATAAAAGCTGTGTTTAAATGTACCTATCCTTGTCCATGGCAATTTGATTTCTATGTCACCTTGTACTGCAGCTGAAACTGAAAGCCCTGCTGTCTTGCCTTGTATCACATGCAGTTGTTACCAGACCTGACTGTGCTCTTGTAGGAAGTGGGTTGAAAAGGCCTCCTAAATCAGCCTGTGAGCATTAATCCATACTTCAGGGGTTGGCCTAGCATGGTCTTTATGAGATTCTGGGTTGCTTGACAGATGCTAAAATGCTGGATTCATTTCTCATCTCTATTCTCTCAGTGTTTCATCAGTCTAACTTGGACCACCAGTGTGGAGGATTCAGACAAAACTCTACAAGTGCAGCACTGGGCTGCAGGGAAGTATGTTGTGAAAAGCACCTGGAGATAGAAGATGGTCACTAGAAGCTGCAAGAGGGATAGAGAAATTTGGGGGTTGGAACTGTGTGGTAGAAACACTAAGATTATTCTGTCAGGCATCCTGGAGTTGGTGGATAGATGAAAGAGACATGTGAGTGAAGGGTGACTGAATTTGGATGGTGAACCATGGGAGAATCTTGGGAATTGCAAGGCAAAGAGGTAGGTCCTGGGAAGTAGTCAGCAGAGAAAGTGATAGAAGAAAGTGAAAAAATTAAAATGTAGAGAGAGGTTTGGTTTTGATTGGGCAAGAAATCTAGAATTTCATTACAGTAAATTAGTTTTAAACTTTGTTCTGCTAATATTTCTGATAAGAACCCTTTTTTTTTTTAAGTTACAAAATTTAATTATATGTATTTAGTTCTGTGTTCATTATGCCAATGACATTTTACAGAATAGATGTGGTTACCCACCTAGCAGGCTGAAAGTACTGCATGAACCTGCTGATAATTCAACTGGCATCATTTCTGTTCTACAGGGAGGCAAGACTTTCTGGTAATAAAGAGTGGTGGTTTTCTTTGTTCTTTGAAGTTGAGAGACATTGAAGACATTCCAGTAGAAATTGTAATAGCCTTAGAAACTGAGTCATGTTAATTCCTGCTGGAACTCTGTAAATTGAAGTACAGCAGAGCAAACACTTCAGATGGAATGCAGGTTACCATGTGTATGTTGTCAGCCAATTGTTTATTTTTTTTCAACATGAGATTAATGGTTTAATGTTAATGATAGGTGCTGCATTAATGGTGCTGAGGGTGGCATTATCTACCCATAGTGAGGAACAGTGGTAAATAAATGTACCTTCCTGCAAGTGAGAAGACGATAATTTAGACTCTGCCTGTACAGTTTCCATACATGCATGCTTGCTGGAAAATTCTCAGGGGTTGCCTAAACCTGATGAATTACTTTTCCCCTGCATATGATGCATTCAGTTGTTTAGTGGATTGAGGGCAGTATGATTGAATCTATTGCTATTCAAAGGTATTTAAATCTTTTAATAGCAAGATGTAAGATATTCACAGATGGTGGGAAATATTTAAACTTCTAGAGTGGAATTTCTGAATGAAATTTATGTTTAGAAGTTTAAATTGACTGAAACGTGGAAAACAGATTTTATTACCCATTCCCCCCATTTACTGTGAATCAGCTTGTGCTTTGAGTTTTGTGAGCTCCTAGACCAAAACTGACACTTTGAGAGAGGCAGTTGTTTAGAGCCTCAGGGACCATATCTGTACTCCCTTAACTCTACCATCAATACAACCATGACAGTTTACAGCAGCTGAGGCTCTGCCCTACAGATTTAGTGCTGAATGGTGAGATGATGTTTGTGGTTTAGTTCTTTGAATTCTAAGAATTTTCTCCCTTTACTTTTCATGCCTCTATAAAGGTTGCAATCTTTACTTGATTATGTTACCTGTTTTTAAATCCGTCCATAGGGTCTTTGACTGCTGTTGCCTAAAATTGTAAGGCTTTTTCTTACTTTCTGAAGCCTTTTGCAAGCCTTGTTCTTTCCTGTTGCTGCTGTCCTTTGTCTGCTTCCTTTACCTTCACTGACACTTTGAGATGTTTCCAATGTCCATTTATTTTTTTTTGTTATTTTTATGAAGAGGCTTCCAGAGCAGAAGGTGAAAGAAACTATCTGGAATATTATCAGTCTCTCCTTTCTTGAACCTCATTTCATGAGCCATGAGTATCACGGTGCTCTGAGAAATTGGCTGGCCAGAATTGTCTAGACAGAGAAGTAGTCAAAGCTAGCATATTAATTAGTCCTGTTTCAGTGATGTTTGGCTAATTGAGGGTGGGAGGTTCCTATAGAGCTATAGTGTTGTCTGTCCTTGTTATGATATGTTATCATGTTATGCAGTGGTAGTCCCTAAGAGTGCCCGATGAAAATGCGCAAGAAAAAGGAAAAGAAAACTGAAAAAATGTGAAGTGACTTACCCAAAATCTGCAGAGAAAGTCAATAGCTAAGGTCCATTTCCCCTCCACATAATCATAAATTGTAGCCATATTAAGTTCATTGAGCCTGGTGCTGTTGCTGCTGCCTGAGCACTCCTTCCTGATCAGCTCATGATTTTACTCTTCTATTGTGCTTATTAAAATGAAAGATAAAACTTTTCACAGTAAGTAAAGCATTAGCACTTCCCAGCTAGTTAAAACTGGTAGCTCAATGCTACACTGCAAAGCACCTGTGATTTCTTCATGTCTTCCATCTAGAGTGAGAGAACCCTTGGAATGTTTAGATCTTTTTAATTGCTCCCTAGGAGGGGTGAGTACATTCCTGGCTGACCCATCTTTGGGCCAACTGTGCTCCACAGAGTATGGAGATGAATTGTGACTAGGGAGGTTGCAGGTCTCTGCTGTGGTGATATTTCTGCCACAGGGGAATGCTTTTTGGGCCTGCTGTGTGAGAGGGACTGTGTAAAATGCCAACACTCTTGCCCTACCAAGAGTAAAATGAGAACTTCTTGCTGCTTGCAGGCTGAAAAGGGAAAGAAAATGGTCAGCAGTATTTTCTCATGTGTGAACAAACCTGTGCTTGTACCTGACTCAAAGCTCTTTGAATTTTTTATTTTATTTTATTTTATTTTATTTTATTTTCATTTCATGGAGAGTGAGGGGAGGGTTTATTTAGGCCAATTGACTTTTCAGTGCAAAACATGTACTTCGGATTTGAAGGTAACCAGTTAATCAATTATGTTTTTCAATACTATATGTGTTTACTATAGTTATTTGGTTGTACAGGATTGTTTAGTAATAGCACGTGATGAGGGAGTTCTTACTTGGAAAGACTATCTGGGATCATCTCCAGAACTGCTTTAATCTGTGGATATTTAGGGCAACTAAGTTTAGTAAGTACTACTTAGGTAATTAAAGGTTGGAGCTGGGCTGCTTTCTCTGCAAGACAACAGACTAGTAATGGGAAATTAGTCAACTTGGTTCAGTGTTATCTTCTGAACAGCACCAAGCCTGGTCACCCAACTCAGTTGTATTTTTCTATTGTCTTGGAGAGGGAGCTGGAAAGTCAAAATAATATTATGTTTCATGTAGTCTAGGAGGTAGCAAAACTATCTCAAATTGCTTAGGTTGAAAGGAGTACTTACAGCTGGAAACAGTCACAATATACCCATTTTGTACTCTGGACTCTAATTTGTGTTAAAGAAAAAAAATGCAGACTGGCTAAAGAATGATTAAGTCTGCTAAATAGCTACTTGTGAAATTCGTTTTACTCAGTGTTTCACCAGTTGCTCCTTAGATATAGGCACTAAACCAATTTGCACATGTAAGAAAGATGTTATATTGAAAAGGGTCAGTTGCCCATATCATACAAGCTTTTCTGGGTCTTAAGAAGTACTATATAAATTTCTATATAAGCCCAGTGGCTTTTGAAATTGTTCAGATTTGGTGGAGTACATGAAATTATTTGCAGAACCTTTTGGTTTTGTTCAAGACTTTCAAAATTGGATGTTTTCTCCCTCATTCTACCTGTTGCTGGATTGAATACTACACAAATGCAACTACACTGGCATTACTATTATTTTGGGATGAAATTGCAGGTGGGATGGGAATAATGATGCATGTACTCTATGCTTCTTACAACTAAAGACAACTAAACTCTCTGCTTCTTACAACTAAGACAACTGTAGAGTTCTTACAACTTGTCACAGCTAAAATTCTTTCCTTCCATTCAGTGATCAATTCCAAATATTTTGGTCATGCTGCATTGCCGGCTCCAGGCTGGACTGTGAATGGAGCACTGCAGTACAGCTCTGAGAAGCCTCTGAGGATACTCCCTGCCAGGGGCTCAACTCTGTCGGTTAATTCTGTCCTCCAAAGGGTTTTCAGCTGTGAAAGGCTGCACATCTGAAAACTTGTGGAAGAGATGAGAACCTTCTTTACTCAAAGTGCAGAGGGGAAATGGCTGTTGGACAATGCTGGCTATGTGCCTGTCTGTGCTGACTTGTGACATCTCACTGGGCTCAGAAGGTAGTAGGGTGGTATGTCCTGATTCTGGAGTGCCTACAGACATGATCCCAAAGTGTGATCTTGAACACTGTTATAAGAAACCAGATTATCATCTGTTCTGTATAGAAGACTAAGTTCAGTCACAAAGTACTAGGTGGAGAGAGGTTTTTTGTTTGTCTTCTTTAGAGTTTTTTTACAACAAAATCTTGCATCTCTTTTTGCAAGTAATAGATATTTTGTAAATCTCTTGTTTTAATGGCAATTTTATTATAGCAGCTGTAGAATCAGTAGTTCTGTGCATTGACATGAAATGTACAGAACTGCATAATAACCCTATACACCAGTCTTTACTGCAAGAGATTGAGATCCAATGTTTCAGTGTGATACGGGAACCACAAAGTCCTTAATTCTAGCTGTGCCTGCAGCAGTGAACTTCTTTGGAACTTTACTCTATATTCCTTCACTCCAGAAAAATACTTTTTTTTTTATTCCCCAGGGAGCAAAAATATAATTCAACACTAACAGGGAGCAAATCCTAGCAAATTCAGCACCTTAAATTCTTGATCTCTATTCCTTCGACAAATATGACCTAATTAGATTGGGCTCTGAACATGGAAAGCATCTTTACAGTAGTAAGCCTTGTTCTCCATAGAAAGTGAATACGATCTTGGATTTCCCAGTGGTAGATTTGCAACTACTTAGGTGCCACAATATAAATTCTGATTTAGAATGAGTGTAAATACGTTGTAGCTTGTCAATGAGGCACCTGTTTCTTGCCCTCAGATTATTCAGTTCATTGCTCTGATCATTTCTTTTTTTCCTCTGCAAAAATACCTTTCCTTTTTTTCTGTCTGTAAAATGGATCTTTTATATGGGAAAAGCAAATTGATTGCTTGTTTTAAAATAATATAATCAGATGAGGCATTTACAGGAGTAAAAATTCAAAATTACAGTCATTATGTTCCCAAAGAATGCATTTCTATTCTACAAGTAAACTTATTTAAATATTAAGGAAACACTAGTAATCTTCTTCTTCTTTATGCAAATGGTGTAGCATACCCTTTGGTGTCTTCCTCTTTTAGTTGTACAGTGACATTATATACTTAAACTTGAAGAGGCATTTGGATCGTATTATTTAACAGCCGTGGGTAAAAGCCTCTTGCAATTATGAGATTAACAAGAGTTACACTATGTTTTGATTCTTTCTGAAGACTGATATGTGAACACCTGTGTGCTTCGACTAGATACATTTGACTTTATTTTCTCTCTCTTTTGGTTTTTGCCCCCTATTTTTCCTCTAGAGAAAAATTCTGTTAGCTGAAAGATTTTCAAAGAACGTAAAAGGCTTAAATGCCATAGGTGTTCCTTCAGATGCTGCTGTGAGTGCCAGACACCTTTACAGCTGCAAAGTAAGAAAATCCAAGAATAGAAATTTGGAATTTGGCTTTACTGGCTGTTGAGGTGTATGGTCTATGTTTTATGAGAAGATAATTTGGATAGTTTGATTTTCTTTAAAACAAACTTGGGAAAGTAGTTTACATTTTCTCCCTTTTGGGAAAACATTCACTCTCCAATACATGAGGTTACAAACACATAATTAAAGCTGTGAGAAAAATCATACTGTTGTAAGGTATTAGTTACTGGTAAGTTTATGCTAACTAAAATAGCTCTGGCTTTTTAGAATATCATGTATCACTGTATTTATTAGTTCTTAACTAAAATATTTAACTTTATGATGTTGAATAATTTTATGGGGAAAAGTATCTGCTCTTTCAGAGGCTTGAAAATAGCACCAGGTTGGCTTTCATAAATCAGCACAAGCTCCTATTTCTTGATGTTGTGTAACAGCTGTTGATGTGATGCTGCAATTTAAACTTCAGAAAAAGCTGATTAGTGTAAACCTCCCACATGGCGTTGAGGACAGGCTGGAGGCACAGCTAAAGTGAAATGACCCACGCAAACATGGTCACACTTCAGTATTATGGGAATAGTCCAGTCTCACAAAGTTAATCAGAATGTATGTCTAGGTTTAGACGTTTGTATTTATTTACTTTAGGTATTTGGTTATTTTTCACTTCATTTGACATGGAGGTACTGGCACACACACAGCAGTACCTGGAGGGACCATTTCTGCCTCAGGACAAAGTTGCCTGGAACTGGAAGTTTGTTACAACACTCCATGCTACAGTGTGTTCTTTTTGGTTTGATAGGCAGATTTTTAAGTAAGGTGGAAGTAATTCAGGATTTCACTTGGCTCGCTTGAACCAATATTCAGATTTAGTACAACAATTATGTAGAACTTTAACACTGAACATGTAATTGACCTGAAGTTGTTGATCTTTTAGTGAACTGAGACCTTTCCAATGTCGTGAGTATCTATTGGGAGGGATCATTCATGTTTCAGACATAATAGGGTCCTAGACTCAGGCAGGAATCAAAGGTTTTGAGTTTATTGGGGCTTTTCCTTCTTCAAAGGCATATTTTGGTGTTGTACTCTACCTAAGCTGTTCACATCAGTAGGACCCCTACAAACACCCCCTCCTAGCAAATTCAGCACAGGACTGCCTTATGTAGTGGAAGTTAGGATCTTGCAATTATTGTCTGTGAATGTTACCTCCATGCAGGTTCTCTGATTTACATGAGGGATGATATGCTCTTAAGAAGCACTGCTACTCAAAGTGGGGAATTGAGATTTTAAATTTTTTTTGTCTATTATATTTACATGGTCTGTAAATCTAGTGTGTGAGCTGACCATCTAATGACCTTTAAAAATGCAGCCTTTGGAGAGATGAAGAGGGATTTGTTAGTTGGCAGATTTGTGCTAGCAAGCTTCAGGTTATTTACGGAAGTCTGGAATTTTGTGCTCTTGGATTTAAAGAATACTGTGTAATTCAGATCAAAGGAAAGTATTAAAATCTTAATTCCACTGGGAGAAATATCCTTTATTTTGGCATTCTCAGACATTATTCTTGATTCATGTTACTAATGCACCTTATAAAGAGAAAAAAGTTAAAGTTTTCTTGTCGTTTTCGGTGAAATAATTTTTCTTTCACAGTAGGACTACATAGCAGTCTGTGAAGGTTATTTGTAATTTTAAACAGTGAAACAGCTCTGATATTAAGTCAGACAGAATTGTAATTACTGTTTATATTTCCCCCTTTAATTATATAGTGAAAACATTGATGTGCTCAATTTCATTGTTAAAATACTGAAATATCCATGTGTTATCAAAACTATTAGTGTATAGATTAGGGGGAGGAAGGAAGGGAACTTAGGGAAAGGACATTTCAAAACTATTACAGTTGCTGTTCTAGAAGATAGTTTAAATCCGTACAGATGGAAGATGCTAAATTGCATTTCTGTGGACTTTTACAACCGACTTAAAATTCATGGGTTATAGCTCCGAAAAAGATCACAGTGAAACTAATTTGTCTGGTGGAAGGCAAAGTAACCATTGCTTCAAGTGTTTCCCTCTCAAATGATGAAAACTGATCTGATTGTGCTGTCTAGTGCACAGAAGTACCTTGAATCTTGTTAGATGACTTCAGGTTGTAAAACAGAAACTGTAAATCTCTGTATTTGAGGCTGTTGTCCTTGGCCTGTGGAAAAGTGCCAGATGACATCAGAAAGTGTTCTATGTGGTCTGAAAGCACTGTGTCATTCTTAAAGTTCAATTTCTTTGCCTATTTCTGTGCATCCAAAGCTATGGAACGGATACTGACAGTGTAATAAAGCAAAATGTTCTTGTAGTGTGAGTTGCACCCATCCATAGAAATTGTATTTCTGACAGTGAAATAACTGGGTATATTACTGAAAACTAATAAATTCCATTCTCATAAAAATCAGTAAGGAAAATTCCCTTGAACAAGAAAGGGAAATGGGATGTAGAGTGGGATTTTAAGGACTTCACTACTTAGGTATAGACAGATTATCTGTGAAGTCTTTGGAGTAAATGTGCTCAGTTCTCTGGTTTTCAGTTGGAGTTAGATGTCTTTGGGAATCTCACTAAGTGCATCCTTAGGTACCTGGATGTTTTGGCACTTCAGCAATAGGCTTTAAGTTAAATAAAACTCTGCCCTGCTTTAGAAGAACTGTATTTTCTTTCTGAAGTGATGTAGGCCTCCAAACCTGAATCATACCTGCAGTGCATCCACTGAAGTTGGTGAGGACTTCTGAATGCAAAAGGCACTTTTGGAAAGTGGATGAGTTGCCATCACTACAGAGTTTTTCACAGTAAACACAAGGAACATGTGAGGGACAGTAAAGCAGCAGAGAGCAAAAGTCTCTGACTGTAGGAGAATACTCATGTTCAAAAGTTAGCAGTTCTTGTGGGGTAGGCTGGGAACTGTGGAGCTGTTTTGCCTTGCTAGCAAGACTTTTTCACTCATTTTGGACAGACTTACTACTAGTAAATATACAAAGATGCAAAACTGTTCTGCTGTATGTATCAACTTTAGAACTGTAGTTGACATAGTTACAATCTGTATCTTTTGAGTTATTTTAAGGAGAGCTGATACTTCCTTGAATTAGTGACCAATGAGGTGTGAGAGAACTGGTCTGGAAGTGGAAGGATTTAAGATTTTTTTTTTAAATTAAAATGGCTATAGTAACAGTGGCTTGTGCTGATTTCAGTCTTACTGAGATGTGTAAGGAGTGCTTTGAATACACCTAATTGATCTAGTCTCTCTGGAGGCTTTGACAGATTTCAGTGCTGTTTCACCTTGCTGCTGTAATGTTGCTCAGGTGGAATGTAGTTGTCTATTTTCCCATGAAGGCAGTAGCTCTGTGCAGGTGAAAGTGCCTAGGGAACTTGCAAGACAAATAGGGAGGTGCTGTATTCATGCTTCCTCCAGGGATAGGTAACTGCCAATGCAAACTTTTTGGATCATTTCTTTATTTACTCAAGCTCTGTATTAATCCTGGTTTAGCCCAAAATTTGATAGTGCTCATCTAATCATCTATGTTTCAGGCCTGATTTGTGGACTTTGACTAAAAATACTCTTATGTCTCACAAATGTACACTGAAGTTTTGTGCTTCAGACAGAAATGCTATGCTAGAGTAATGGAAGCTGCAGAATACTACAAACTGAAAGACAGTCACAACCACAGAAGGCTTGATAGTAGGCAGTTATGTTATACCCAAGGTACACTTAAATTGTTTCTCAAATGGAACATTGCATTTGAAATAAATCCTCCCTGAAAATACTTAATGACAAAATTACAGACTTTTCAAATTACATACCACATCTTATGCTATAGTTATTTCAGCTGCAAATTTTGAATAATGATCACGTGTTCAGAAACAGTGATGACAGTGTTGTTGGATTTTTTTTAACCTGTTGAATATTTGGCTCTCTAGACAGTAGTGAGCACTTACCATTAAAAGTTTGGTTCCCTGTAGTGCTTATTATGTTGGTTGTTTATGGTGAGAGTAGTTTGCAAGTGACATTAACTGTTTGAAATTGAGACTGTTAGTCATGTAGACCATGTTTATCCTCAGTGGAGACAAGCTTCCCAAATTATTTCTACACTGATAGATGAATTTGGGGTCTTACTTTTCTGTTCTAAAACAAGCATCCTTTGTGTCATGTGAGTGAAATTCAATCTCCAGAGTCAGAGTTCTAAGTACATTTTGGTAATGGCCCAGCCAAAATGGTAGGAAGAAGTGTGACTCTTAATTTGCTGTTGCATTCTTTTCCTTTACATTTTGCCCATAACTTTTCATTTTGCTTTGACTTGTCTTAGGTTTTTGTGAATTGCTGTCTTCAAGGGACTCTTCTATGTTTTTAGAGGAATTTGTGTATATGTGACTTTGAATGATGTTTTGTTGTCTCATTTGTTGCTGCAGCAATCACTAGTCTGTCTCATAGAGGAAGTGACAAGAGATGTGTCATATACCTGGACATTTCCTTTATTCATTTCGTATTGATTACATATAGCAGAGGAAGGAAGTTCAGGAAGTTAGAATTAGGATATTGTGCGTACTATTGCCACCTGCATACAGAGACTGTGATTTAAAAATGGCAGCTGCCAGGATTTGGGATCTCGTGTTGGACACTAGAAATAATTTAAGACTCTCGTTCCCTCCCTGCTCTTCCAGAGTGGCAATTCATCTTCTAAGCATTGTTAGTATGGAGTGCTCCAAGTCTACTTTTTCACCAAGCAGTTATTGCTGACTCCCTCCTCAAATGCCGCTCATCACTAAATCTGTCATGCAGGCTGCTTTCATCAGGCTGCCCAGCCACCAGTGCTGCTGTTGCTCACTGCCCCAGGCTGCAGCTCAGTTCTCTTCACTTGTGATTGAAACCTGCACTGAAAGATTCAGTTCTTCAGAAGGCCAAGTCTACAGAAGCTGAGACTGTGCCTTACACACTGTACTGTCCATCATCTTACTGATTATCTGCTAACCAGTGTACCTTTGAGTGTTTTTTTTAGTGATTCTAGTTCTTCTAAACTTGCACGTATGATCTGTCAGTAGCAGCATTATATATCGCCTTCATAGTATATGTATTTGAATTATGTATTTAAGTAATTCCCAGTCATATTCTCGCTGTACATTATCACCAGCTCCGGTGTGGAATGTCACTGATATGTGTGGACTGCAGGCTTTCTGCATGCTTCCTTACTTGTTTCACTTGCAAAGTATCTTTCAGCTGAGTAGGTAGTAATTAGATGTCATAATTTTTAGGCACACATAGTAATGCTTCTTTCATGCGAATAATGTAAACTGTATTAAACTTGGGGCACTTACTTTAGTGTGGATCTCTTTTTAACTAGAGGAGTTGAGAGAGTGTATTTGTGGGAAATCTAAGGAAATCGGTCCATCACAAGAAATTGATGTGGTGCCATTTGTGCCTCTCTCCCTCTACACGTACAGGTAGCTCCCCCCTCATGTTCAATTATTTATCTTATTCCTTTTGGGGGAATGTCCCTCACTGCCCAGACCCGTGTATCAAAACTGCCATAGTTTTGTCTGTTCAGTAGTATGGATGGTCTGATTGAGTGTATTTGACTAGAAAACAAATATTAATGTGTTGAGGTTTTTTTAAATGTAAGTAAGTGTATGTGTTTGTTGAAAATAAAAGCTGAAATACTTTGTTTCCTTTCTTTGTAGTCTTTATAGTCCTACCATGTTCTCCGTTCTCCCCTCTGTGAAAAACAAGTCCACCTGCCCTCAGTCAGATGGGTGCATTGTAGCACAGGAAGTAGAAATTCATCTGACTAGCCAAACTAGTGAAAAGGAAACATACAGCACACAAGAACAATGCTTATAGCCATGTTCCTCTGCTATAGGAGAGCATTTCCATTATGTCCTCTTACCTTTGAAACAGCGACCAAGCCTGTCCTTTTCAGACACTCAGTGGTCAGCATTACTTTTATGACTTTGGACACTTGCATGTAAATTGTATGCCTTGAAGCACTTGTTAAATATGGATTTCTTAGGGAAAGAACTCAGTATTTTGAATTCTGAGAAACAAGAATGCAAGAGCAAGCCATGTTGTTTCACCCCTACAAATCAGTGGGCCCTGACAGTATCTGCCTGAGGATATTAAGGGAACTAGCTGATGTTATTGTGAGGCCACTTTCCATAATCTTTGAGAAGTTGTGGAGATCAGGGGACATCTCAGAAAAGTGGAAGAAGGCAAAGGTCACCCATGTCTACAAGAAGGGCTTAAAAGAGGATCCAGGAAATTGTAGACACATCAGTCTTACTACAGTCCTTGGGAAAATTGTGGAATGAATCCACCTGGAGGCTGTCAAGTCAGATGAAGCACATAACTGGGAAAAGACAGCATGGATTCACCAAGGGCAAACTGTGCTTGACAAACTCTATCATCTTCCATCATAAAGTAGTAACCTGCCTGGATGATGTGGTGGTTGCATCAGGCATTGTCTACCTGGATTTCTCCAAGGCTCTCACTATGGTTTTCCACAGCCTCTTCCGAGAGAAGCTGATGCATTGGGGTCTAGAGAAGTGCTCTGTGTGGCAGGTGGGGAACTGGCTGGAAGGCAGCAGCAGGGTTGAGATAAGTGGCTCCTTCTCAAACCAGCAGCCTGTCAGAAGTGAGGTCCCCTGAGATATTAGGGACACACTTTAGTATCTTCAAAAGCGATCTGGAAGATGGGATCAAGCGTACCCTGGTGACAATGGCTGATGATACCAACATACAGTGGGGAAGTGGACACATGAGAAAGGAGAGCCACCCTGCAGGATGACTTGAATAGGCTGTGGGCTAATAAGAACCTTAGGAAGCTCTACAAGGGCAAGTGTTAGGTTTTTGCACCTGGGAAAGCATTACCCAGGAGTGCAGCAGAGGTTGGGATTTAACCTACTGGAGGGCAACTGTGAGGAATCAGGCACCTGGGGATCCTGGTGAACAAGCTCTGTATGAGTGAACAGTGCGTTGCTTTGGGAGAGTAAAGATGACAGGATGCTGGTTTTCATCAACAAGGGCATCAGCAGCAGAGGTAAAGACGTCACTATCCCACTCTAATCAGCGATTATCAGGTAACACCTGGAATAGTTTGTTCAGTTTTGGCTCAGCTATAAAAAAGAAGTTGTGCACAGGCTGCAAAGGGTCCAGAAAAGGTCCACGAAGGTGGTCCAGGGACTGGGAAGCTGGCCACAGAGAGAACTGTGTTTGTTCAGCCTTGAGAAAAGAAGACTTGGGGAAGACCTTATCACTAGTATTTAAATGGTGGCTGGAAAGACAGTGGAGACTCACTTTTTACAAGGAGTCATGTGAAAAAGATGAGTGTAATGACTAAAGGTTACCTGAGGAGATGCTGGTTGCATGCAAGAAGAATGTATTTCACACTGAGAACAGTCAGCCACTGGAATCTCTCCAGAGTTGTGGTGAATTCCCAAATGTTGGACCCTTAAGATTTGCCTGGACAGGATGCTGGGACATCCATCCACCATTATTTGGACCACGTTTTTGCCAAAAAGAGGTTGGATCAGATTCACTTCCAGCCTGGTTTCTATGAGTCTGTGTTCCTCTGACATAATTGTCTAAAATCCCAGAGGGCTAATTTGCCCAGTTGGGAGATGCTGCAGTGTATGTCACATGCCTGCTGTCGCCAAAATGTGCATGTGTGGTGAGTGATCTAAGCAGGACCAGAATATGGAGCTGTGTTTTGTCATGTGAACGTTTTGTTAGTGTTTGCAATATTTGGATCTGCTAGTGGGAAATAGATGTCATTCTGTGTAGATACAAATAAAGCCTGTATAATATACTGCATCCTACTCTGTTTTTGTTTACTCTAGATATTAAAGCAAAATTGCCCTAAAGTAAAATGTTTAGAAGGTGATATTTTTTCACAAATATGTATTTTCCTGTCTCCATGTTCTACTAAGCAGGCAGCCTTAATAACCATAAGTCCAGTAGCACAAGCTTCAAGTGATGAATTACTATTAGTGCATTTTTGCAACCTCATTAAATAATCTAAAAGAGCTTAATTATATAAATCTACATCTGTGGATGTTTTAAGGAAATATTTCAAAATCAGCTGCCAGCTTGATTTCGTGCAATAGATAATTAAGTTATGGCCCTAGATCAGGAGAGCATTTAAGCATGTTGTTAGCAGGGTCTGCTGAAGGTAGAAAATTTAAGTGCGCTTAAACAGAGGCCTTGGAGAAAATCTAGTTTATTTTTGAACTGATGTTACTATGGAAGAGGGATGCTCTTTCCTAAACCAATGAAAGGTGAAGCAGTACCCTTGAAAAGAAGGATTTTGTTTCTTCTTATACAGGCAGCCTATCTTGTGAATATTAGACATTTCATGCATGTATTGAATTATACTCAAGATCAGCATCAAAAAGTGCTTTTAATCTTAAGGAGTCAACACTGTGCCACCATATTTTCTGTTCTGAGTTTACAGCCAAAGCTGGAGGTTTCTTCTTGCATGAGCAATTGATCTCATTCCAGCTATTCCCCCCAGGTCCCCTGGCCAAGTCCTTCTACAGATCATGTAGCATCTGCAGAACTGGTCAGCAGAAAATAAATCAAACATTTGGAGCTTGCAGAAAGAAAAGAAAATTTGAAAGAATATGTACCTTTTTAGGGATCACCCCATCAGCATTTTTGTTTTTCTCAGTGATCTTTCTGTTAAGCAAAAGTATTAAATAAGTATTTGTCAGAAATTTGAGTCATCTGTGAACACATGCTAAAAGAGAGGAAATTGTGGAGTACATTTTGATCTAAACCCCATTGTAATTGTGAACCATTTTCCAAATGTCTCTTGAAACAGTGTACCTGCTGTACTGCAAGCAAGATAATGCCTGCTGTTTGTTACTACTATGGATTATTAGATGTGCTGTCTAAGAGTGTTAAAACACCTAGGTGAAATTTTTCTCTCAACGTAATATATTCCAGCTTATAAAGGGGGTATTTTGAGTCTGTTCATATCGTGGTTTTTGGTCATATATGCAGCAGAAGTGCTGATAGTGAAAGAAAATGGAGTTCCCTGTTACTGAAATGCACATTAATTGCATACACGTGCATGGATGTCATACATCCATTACACAATTACACCCTGCACAGATGAGATACGACAGAACTGAATGAGAGAAGAAAATCCATCTAACCTCATAAAAGAAGATATGGAGAACTATAGCAGAGGCTACTTTTATTTTTATAGCATTTGTGTCTGTATGGGTGAGTGAGGGGATTTATACAGCTTCTCATATGCCAGTACAGGCAATCTGTCAGAACCTGGCCTTAGGCAAGAGTAGTATGCTTGGGCTGCTGCTCCTGGAGCAGTGTAGCGAGGCAGGAATTGTCTGGAAGCAGTTGAAACCTTAAAGCTCCTTCTGCAAGATGCTGATTCTTATGATAAAACTAACTTAAGTCCTAACCTTTGACCTCTTGTTTATGACTTGTTACTCCCATTTACTTTTACCTTTGTTGTGCTGTAAGGCAGCTGAGGTAAAGTTCTAGGTAAAGAGCTATCCTTATTTGAAGGTTATCTCAAAATTGAGGTACATGCACAGCTTTGATGCTAGGGAGAAAAAGCAGGAAAAAATGGAGTGATAGGGCACATACAAGACAGAAACTTCTTCCTCGAGCTTTACCACCACCTGAAACTTGGTGAGGTTTTTTAATTGTATGTGGATTTACATCAGTAGTGCAGCACCACCTAGGAAGGCTCATCTACTCTCCAGCCCTGCACAGCTGGAGAGTGCAATACTGAAATGCCTGCAGTGTGTCCTCAAAAGTGTTTTGCTGATTCTGGAACTTCCAGAAAATCTAAGACTATATGTGATTCTTCCTCTAACAGGATAATACCTGCCTCTCTGCCCCAGATGAGCCAAGGACTGGCAGACACTTTGTATTCTAAGGTTTAAATCCAGAGACATTGAAAACAAGAGAATGACTTCAGTGTCCTAGAAGGAGATTAGATGCTGAGTTTGGATCTGACAAATACTATATTTTGAATCTGAGCATACATGTTCAGGTCAGGATGGCAGTCATGAGCCTCAGTTATCTTACTGCCTTAATCATGAGTACTTCAAATATGAACTGTTTCTTAGTCAGGATGTATTTTAAGGTTTAACATTTTTTCAGCAGCTCTGATAAACATAATAGTGCAGTATATCAAGTGACCATGTACCTAGGGCAGCGAACAGAGTTGTTTCTGCATCCCTCATTACTGTGGTACTTTATTTTCTTTTTTTCTCCTACCTAGTCAATAAAGTTTGCAAACTCTATTTACTCTTCTCTAGAATCTAGAGCTTTGAAAAGTTGTTCTTTTTTTGTCGAAATTACCAATTAATTACTTTCTGTGCCATGTTAAAATCAGTACTCCTGCAGATAATTTCTTTCTGATGATATGAAAATTTTCCACTTGAGATCTCTCCATGACAGTATGAGGAAGCTCTGAATATTAAACAGTGAAAAGTTTGTAGATGTGCTACAGGCAGGTGTGGGATTTAATTGAGGCCATTGTTGCCATTTTGAAGACAAACTTAAGGATTGTGTTGGTCTGGGAAGCAGTCTACTACATAATTGTCTTTTCGTTCTGGGTATAGGTGTTCTCTACTCAAAGGAACTGTCTTAGGGCCCAAAAAAATTTCTAGATATTATTTAAGCTAATGTTATTTGCCCATTTTAGTGCTTTGTTAAAAGAGTGTAATAAAGAAATGGAAGCATAAGAGTTATATGCAGGGGTCTATACTCAAATTTTTATCATTGAAAGCTGTTAATAGATTATTAGTTTCTTCTGTTGATTTAGCTCAACATTCTATACAGTTTGTAATAAAGTCTGTCATATGCAACTCTTAATTTTGCTCTATGTTGGTACGCTGATTATAACACTTGTCTTATGGAGAATGACAATGCATTTCAGAGGCTCTTAAAAATACTGAAATTGCTACTTTATCTGAGTACCATTCTGGTTTCCTTTCTTTTATTGACCAGATTGCATGTAAAATGTAGGTTCTTATACTGCAGTGAACAAGAGTTTCTCCATCTAAGTATAAGTTTTGAAATCTACTCAGTTTGATTAATCAAACATTCCTTGGCATCCAGTATACTAAAAGCCTCTGGAACCAAAGAATTAAAGTTGTGACACAGCTCTTCTTTCTGCTCTCCACATGTCTAGGGGTTACAATTATGCACAGTACTATGGCACCTTTAGCATTAGATAGGATCCGTCCATGGTTGTTTCTCTCCTGCCTTTTAGAAGGAAGTTGGGCTCCATTGTCTATGAAATAAAGTCTATTTTGTATTGTATTCAAGTTCCATTTTGGCTACATTCAGCCAAGGTTTCGTGTGGATGTTTTTCATGCCTCAAACCTTAGGACAATGGCGGTGGTGCTGTTGGGGTTTTAAGATGAAACTCACTTTGTAACTGAGGAACATTACGGATTTATTTTGTTGTCTTGTGCCTTTAGCTTTACCACTGTTGGCCATGCTGTGGCTCTCACTATTTGGTTATATGTAGTAATGGAGGTATGTGCATAAGCATTTTGTTTAAGGGAACAGCTTGCTCTTTTTTCTTAGCAGAATGTTGGTACTGCAATGATAAAAAGTATCTGCTGATGTACCTGATAAATGTTCTCTCTGCAATTATAAGTATTTTTAATCTCTAGAATAACCTGGACTTCAGTGCTGCATGTATGCTCAACTGCCTTAACTCTTAAATCTATGGGTATCTAGTTTAGATGTTCTAGTAGCTGTTCAACCTTATATATTTCTCTCTCTGGTCCATAAGTACTTCTCAGTGTGGTCTCTTCACAGTAGTGCCTATTTCTCACTGAACACTCTGGAATTACTTCAAGAGAATTCCTGTATATCCAGCCATCTAGCTGAAGAGACTAGGAAAAGTGTCTGTGCATGAGGAGTGAAGAGCAGGATCTCTGCATCTATTGCTCTTCTAAATGCGTATACTTAAAGGGCCTTCTCCCAACATGTAAATAACATTTTTTTCCTGTTTGGAAGTACTATTAATTCATGTTTTTTTCTGAAGTAATTTGTTACTGCTGTCATCCTTAGGGATCCCTCAGGTGTCTGTCATTGGTATTCTTTTTTTTCTTCACTACTTCACTGCCATTTATGGCAGTGACTCTCACATCTTTCTTTTTGAGGTGCTTCTTGACTGTCATAAAAATGAAGCTGCTCCTAAGTTACCTCTTCTCCTCTTGCTTTTGTTCACTGAGGCTGTCACCTTTGATGAGACCTCAGGAGAGAGACAGCTTATTGTTTCATCTCATATGACTTGTAGCCAAACACATCTTTTTAATTATTATTATTAGGTAACAATAAGAAGCGGGGCATGGGGAAGGTAAGCTTGCCAGTAAATGTTTTTGGAAGGCCCATTTTTCAGCAAATCTGTGGTTCTTCCTCTCCCTCCCCATGCCCCAAGTCATTTTCTTCACTCTCTTTTCATATCCCTACTAATGTAGATACAAGTGATGAGTTGCTGAGTCTGACCATTTCCCTGTTACTGCTGAATTCTATCCTTCCTTTCATTCGCAATATTCATTACTCCTCTACTCCTTCTGGGCTTGTTACCATTCATGCTTGCAACTTCAGCACTGTTTTCAGCACATATTTTCAGATATGGAAAACAACTAAAACATGTAAACACAGCAGTCACTTGTTACATGGGCATGTTTTTGATTCATATGCATATTAGTAATTGAATAGTAATTAGCTACCGTTAACTAATTCAGATGTATTTCTTCTCTTGATATTGAAATCCTCACTCCTGAAATGTTCTTGTTCTCAATATATAAAGTTTGTTAATGATGTACAATATAGCTTACATTTTTCTTATTAATTTATGTGTTTGATGGCAGATTTTGACATTTTATTAAAAATAAGATCTTTTAAAATGTGCCATTCACACCAGCCTGAGATGACTCTGTTTGTAGAAGTTTTTTAGATCCAGCTATTTTCTTCATTTTTCACAATATAGATTCAATGCAGTGTAAACTATTCTGCAGTTGTGACACTTGAGTGGTGCATCTGGAATTCAGCATCTCACCAGCAGCCTGGCAGGGATCACATGGCAGCAGCAGCAGCACTCCCTGTCAGGGGAAGCTGCAAGCCATGGACTCTTTCCAGTCTTAGTCACTGCACCCATTTCACTGTGGTTACTCTCCATATCTGAACTGAAAATCAGAAGCAGTTGCCCAGCTGAGGTTTTGAGGGTGTTCTGAAAAGATGTGTGGGATGCTGCTTTCACAGAACAGGTGTTTACCTCTGTGTAGAATGTATGGGCACATGAACTTGGCAATTTCCCTTCTGAAACAACAAAGAAGAATGCCGGTAAAATTATCTGCTTCATGTATATAAGACCTAGGTAACTTATCTTGCCAACGAAACAAGTGAATTAATTTGCTGCATTTGGTAATTGCTTTATGTTTGTGCAGTGATATTTAAGTATGGATTTGGAACTAAGTTATTCTAGTGTAATAAGATTTTATAGCACTAAAATGTTATACTGCTTGTGTCTATAGTATGCAGATATACTGCATTAACCACCAAGAGCAGGAATAGAACCTGCTCTTTATAGTTATTTATGGATATAAGCTTGTCTCTGCATCTGTAACTCAGGAACACAGGAGTACCCATACCTGACCAAAACAGCTCAACATCTCTTTTTTCTTTTTCCAGAACTGAATGCCTCAATGGGCATATGCTTATAAGAAATTTGAAATAATTTATTTGTTAAGTTGTTGAAAATCCTGCAGTTTTGTTTCTCATGGTGTCTTAAGCAGTAATGATACAGAACTATACCCTGGGGTATGAGATCCTTACTTGATAGAAATGAGTATAACTGTCCTGAAGTCTTTGAAAAACTGGCACTTCCATCTGGCAGAAAATGGAAATTACCATCAAGTCTATGATAATTTCACAGTAAAAAGCAAATGAATGATTTAACAATGAGCATAATCCAGCTTCAGAATAGATTACTTAGCAATATAGTGTATTGTCTTTAAATCCCCAGTGGATTAATAAAAAAATGATTGTGTGGGGTTCCTTGGCATAACCTATCCTGCTGTAGGCTAAATTGAAGATTAAGTACCTGATTAGAAAGGTCGTTTTGGCTCCAAAATGTGCAGGTCTATGAAAAGTAATTGGAAAGGGGACAAAAAATAGCATTTGCTGTGATAGAAACTTACACTAGCATATCACCTCACTGATTTTTGTATGTTTTTGATAAGTTGTTATGAAATATTCAAACAACAAACAATACTGCATTTCTGATTTGAACACTAGGAGAGTACTGAAAAAATAAACCTCTGTCAAAGGAACCATTTAAAAGAAGCCATATCAGTTGCTCTTTGGAAGAAAAGTAGTTAGCATTTAAAAACTCCGTTGTAAAAAAAATAAATCTTTGTCTAACACGTGAAAATTGATAACTGCTTGATATTTTGTCTTCTTTTTAGTTTTTTGACTTTGTTTTCAGGAAATGGGAAAATGCGCTGAAACTAAATTTAAGAGTAACTGAGGAAATGGGCACTCTGCCTCTTCCTTTTTGAAGAGTGTGGGCCTTCAGATTCTTGGACATATGACTGCAATTAAGTTTTTTGTTTTTTTAAAAAAGATTTCAGCCTTTCTGAAGCAGTAATGCCCACAAATGAAGCATGTAATTCTTGTATGAAACTAAATGGATTGCTTTCTCTTTTCTAACACCAAAAGTAGTGATGGGTAAGCTGGAAGATATTTTTCCAAGATCCCTGTATACTAAGAGTGACCAAGGTGTTTCATATGGATGACTTTAAATCAGTAGGCAAAACATTATACCACAGAAGGCTGAACACCTTCTGTGCAGCTCCCAAGAACTGTGGACTTCTCTAAACCCAGTTTTGTACATACTGGATATTTTTAGGTAAATGCTTATATTCTATTGATAGATAAGTAGAATGGAATTTGTAATTTTAACCACTTTTCAGGCAGTTTGTACTGTTCTCGGCAAAAAGGCATTCTTGGTTCATTTTTATGGTAATTTTGATTGATAAATTGTAAGTTTAGATTTAGAAAATTTATGCTATGGTTGGAAAAATGATGTACATTATTACAAGTCCAAAACACTTCATCTTTCATTTTCTCCTTTTTCTTTGTTTGCTTTGTGTATCAAAAGAGAAATTAGAAATTTCCATGGCAAATTGCATCTTACAGAGGAGGTGAAAGGTTCTTGTCAGCTTACTTTATCTGAAGCATAGACGTAATTGTTTTTTCAGTATACTGACAAGGATTTACAGATACTTTGCTCACTTCATTTTCTTGCAGAGGGAGTAGTTTCTTTGAAAATTATTTTCAAAATTGCCTGATATTCTTTTACCTAATTTAATTGCTGGCTGTTGATGATGTTCTGGCAACACATACTTTCTACCTCAAAGAAAGGAAGCTGAGAAAGTAAGAATAGACTGGTCCCAAAAGAAACTTTAATGAGTTATATACACATAAAATTAGACCTGAAGGGGAAGTAAACAGTAAAATGAATTTTTAATTGCCACTTGAGCATAGTGTGTATTTGTGACTAACATTCATGATTTTTCTTTCTTTGGAACATGCTCCTCTGTATTTCAGAAAAACTTGGCAGGTGGTGTTTTTTTGTGTAACAGATCTCCAAAATGAAAACTGTTCTAAAGGGAATTTACTGGTACCTCAAGACTGTTTCAGCTTGAGTGACAGTGTTAATGCTCAATCTGTTTTTAGGACGTTATCTTATAGGACAATGGGTGATGTATGTGCACAAGATTTTTGCATGCAGACTCAGAATCTATGAGAGGGATTTAGCTTAGGTTACTTTTTGTAAAAGCACTGCAATTACAAAAGAATCTATTTAAAAATTGCCAAAAGTGTCTGGCAGAATTTAAGAGGTAATTAGAAACTTAGCAAGCTTCTGGTTGTAAAGAAAGGCCTGTCTGCAAGTTGCTTGGCCTTTGTTCAAGCTTTTGACAATGACAGCAAGACTGTCGATAGTATTACTGTTGAGTGTTTTAGAAAGCAGCTTTGTCCATCCTTCAGTGTTAGTTTCACCTTTCCTTTTGTTTGGATCTCTAGTGAGATATACCAGCTTATTCATGGAAATTGTGTTACGATTTATTGTCAAGAATGCTCTTGCCTTTGCAGAACAGAGGACAGTGGGTTACCGTGTACAGGAAAATCCATTTTACAGAATATTTAGACACCAGGATTTGGCAAGAATAAATAAGATCTGTGTTCTGTACTAAATCTTGGCACTTTTCTTTGACTAGACAGATGCCAGCTTGCTCTGTACCTAGCCAGAGATGCACCTCCCTACCAGTAGCCTTGGACCAAGAGTAAACATAAGCACTCAAACATGTGCAGGACAAAGAGAGTCAATGTTGCTGGGCACACCAACTCACTTCTTGTCTTTGACAAGAGACTGGTCTGGTTGATGGAATAGAAGCTTTTGGGACAGATTTTCTGCTAAACTATAGCAGTTCACATTCTATTGAATTTCATACCCTTTGTCAATTATGACAACAAAAGACATAAATAAGGCTTTCTGCTGTTTGGATTACGTGTGTCATACAGTAAATTTTCTTTTTTAGCAGAGAAAGCTAAGGGGAAATGGAATATTTTATAAAGCAATGAGTTGGGTGCCTGTGTACCAGATACTTAAGACATACTTAAGACATTTTGGTGTGTTCCTGACCTTCTTTACTAAGGCTGTCTATCCTAATATTGATAGAATAACTAAAGTATTAATTTATCTTTTATGACTTGCCAAGCAGCTAAGCATGTAAACAGGTAAGCACAATGCAGTTAAGTGTGCTGTGTAATCCTCTGTGTAATCTCAGCAGAATGCCCCTTCATCACCTGATAGAAAGATCTTCTCTCATAGGATTTGAGGGGTCATGCTGCTTTGTATCTTGATCTTTGCTAATCCACCTTACATTTTCACATTGAGATTTCACATTTTTCTGCTTGCAACACTTAATCAACTTATATTTCTAAGAAGATAGTGGCATGTTGTCTTGCATGGTTGACAGTCACCATGAAGTGGGAAGTCATGGAGTCTATGAACAGCTTATTTATTAATTAAAACTGAACTGTCAGTCTTGTGACTGGAATTTTATTTCCTACTTCTGCGTGAAATACTGCTCAGAAATCTGATTAGATATGAATTATGTCTTCCAGAACAAGGAATAAACAGAATTAAAAGCATGAAATGTATGTTACAGTGACATATTCTGCACTGGTTGACACGTAAATTAAATGACCTGGTAGGTTTTGTCCGCTTAAAATCTGTATCCATGGCAATCCACACCAGGTGGTGCTGTAATACATAAGCTTTGCAGTTCTTATTCCTAGCGAGTTAATGCTTTCTTTGGAAGATAAACTCTATATTGGCACTTTATTTTTAATTCTAGATTCTCTCAGAAGAGAATAGTAGAAGCAGTAAGGGAATAATCTTGAACCTTGATTTTTTAGTCAGAGATTCTGGTTCTTTACATACAATACCGGGAGATGAACTCTTAGACTGTCAGTATGGCAGCTTCTTAGCTGGAAATATTTATTCTGTTTTACATGACATTTTCAATTGTATTCTGAGGTAATTGGCATGTTAGAATTTTTACTTGAAAATTTTCAAAGTATGATCTTAATGGAATTTCTTGTTAGGTCCACAGTATTGAATCTTGCATTACAGTACACACGGAAATTAGAATTTTAGACATTTTACCTCTAGTATCATAGAATCTGAACTTCCCAGATGAAATTTTAACAATTGAGTAAGGGGTTTGGATACACAATTTGAATAAAGTCAAAATAGGACTAAATCCTCCAGTCATCTTTGAAAACTTGCATCTTCATTCTTTTGCTGCTAAGTTTTCCTCTTTTGTCCTGCAGTTTTTTAATGGCAAGAATCATGCTTCTGGTTCTTAATTGCCTTTTTTCATTGTAGGGGACAAAAGCTGTTTATCTTGGTTCTTCTGTGTCCTGTTGTGACCAGACTTAAGATTACTGGTTTTGAGAATTTTTAAAAGGTGGAAGTAAGAGGAGAAGGGGAATGTCTGCGGCTATATTGTAGTATAAAAGAGAGCTGTGTATTGAAAAACCTAGGAAGAATATGTAGGAAAATGTTATATACCCTTGCTCTGGCCAACAATCTGTTAAAATAAAAAGTCCTAAACCAGCCCCTAAATGCAGTCTCTAATGTTTTCTTACAGCTGTGTTTCATAACCACTTTCAGATATGTTCTAGTTCAGTAAACTAAAAGCAACCTGAAAATTCTTCTCTGATGGTTTTTTTTTTTCTTCTGGGGGTCTGTAAGTTTACAAAATATCAAACAGGGTACTAGAGAGAGATACTTATTCATGTGCCCTGCCCCAGCTTTCAACATGAAACACAGTCCCAGACTTTGGCTTAATATCATGTGTTAATGTCCATCCTTACTGGAAAAAACAAGTTTAACCATGTTTTAAGGTGGCTCCCGAGAAAAGGGTCTAAAATAAAAAGTAGGAAAGTGACTGAGACGAAAGAAGGTCCTGTGAGGGCTGGAGAGACAGAAAGGCTGTGGATTAGAAGTGCAATTAACAAAGGCCTGAGAGCAAGTTTGGTGCAAAGAGAGATAAGCCGAGGTAAGCATGGGTGGCAAGATGGAAATGTGAAGCTGAGAGCTCAAAAATTGACAGCAAATTGTCAGGTTGGATAATTACCCAGAGAAAGGCATCTATAGTCGTGATGCTCAGCTTTCATTTGGGGCACCTGGATTTGAAAAATTAGCCAGATAAACCTTCCACACCTCCAGTCACAGAAATACAGGGCTGGAAGTCAAGTTTTGGGTCATCTAGACTTTGTTTTTGGGACCAAACTGGAACAAACAGTCATTTAGGAGAATTAGGTCTTAAAACACTTTCAGTGTCTTCTGTAAAACAAGCACATTGCCAGCCCTAAAGTTTTATAATGGAGTTAAAATGGAGCTTAGTGTAAATATAATTGCAAGATTTCTAATGATTAGAACTTTGAAAGTGGTGTTTGATAGTCATTAAAAATGTTCGCCCTACCCCTAATGATGTGTTCTTTCTTTCTCTTTGTGATCTGGAGCTGATCTGGGTATTTGTCATTCAGCACAGCACAGTCTTCTAATATTCTCTGGCACCCCATTTTATTGCTTGTTTATGTTTTAATAAAAGCTAGAATGCAAGTTATTTTACACTCTTCAGTGGAGTTATATAATTTATATGGTTGAATGGGAGAGGGAAAGTATATTAATACTGAGTTATTAATATAAGTATATTAATTTATTAAGTAGGGGATTACTTGTATGTGGTAGCACAGGTGATTCAAACCTGAGCAAACATGCAGTTTTACCTGGCTATGCAATTCAGAGAAGTCCAGGTAGAAGAGCATGCTTCCCCTTTATCCATTCTTCCCTTGGTGTAGTCATTCTGCTTCAATCCACCTGATTAATAGCAGTATTGTTTCTGCCTCTGCAATTCAGTGATTATTTTTTGCTGGTGGAAAGGCAGATGCTAACAGGATCAGATAGTCTCGGACTTGACAGAGTTTAACCTTCCAAGCGTGAAATGTAACATTGTCTAATAATATTTTCTTTGACATCACAATGGCTATTTTGTTACTCTGCACAGCGTGTACTCACATTGGAGTGGTTTTTTTTGGTTTTTTTTTTTACTTTCTTGAATTTTTGTTTAAGAGGCAAAATCTTGAGACTGCTATGTTTGGTAGCACTAAAGTCTGAAATATTTTCATCAAAATCACCTAAATAATGCACACACATAAGTGTTATAGATGCATTTATCAAAACCAGAAAAACACAGCTAGCACACATCTGTTTGATTGTGTTAGCTGAGCTTTTACAAAAATTGAAGTAATAGCCAGTCCAACTAACAAATGTCTAAATGTTCTAATCTCCTGCATCTCAGTAGGTCTCCTGAAAGTGTATTCCTTACTCTTACTGGCATGTTTAATAACAAGGAAGGTATTTTTGTAGCTCGTCCTTTCATGTAGATGCTATTATTTACCAAGTCTTCAGTTGTGAAACCTATTTGTGTCTCTGTCATCAAAAGTGACAAAATGGTGAGTTGTGAAATGGGTGACCTGAATGATCTGAATCCAAATGGTTTATTCAAGATAATATGTCAGGGTATTGCCTGAGTTGAGGACAGAATAGTAGCCCAACTGTTACAGTTTATTAATTAATGCTGTTCAAAAGCCAGCCAAGAAGTAATTTAGATTTTGGCAGAGAAAAGATTCTAAAGTCTAAAGAAAAATGATGAGTTGGGCCAAAATGTGCAGTCATATTTCAGGGAAAAGCCACTGTGAAAATAATTGGGTGTAAGTAAGTACTGCTGGGTTTAATTTACTGTGTTTTAGAAATCAGTATTAGAAATTATTGAAGTCTTTCTGATCATCTGATCTGAACTGCAAGTTTTACCTGACTGATATTGTTTGATCAGGCTCTTTACATGTTCGTTATTTTTGTGGCTTCTTTGATTGGAGTTACAGGGTTGGTGTTTTGGTTAAAATGTTTCTGTGGTTCATAGGTTGACTCCTAATGAAATACATGGGGTAATTGTGATTGTGTGTCTTTAGTGAGATCCCTGGGACAGTTCTTGATTTGTCTGTATATTTCTGCTGATACTGTTTTCACTGTTTATTCCTTTTGCTTATCTGCTTATCTTCTTTGGTGTCATGCTGTGTTGGATGTCTTATGCTTTACTTGCCCTCCTTTTTATTTTTCTTTTGGTATAATTCGTGTTTCTTCCTTCTGTTGCCTTCTTTATAGCATCTTCATCTCTGCTGGTTTCAATCATCACTTCATTGATGGTTAATTTCCAAGTGTGTGTATCTGTGCCTGATTCTCACACATTTTTCTGTTCTCAGATCTTTAGGCTTTTATTCCTGGATGTCCTTGTGTCTCATTAGCACATCCCTGAATATTTAGTCAAAAACATTTTGCCTCTTAGTAATTATTCCTTACTCTGCATGTTTTGTGTAATTTCCCACTCCTCATTTAGTTTCCTATACTTCTCACTGTATGTTCTGCACTTGTTTCAGTCTTCTCTTTCTTAGCTCTTTGTGTCTTCATAAAAAGTCTTTGATTTCTTCTTCTTCGAAAACCCTGGATGTACTTATGGATGGAGGAACAAGATGCTGGAGAGCAAGCACTGTGGGAAGGGAAAGGGGGTCCATGGCAAGTTGAACATGAGTCAGGAGGATCAACCCTGTCCTGGGGTGCATCAGGCCCAGCATCACCAGCTGGGCAAGGGAGGGATTTGTCCCACTCTGCTCAGCACTGGGGCGGCCTCACCTCAAGTCCTGGGGCAGTTTTGGGTGCCACAGTGTAAGAAAGACATTAAAGTGTTATAGTGTCCAAAGGAGGCCACAAGGATGGCGACGGGCCTTAAGGGGAAGCTGTGTGAAG